>CAHIKZ030002519.1:122500-514554 GCA_903632075.3 Acanthosepion pharaonis
TCTAAAATCTTGTGTCCTCATTTCAGACAGAAAAATATTGCAGTTCAGAAAAGTTGATGCAAGTACTATTTCACCATTTCACATCAACAACAAAATTTTTATCTAGCTTATCATATTTGATGATATATAAAAACAAATATTCCCAAGTGAAGCTCAAGTATGCTAATAACAATGTAATTTGTCAGTACTTGTATTTAGCCAACCCAAGCTCATTAGGTAGGTTAATTGCCTTCGATATGTTCTGTGAATGTTAAATTTTCTCAACCCTCTTTCCTCATTATGTGTTCCAGAAATTTCAACCTTTTTCTGATTCTACGTGTTCATTTTGTTTCCATTTTCCTTAAAATTTCATTACACACATACTTCATTCATAGTATTCTTGGCATCCTTCTGTAAAATCACATTTCTTACCTAAAGTCAGCTTTTCATTTGTGAGGAAATCGCCCAGCATTGTCATATAGAAGGATTGATATTAAGTGGCAGTTCATTCTTTTTTTTCCCCCCCACAATTTTTAATAACTTTTTTTTTAACGATGCCTTCAAATTTTGGTGTTACATTTTCTTTCCAGTTAAACTTCCTGCACTTGCTTGATTTCGATATCTCCAACTCATAGCTCACATCTTGGGCATCTTGCTAATAATCATTCTATCTTCTTACAATTGATGTTAAATCCATTGTTCTCACTTTCCTTTACTACTTTGTAATATTATAATGTTAAATATAAATAAGATGGGGAGTCTATGTCATCAGATATGGTAAATGTTTTCTAATCTCTGACAACTTTCTATTTCAGCCCTTAATAAATGTTATTTTAAATAATAATAAATTTAATTTAATTTAAATTTAATAAATGTTAATAAATGTTATTCATAACTTTGTTTCTTAAGATGACTAAATCAAGTAAGCTAGTTTACTACAGTTCAACATTCTTTGTATTGAAGGAAATGATACAGAATATAATCACGCAACTCAGACTACTTCCTTCTCTAAAATGAAATGCAAAAGTTGCTGAATATGCAAGATCTTATGTGGAAGCAAGAAGTTAAATCTGATAATCAATGACTCTCTTTAAATGACCTTATAATACTCTCCATCAGTTTTAATGCTCTCATGTTGGGATATATTACCAAAAGACACAGAAATTAACTTCTTTGAATCAATCTAATATTGTCAACAGATTATCTACAAGTAGATAAATGAATCAAATGAGAAACAAAAAATAAATAAATAGAAGATTGCTATATCCTGTTCAATGGTACAAAATTAACCTATTTTACATTATATCATTATTTGTTTTGAAAAATATATATGTGTTTCAGCGAACATGACGGCATGACATGACTGAATTTGAATGCGTAATGAGGTTCACGTTGCATTTTTCAGAATACTCAGGTTTGCTGCTTAAAAAATTTATTAAATTTAATTTCGCTGTTACACATTTGAACTAGTTTATCTACAACACTTGTATATCATTATAATGGGGCCTCACATTAGTGAGGGGGGCGGTTCAACTGAAACCGTTGAGAGGAAGGCCCCAAAACGGTGCACATTCTCTCTGATGACCCCAGTTTAAAATTCGAGAGGAACACATCAAATTCAGTGAAGTGAAAAAAATCCGAAAGTGAAGCTCAGTGGAAGTGTCATTGGCATGAGGAGCATTACACATTCAGCTATTTTCTCAGGTGAGTTTCAATTACTTTCCAGTAATTTCCTTCTTCCAGAGAAGTCCAGCAAAACTGAATCTGGATGAGAAGCTGAAACATCCAAAATCAGGCTGTCACTCATTTTCAGAAATAGATGTAGTTAGGCCACTTTGGAAGAAATTGTTATGTCTAACATTTTTTGCATACAGATTACAAAAAATATTTTTAATAAGGTAACAATTGACTATTGATTAATTATTTACACTAAATAAGATGGAAGCCAGAATATGAATGTTGGTACCATTACTGAAGGCCTGAATGATTTTTTCCTCTTACCATTGCTCAGTTAGGGAAGACATAGTGGGCTAGCACAAACAATTTTAACGTTCTCTAATTGAATAACTCAAAGGGGGTTTTTGTGATTCTTACAACAAATGGTGTCAAGATGGCTAAACATCTTATCTGAAAACCTGGAAAAAAGAAACTCAATTAGTTTAGTGTTTTTTTTTAGATATTAAACATTTTGTGGGATGGGTGATGGACAATTATCCCATGCTGTTACATGTTTTTCACATCCATGTCTTACCTGAAACCATCAGTTTTTCTGCACTGTGTACATTTGTTGAGTAGTTGCTTAAAATACTTATAAAAAGAGAAATGAAAACAAGCAAGAAAGAGCAAGCTGTAAAATGTATCAGATTTGTTTGTCACTAAAATTAAAAGACGAAATAGCTTTTCCACTTTGATTGAAAATGAACCAGGATATTTGAGAATCTTATCAAGAATAAAACAAATTCTTTCAATTGAAAAAATATGCATTAAATTGCTGGAATAAAAATTTTCATCAGTAAGCTTTTTGTAGAAAAACTGGATAAATCAAATATGTTTCTATTTTGAAAATAATTAAAGATTTTTTTCAAAGTCTCTTAAACAGCTTGCTCCTGATCATGTAAATCACAAGATACAAAAATAAAGAAAAATGTACACATGTCCTTTTCTTTATTTGTAGATTAATTTATTTATCTAATTTGCAAAATTGACTTTTTACATCATATGATAAAAGTTCTGAAAATGAAATCTCTTCAGAAAATAGGCTTTCTCTGTCCATCAAAAATCAATGCAAGCAAAAAAAAAAAAAAAAATCACCTAAGCCTTATTAACTCACTTATTTATCACACAGGTTGTGGCATTGGACCACCTAGGAGTTGATCAGTCAGTTGGTCAGCTGTACATTTCTGGACACTTTCTTGCTATTTAACAAGATGAAGAATAATTGGAAACTGGCTTGGCACCATCATTTTGGCTCTATGGAATATCACTGCCATGGACAAAGTATTTGTTGCAAGTTGTGTGTATGTTTTATTTTAATATATATATATATATATATATATATTATTACTAGAAAGGAGAAACAGTCCATTTGACTATGAAGTACATCAAATTAGGAAGAAGTAACATTGGCATGTTTTACATTGCTCCTTTGAAAAGAAACACTACAAAAAGAAATTAGCAAAATTCATGCAGGAAATCATGGAACTCTTATGAGAATAAAATCCCATTCTGTTAGTGATTAACTTAGACATTTATTAGGTAGAATAGAAATAGTTTAAAAAAAAAAATTGAATGCTTGAAATAAAGAATTCAAAAATTGTTTCATTTTTCAACAATCTTTTTCAGGTTGAACTAATGGAACATTTCATTAATTATAAGGCATCTAGATTAGGAGTTAAAACTGTTAACTGATGAGAACAGATATTATGCTACCATATCAGTTAACTGGCTTCAAAGGGATTTTTGGCGCTATATAAAAATGATGGATACAAATCTTATTCTAACTAATAGCATTTATACAAAGTGAATTTTTGATAGGATTATACAGATTATTGTTATATTAAAATACAAGTTCACACCAATTATTGATATTAGAGCAAGTAGTGAATAAAATGTAAAAAAAAATTCTATCTACTTGGCAAATTTTTAATGAAAGCTAAAATGTTTTTCAAACTTGACATCAGATTTAAAGCATTTTCTTTTCAAAACATTCTGCCAATTATGAAAATATTTAAACATTATGCTTAACACATAACTGAGAATTAAAATTATTTCCAAAGACAAATTAACTGATATATTTAAACTCATATTATAGGAATAGCTGGTTCTAGTGTAATTGAAGTTATGCTTGATTTTACTTAATAGATGAAAAAAATGATAATTTCTTTAGTTTTATGTAATTTCTATATAAATGTTTTAAACTTATTTCTTGGGGTACCATATTTTGCTGCATATAAGATGCATTTTTTTCCTATAAAAATCTCCAAAAACCATACAGCATCCTATAAATTGAAGGTTAATAACAGGAGTTATAAGTTTGGGGTCACCTGCCCAGTTACATCTTAATCTATAAAACAAGTTCAGTGTTTCAAAATTAAATAAACAATGTTTTGAGAGAAGCTATTTATGCAGTTGGTATACTGGGAGATTGACAGGAAACAAAATTCCTGCTTAAGTAACACCTGTTCTGCCTTCTTTATTTCTTAAACTATTGGTCACAAAGTATCATCATTTGTGGTAGATACGTTAAGAATAATACTACTCTATACTATGCTTTCATTAGCACATGCTGGGTATTTGTGCTTAAGTAATCATACTTACAGTAATTAACAGTATCAGATATTGCCAAGAAAATACAGTCGCCTGCCAACAGCTAAAACAGCCATTTTTGTTTGTCATCACTGACAATAACACATCAATATGTGCACTGAGATATAAAGAGATATATAGAGTTCCAATTAATACATTCTAAATAGCTACCATAAATTTGGTACTTCTCGGTCTGTGATGAATTTGTCATGATTTCATGCTAAAATATGCTATTCTGTGGTTAAAATTGGGGGAGGGCTATGAAGTACAAGGAAAAAAAAAAAAAAAATTTTCAGATTTCTCCCTTCAAAATTTGGCAGAGGCATGTAATGCATCAGAGTGTCTCATAAGCAGTGAAATACAATTCTTTCAAAAAAATTATCTACATAAGCATTTACCTTTAATAGCTTCTTTTAGTTCTTTTAATAAGTGACTTTTTATTGTAATTTTTAATAAAACTTCAACACTATTTTAACTAACTTTAGTTTAATTTTTAACTAATACACTTAAAAGAATGAATTAACATTTTTCCCTAATTTTAGACTTAAAAGCAACCAATAAAATATTTATTACTAGTGTGATACAATAATTAGATAATTAAGTTAAGTATTGCCTACTTGTACAATTTGGTTTTGTAACAAAAGATATCAGTTTCATTAAGGCAAAAAGGAAAGTAATATTGATAAAATAATTACCTGTAACATGTAACTTTTTCATTAACTAATGAAAAAAAAGCTTGTGTAAAATGTCTGCTATAGAATCAATCATTACCATAATTTTATCAATAAAACATATCTTTCTCTGTTATTAACCTTATTTTTTAAAATATATTGAATAATTTATCTAATTATCTTTTCAATTTAATTATATAAGTATAATAGGCAATTAAAAATAGTAGCAATAATCAATAATTTAATGGCTAAAATACATTTTTGGATGTTAGCATTTCAGGTTCATTACTATTGTTAAGAATGCAATCGTGTTCTATAGATGTCAATATTTGATGTTCTTGTTTTCATAAATCAAAAATAAAGAATAATCACAATTTGAAATTTGTCAAAAGTAACTAAGTTTATTGTTTAAAAATGTAGCTTCTTATCAGGATCAATTTTGTACACTGATATACACACAAAGAAGATAAATGAAGATAATAGAAAATGATAATTGACCTTGGCCACTGTTAGCAAATACTCAAATGGGTTCATAGTGAAGAATGGTTAAGAAAAGTGTGTGTAAGATGGTGACACATTAATGTTGTTTTTTTTGGGGGGTATTTAAACTAAAATAAAATTTACAAATATAAAACAGATCACAACTCAAATGTAAATGCCCCATCAACAAAAAACAAAATTATGAAAATAAGTACAATGCTAATTTATTTCTTAATTATATTTGTGAAAGTTATTTTATTGAAACTATATAATAAACCTGAATCTTTCAAAAGTTTATATTCAAATATTAAATTCCCAAATGACCCAACTGTTCTAATTCTAAATAAAAATAATGCATACACACACACACAATTTGTTTACATTGTTTTTTGTTAATCCTAAATCGTATATGTAAAACATATGATAGCTCCTCATACATATTTTTATTTTAGAATTTCATGTCATTATTTAAGATAAATAATTTTAATACTTTTAATTCACCAAAGAATGTCTGTTGTTTTTAAATGATCAGCTGTTAAAAATCTGGCAGACAAAAAAACAGGTTCCACCAATACTGATAGTGTTTAATGAACAGGCAAATAGGATCCAAAAGAAAACTTGCAGGCATTGATTGTTCATCTTTTTCATACTGTGTATATAGGAATCTCATGAAGCTGCTCAACACATGAAATGAATCTGTTGATCTCTTTCAAGCAAATGAGCTTATGAAATCAAATCAAACAACAAAAGAGGCTAGATTATAACAAGAAGAAAGTAATAGTAATGTCTCTATGAAAAAGATTTCATTGGTGAAATCATCATCAAATGGAGATGAGGAGGATATTTTGAATAGATGTGTATCAAAGTATATTTAGTCTTTTTATTAGAAAAGTATTTACATTTACAAACCAATTTTGTTGAGAAAGTCAACAATTAAGAAATGTATTTAGCAAGTGAGTATTTTCTAAATATCTATAAATGCAGAATGATATCAAGAAAATAGGTTCAAATTGTTTTTCTGCAAGATCAGTTGAAAGTAAACTTCTAGGATAGATTGAATTTTAGCTTAGTTCTGGCACAAGACCACAAGTATGGAGCCCTCAGTGAGAACTACAAGTGGTCTGCAAGACCTGCTTGCTAACCATTAAATCATGACAAAGTGCCCAAGGAATAATAATAATACCAAAGAGAATAAATACTATGGAGAATGAAGAAAATTCTAACAGTCACATAAGCACTAGATGTGATTGAATATCATTGGTATTAGGTATAAGATACAAATATTTAATCATGGTGAACTTTCTTTAAACATTCAATTAAAAGTGCTTCTATGATTTAAGTTTGCCTAATCATTGTTGAATGATAGTACCATCAGCAGCAGAAGAGAAACATTCTATGTAAGTTTGAAATGTTTTCAGGTTAGGAAGAAATAATAAACAGAAATAAATTCTCATTCTATGATCTGACATTATTTGAAATGTAGCAAATTAGAAAGGACATTAAATTTCTTTGATGAAAAACTTACATGATGATAAAATAAGAAAGAATATATATATATATATATATATATATATATATATATATATATATATATATATATATATGTGTGTGTGTGTGCATGCATAGAAACATATTTTTCCTCTAACAAAAAAACCACAAAACAGTTAATTTAGTTCAGATTTTATATTTTAATGCTTTAAAAATATTTTAAATAGATGATATCTTTATTTTAAATTTGCTTCAATTTAAGAAAGAAATAAATAATTAAAAACAAAGAAGCCATGTAAATAACCAACATACTGACTTAAATATTTTTTGACAACCAATAAATATGAGCTTGGTACTGACAATGGATTAATTCATGGATTTTAGCAAATGTTTTCTCCCACTCCCACCATTCTTATTCATATAATATAGAGTCATATAAACATTTTTTTTTATGAAAATATACATTTCAAAGGAGGAAAAAAACAAAAACTATATCAAAGCTTGAGTTTAATAAAGTTTTATGAAAGGCATTGATTTAGTAAGCCAATTATGTAGAAGTAATAATTGTTTGTTTGGCATATAGTATATCATATATTGAAAACAACATTTTAAACTGATTACTGAAGTTAAGCAGTAGTAAGTTTAGTTATTATTTGGATGGTAGCAATTAAAGAATACCGTATATTTTAATAACAATAATAAAAAAATAAATAAACTAGCTTATTCTAGGAGATTCCTTCAAAATAGCCAGTCCATGTTTCCTTCCTATCAAGACAATTCAGCAATAGAAATAACCTGTTGGTCATTCTATGCTTGCTTGCTCACTAGGACTTTCATAGTAATTCTAGTAATAATATCACCAGGTTACAGATTTGATTTGTTGACAGCTTGTGGCAGAAAAAAATAGCAAAACTATTGCAGCAGCAGGAAAAATAACTCACAATAAATAAATTTTATTTACCAACAACAAGAAGCTTATAGAACAAAACTTCAAGTTTAAACTTAGTGTTTTCATTTCACTCATTGTCAAGAAAATAAGCAATTTTTGTTCCTTTTTGTCAGAATCACAAAGGAAAGAATTTTTTTCTTTTGCTTATTTTCTCCAAAATTTTGTGAACCAACAAAGAAAAGAAGAGAGAAAGCATTTGAGCAATATCCATCAAAATTTTGTATTTAAGATTTATAAAAATGATACGAATTGTGGAGCAGAAACCTGCTCAGAATTAAGCAATAAATTAATCTCTTATGAAAAAAATTTCACAAAGAGATTAGCAATTCTTAAACTGGAATCCATTGAACTAGCAAAGGGGTTCAAAAATAGAACTTTGCCCTTCATAAAGGAGAGGCAGAAAAATATGTTTATTTTTACTAGATTTTTTGTTTTGTTTTAGTAAGCACAACACTTTGTACTTATAAACAAATCTATTCAATGGCATTGTATAATGACATTATGTACACTGTGCTGAGAGAGGATTTATAGTTTATACATTCAAAAAGATATTTGCAATCCAGAATAGTTAAGGACCACTGATGAAGAAAAAAAGTGTTAGAGAACTACATCTAATTCTGGTGAGAAATAAATTATTAAAAGAATTACTAATTTGGAGCAGAGTTAGACTAAAATATCACATTTGAAACAAACATGTATCATTTTGAGATAAAATAATAGGCAAAATGTTCTTTCAGTGGTCACAGAGCTAATTATTTCCATTGAATGATGACAAACATTTATTAATATCAAATACTGATTATCATCAGGATTATTCAATTTTAAGCCTTGATCTTATATTAACTGTTATGTGAGACAAATATATTCAATATGTGATTCACTCTCCAGACAAAAAAAAAAAAAAAAAGAAAAAAAGACAAATTTAATGGATATATAAAAGATAAACAATATCTTTTTTTCTTTTTATAAAGTAGGCATTGGCTATCACAGATTTTATAAGTACATAAATGGGCTGAACATAATCATTGGAATTAACAAAAAATCTATCTGGCATGTGAAGGATCTTGGATCAAAATTTGGAATGAGAAAAAATTTTTTCTCCATAAAGCAGGGAGTTGCTCTATTTATAGATTTGTAATTAGAAATTTCCTGTCTCAATAGCTAAAGACAATTTATGTTTAATGAAAATCCCAATAAACAGCTTCTAGATAAAATTTTTAATTTATTGACTCTGGATACAATCAGGATCAATAGCTGTTTATTTATATATATACATATATACATATGAGGTGCCAGGTTTTGAGAAAGTGTCTTCAGCAAAAATGAAAAATGACTTGACATAATGTTACAGAGTATATGTACCAAATTTTAACATTCCTATTTTTTCTTTCAGGTGTATCAAGAGCATTAACATGACAACTTCTAATTTGACTCAGGAAATGAAAAGATACACCATGCTTGTGGCATGAGCCACCAACCCCAGTGACACAGAGATAAATTCTTGAAAGTGTCCAGGTGAACAGGAAAACTGACAAGTGGCTTTGAACTCTATAGAGATAATCATCCCAATTTTCCATCATTGGTGATGATCTTGGGGGATCATAAGGCCATATGTAGCCACTCCACTTCTTTGTGCAGAGCTTCAGGTTCAATGCCACTGACTACATCTAAGTATTGGACACAGTGATTAAACCTTGGATCAAAGGCTGGTTGTATGTTCCAGCATTATTTTGTTCTCTCCCACATGACCTAAAAGTTGCTGGCTACTAATTTTCTTGATCATGTCATCCCCTAATATGAGATTTCCTAGATCTTGTGATTTGACTTCCATGTCTGGGGTTATCAAAAGGGAAACCAGCCAATGGCCTCACAATACCAAGGACTTGCTGAAAACCAACATAAATGAAAACTACCTGATTTGGGTATGCAGTTGTTTCTGAAACAATCATTAAAGCTGAGGTTATTTTATTGAATAACCTTTTTCTATTTATTCTAAATTGAACAGGAGTACAATTATTTTGGAAAATATATTGACTTTCTCTATTGAATTTCATTGTTTTTCTTTATAATTTGTTCTCAATTACCTGGCACACCCTGTATGTGTGCATAACAGATTACACTGAAAAAATATTATAGAATGTGCCTTCGTTTATAATTAAAAAACTGGTTCATTATAATTGTATCACAGAATACATTCATTTAAAATATTAAACTGAAAATCAAGGGCTGAAAGGTAAGATTTATAACTTGTAACATAATGAAGAGGGAAAAAGAAGCAAAACACAAAAGTAACAAAAATAGCAAGAAGTTTTGTAGAAAATTTTGATGGCCAATGTACTTAGTTTGTAGCATCAATTGGACTGAATAAAAAGGGTAGGGAAGAAATCTTATATACATTGTGCATAGAATGCCTCTTCCTATTTCCATATCCAAGTGTCTTTTATTCAATTATATACAAATGACCAAGACTAAAATGTTATTGAAATAATTCTATCAACTGATAGAGAATATGTGTCCCCTTAACATTTAATTGTAATTAATTCAAAATTTACAAGTAAAAAAAAAAAAAAAATGTAATGAAAACATTTAAAACTTATTTTTTGGGGGAAAACTAAATCTATCCTAACAATTAATGTGTGTATATATATATATATATATATATATATATATATACATATATATATATATATATATATATATATATATATATATATATATATAAATACTAAGTGTAAATACAAAGAGTGTTAGTCATTAGTATGATCAAGTAGAAACAAATGCACACAGATACATAAACTCATAACAAAAAAAAATGTTATTAATGACATGAAAATCTTTAACTTTTAAGTTACAAAATCTCACCCATAAGCATATCACAGCAATTGCAAAAATTAACACACGCATACACACAGCTATATAGAGAAGAAATACTTCATTAAAATTAGCAAATGTATGTCCATTCACTGCAGGGAAAAAAAACAATTGTTTTTTTCCTTCTGAAATTTGATTTTAAATACAAATTTTCAAATAGGGATCCCTCTCTCTTTTTTGTTTTTAATTTTTTTATTTTAGCTTTCCAGAAGTTGATTGGTTAAAGGAAGTGACAATAATCATAAAAAGAAGGCACTGTTGATGGATGGAGACTGCTAGGAAAACAGAAATCCACGCATATGCTGTGTTAAGAGAGGAGTCTGCAATGTTGGGAAAGTATGGCAACTATTTTAGATCCTTAGTAAAAAATAAACCTTCAAATTTATATAATTCACATCTAGATGTAATTAGGATTATATATATATATATATATATATATATATATAAATAAAATGTGATTTGGATATTTAAAAAAAAAAAAAAAGAAGGTTTTACAAAATATACAAATATAGCAGCTGTAACCTGAAACAATTATTCTACATTTATTTAAGAGACTTATGAAAGATATTAAAAATATCAAATACTATTTAATAAGAATTATTCAAATTTTTATGCTTACTTTGTATATATATATATTTACTCATATTACTGATTAAAATTATAAGTTCAGCAACATTTTTTTTGAGAATTCAAATTTCATATAAATTATAACAAAAATTTACAACATATAGTTTTAGATAATTTTATTTTTAAAATAATACTTTTCTTTACATATTATATAAAGAATATATTTATTCATTATTCAGCAAATTACAAATGGAATTTAGCTTATAGTTTAAATATATTTCCATTCAGAAACAGAAGAATCATTTGAAATAAATTTGGCAAAGCTTCATTTTTATTTTGTTATCGTCCAAGTTATGGACACCTATTTTTTTTAAAAAATCTTGGTTCTGAGGAGTTCTGCATAAATGGATCCCCTTGTTTTAAAGAATCACTGCTAGGAAAACTTTAAAGACTGCAAAGGTTACTTGAATTCCAAGAAAAGAAAAATACTAGATGATTAATTGAAATTATTGCTTGGATAGGAATCATTCAATATGGAAATGTGGTATGATGGAGTAAGTGCGTCAAGGAATCCAGGAAGACAAATGAATAATAAATGGAAATAGGACCTTAAAAATTTTGAATTGCATTTTTGAATTGTTATCTTTATTAATAGCTTTAATAGGTAAAGTAATATTCATAGAACTTGGCATTACGGTGTATAATTGATTAACACAAACATTGGACTTGGAAGAGTTTTAAAAAAATAATAATAGAAGCTCTACAATCTGCCAACATGAGAAAGCTACCAAAGACTCAGTAAAAATTATAGAAATGATTATAGGTGACATTTATGAAATTTTCTGAATGCATTTGTTAAAAAGTGACAAATGGATCATCAAAAGGAACAAATGTCTAATATATGAATTTAGGAAATAATCGGAAATAAATGTCTGAAAAAGAAAATACTAAAAGAGATTTGTTAGACAAACATGATTAGAAACCAATCTGACAGTAATATATATTTTCTTTGGGTTAGAACTCAAATACTTCAGGATAACGTTTGTGATAAAAAAAAGAAATATAGGGGGATTATTATTTAAAAGTATCAATGTTAATGATTAGGACAACATTTGTGAGAATTTAATTGTTCATGTGGGTGCAGAAACAAAACAATTGTCCTAAGGAAAACATTCTATTATGTTCAGATTGATCTACCTTATTTGTAAAACAAAATTGATATTAAGCTTCATTTAATAGATGAACTAATTCATTTCCTGGAAGGGGCCAACTGATTGAAAAAAAAGTTTTTAGACTGAAACACCATTTTTTATATATGCTTTTCATCCCATTAGCATCTTGCAATGAAAGCTTGTTAAAAGAAATTAAAATATGTTCAACTGAGTTTTTAGGCAAACTTTATCAGTGATATTAGTATAACATAACTATGTGTATTATACATAGTTATGTAAATGTTTTAAGTAGATATAACTGCATTTGTGTAGGTTTATTATACCATATAAATATTACATTAAAAATTGTATATTGCATGTTTTGCAAAAAATAATTCATTACCTGGAATCTAACTACTGAAATGATCGCATAATATTAAAGGCTCAATTCATTCAACAATAAATAAAAGTAAAAAAGAAAGATTTTTTTTTTACAAATTAACAATAAAAAAAAGGGTTTCATTTTTTAATTAGAATGCAAAACAAACAGGTATTTTTCCTAGAAAATAGAACAACTACCTGAATATTTGTTGCTACCCATAAAATAGGAACTCAATGCCATAATGATTTCAAAAATTTATCATTATTTATTTTAAAAATAACAGGTAAAACCTTTTCTTTTTAAATTTCACATAAAATAAAATCTTAAGATATGGCACCTTAACTTTTAAATTATTTTCAGATGCTTAGCAGCTAAATATTTCAATCTAATAATGCATTAAATCCATTCAAACTATTTTCAATTAAAAAAAAACTTCAATTATTATGAAATAATTTTACAAAATGGTATTTTATGATTATAGTGCTTAAGAAGGAATTGATTCAGTCTGAAATTGAAATGTTACAAAAGTGGTATTAAATTCAAATTCAAAGGTTTAAAATAGTGATTCCAATATTATTATTTAATAAATAGTGATATTTTAATGGTTAAGAGAGGCTTATAAATAGTGTTTTTCTTGAAATCATTTTAATAAGTTTTCAAGCAACTGATAGAATTATTGTTGAATGAATTTGAAGCTTTATCTGAAATAATACAATTCAGCTAAAGATAAAAAACAAGGTCTTATTTGAGCCAATATTTACTTAGATGATTTTTTCACAAATTAACATAATACAGAGGTAAAAACCTAATATAAAAATAATAATCATATTTCTGATTTAATACTGATCATTATTTTTTTACACTATAATTTTTGGCAGTGTGGACAGTACTAAAATATCTGTTTATTAAATCTGTAATTTTTAGTACAGTGGAACCTCGATTCACGAATTCAATTTATTCCTGAAGCCTGTTTGTAACCAAAACTATTTTTCCAATAGGAATCACTGTAAAATGGATTAATCTGTTCCTGGTCCCAAGATGATTTCTTATTTAAACTTTTACAAAAGTACTTTGTGCCCAAGTTTATGCACAAAACTAATGAAAATCATTAAATCTAAGAAAAAATAAATAAACCCAATACTAAACAGATAAAATATAGATGAACACTTTAATTTTACCATACCTGTAAGTCTGAGAGTTGATGGTGTAAGTGGAAGGGGAAGGAAAGAGATGCTATTGTTTGGAAAGGAGAAGGAAAGACATGGTTGTCTCTTTATTTATAAGAATAGTATAGATCATTAATTTTGCCATACTAAACTAAGTAGGAAGAGACAATATCATCAACAATTGTTTTTCTCTCAACTTTTCTTTTTCCTTTACCAGTATCACTGCTAGTTTTCTTCGGATCCATGACTAAGGTCTAATGAAGAGAAAAAAAGGCACAGTACAATAAAATAGTTAAAGAAAAGCACAGCACAACACACGAATGTATACAACACTGCAGTCAACTCAGAAATGATTCTGTTTGGGTTAACTTGGTGTGTCAATGTTGTTCAAGAATCAAAATTTTGTTCGATAACCAAAGAATTTTCATCTTGAATTTTCTATTTGAAAACCAATTTGTTTGATATTTGAGACATTCGAGAACCAAGGTTGCTCTGTATATTGATGCTAATCATTAATGGTTTGTTTTACAATAAAGTAGGTCAATAAATAGGTAGGAATATATAATTATTTGATGTCTTTTTTAATATATAAAAGAATTACAATGCATGTAGGTGAATAAATTACTACCTTTTTAACAGGATTTATAAGATGGGAGGTTGTCAGAGTAGATTTATATATAATTTGGTGCTGTGGTCAAGTCAAAAATGTCTCCATGCTTGGTCAATAATATTTTCTTTTCTTAAATTTTTATATTAGTTTCTGTTGAAGTAGGTATTATAAAACACATTTTCAAATAAGACATTATAAAATCTTTAGTCATCCAAATTTGGGCTCAAAAGATTTCATATTTTTGATGCCTTGAATGGAAAAAAAATTAATAGACATTTCTTTTACTATTTTTTTTTAACTTTAAATAATATATTTATAGGGGGAAATATATTTCATATATTTTATTTCATTTTAATTGTTTAAAAATTCGTACATTGTCAATTTTATAGACACACATTTTAAAAGTATACATATATTTTCCACCAATATCTATTTTATTTTTTAATGCCATGTCCCTATCCAGCTCTTCAAAGTTTTCTTTCCTTTATTATCTGTGAATTGCCAAACATTGGGGAACATGGTGAAGTGGTTTCCTGTTGCCTTCTCCATGGTTTAGAATTTAGAGTTTTTCTTCTTTTAGACTGGTTGCCACTCAAAGTTAGAGAGCTCAGTCTACCCTAGCTGGAGAGGGGGGGCATTCATGCTTTTTTCCACAGTATTAGTGTGAAAGTAAATGCAACAGTATAGCCAGGATTTTGAACTCTGTTCACTGGTTTCACTTTCCATGAAGATATCTATTCTACTACCCACCCATACTTAATTGATACTACGGATTTTCACATTATAAATATTGATGGTATTTGGCAATAGAAAATAAATTAAAAAATACATTTAAGGTATTCATGTTAAAATAAATGCTAATCAATATAAACTAAGTTAAAATTTTAGTAGCAATGATATTGTAGATATACAGGGTGTCCATAAAGTCTGGAAGCATTGGAAATCTCATTAAATATATTTTTTTACCTCCATAATTTTGTTGAAAGAAGAAAGTATTGAACTTTACTTCTTTTTCTGGGGGGATGTTAAAAGAGAAGGTGTACTCAATGAAAATCACAGATGCAACACACCTGATTGAACACATAAAGAGTGAATGTGCTAAAATTGACAGTAATGTGGAGTTATTGCATAGAGTTCACGTGAATCTTGCAAAGCACATCAACCTTTGCATCATAAATGATGGAAATCATATTGTGGATGTCATTTATTGATATTCCAATTCAATAAAATGTTGTTGAAAATTTTATTTCTTGAAAATATGCCTATGTGTCCAGACTTTCGGAACACTCTGCACAATAAAAATTCTATAAAAACTGAAACATTGTAAGAGAATGAATGTATTTCTCTTCATGTCAAGTGAAATTAATAAAGGGCAAGAATACCAAGAAAGAAAAAATAATACATTGATGAAGTGCAAAAGAATTGTATCTACAGATTTAAAATAATTTCATTCTCCCTGAAGATTAAAAAAAAAGTAAATTTTAAAATATAAATAAACAATATTTTGTACAGTATTTTTTATATAAATAGTGAAAACTTATTTAGTACATTTGACAATTTTTTTTCTTTTCATTCAAAATACCATGTCAGAAAAAATATCCCCCCCCCCACTCACAACCAAATTGCTGAAGGCTTAATACTGCATAATATAAAATACTGATTGATAAATTGTCCCTTGAATTTAATCATATTAAAACACATGTAAGAAATTTTCTTTGAAATGATTTCAAATATAGTTAATCAGATCCATGCAATCTATTTTTTGTAGATTAGTTTGGTTTGTATAGAGATATATTTGTGCAGATGGGTATTTTGGAGCTTGTGTCTTTCCTTAGAGTATTTGCTCAAGATAATTGATTTGTTGGAACCATCATCTGCTATGATAAGCACTAAGCCATCCTACCACTCAAAAAACACTATTGATACTATTGAACTAAACAACTACTTAGTGACAACTTCAATGCTATATAATGAGTGAAGCATTATATACATAATACTGATCTTGAAATTATCAAAATAGCAAAAGAATTAAAACAATGTGACAATCAGAGAAAAAAATACTAAATCATACTCACTTTTTATATAAATAGGAATTTTTAATTCTCAATATCAAAAGCCATTCCATAAACAGAAAGTATAATTTTTTTTAATGTTCTTAAATCTGAGTGTGCTTTAATTTAAACAACTTAAATGATTAGATTATAGAATTATAAGTAAACATACCTATGCATTACAATTTTTTAAAAATCAATTATGTCAATTTAAAATAGATTACAAAACCAATAAAAAAATAATGTTTAAACAAAACTAATTCATTAAATGCTACATTACAAGCACAAAATTCATATACTAACAAATATCCATTATATGAAAAAACAAAACAAACTGAAAACTAAAAATCATCTAACAAAAAAATAAATAAGAAATTTCATCAATAATCTATATGCTGACGTTAATAGCTTCATTGATTCAGGGTTTTTTTTTATGGGTGATGTTTTACTTATTGTGCAGAAAACTATTTTAATTATTAAACGGATTAAGAACAATTTTATTGGAGATAAAAGATTAAAAAAATAAAAAAAAAATTAAAAATATCCACTTAGTATGAAGTTCTAGAATATGTTTAAAAGAGAAAATTTCAGTGATTAAATTAAACAAAAACTATATTTACTCTGCTAGCTGGAGTTAATATTTGACAATGTAAATTAGCTTTAATTTCTATGACACTGAATGACACATGTGAGAGAGAGAAAGATCCTTGCTCTGTCGACAAGTAGAAATTTTCATGTTTAAATATATTAAGAAATATATGCTGACAGGTTAAACTGGTCATAATTTTAGGTGGGGGTTATTTTTTTTGTTTCTTTTATATATCAAAAGGAAATTGGTCTAATTCATTGAAGTCAAAGATCAGCTTAATTAAGAAAGTACCACTCTACAAACAATTTCTTTAGTTTTATTAAAATAATCCTAGCAATGATGCTGTTTAAATTAATCATATAGAACTAAAAAGAAGGAAATGGTGCTATCTAAGATTAGGGTTATATGTAAGGAAATAAAATGCATTTATTTGTCATTTCTAATACACAATTTATAATTTGTCTTAAATAAGGAAATAATTTTACTTTTTGGTGCTTCTTCAATGGAAGATTGCCAGATTTAGTTGATGTCATCTCAATATTATCATCAGTGTTTACCAAGAATTTTTACACTACTGAAAATTGAATTAGTTGGGAACCAGTTTGGAATCAATGCTGCCACTTCAGTTAGACAAAACAAGACAAGCAGCAACTGTTGTTGACAGATTTACAAAGAAATTAAAAAAAAAAAAAGCAATCAGAAGATCAATATCATTTTTCTATAATCAGATCCTTAAGTCACTCCTACTTAAATGTCTTTTGCATAAAGCAGACTTTATGTTTGAAACTGAAACTGTAATAAAAATATATGAACTATTCCGACACAAAATACATTAATATAATTACACTGTTATTTGATGACAGGAGACACAATTTTTCAGTTTCAAATTAATGTATTTCTAAATAAAGAAATAACACTTATGAAAACGGTTAACTTTTTAAAAAGTAAAAATTATATATAAAGAGAAGTGGACCTGGTTATATAAAATACACCTTCTGTAATTTTGAGATGAGTCACTATTATTCCAAGAGTTGTTTACATTGTTAAGCTCATTAATTTTGTTACTTCTGTTGTTGCTAACATTTTGACAGATTTAGTCTACTCTGATCCTCAAGAAGAACAAAGGTCACTTGACACTAAAGAGTAAATAGTTATTTGACACCACAGTAAACTATAATATATTTGACCTAAGATATTTACAAAATAAATTTTATTAAATTAGGACTCATAATTATAATCCCTTGAACCACTTCTTGGTTGATTCACTTTTGAGCAATTCATTAGTAATTGTCAAAAACTACACCAATTTCAAGGAACTGGTTATGGGGACACGCATCACATTTTGGTGAACTTAGATGTAATGAACTTATTCAATAAAGTGCCAAACACTTGAAAATGAATGTTAAGAGCTGTACCAACATTTTAAAGATAACATTAGGATTCATTATATATGTTTATTGAAAAGAAGGTCATGTTATGGGATCACCAGTGTCATAATTTTTAACATCTTCATGAACATTTTTAAAGAAATGTCCTTAAAACTCTACTGAAACCATTAATTGGTCAGATACATAAATGATACTTTTATACACTGTCCTTATCAGAAAGATGTAAAAGTTTTGTTGGTTCATGTGAACTCAAACCATCTATAAAGTTCACAATTGGAAGAGCATAACTTGCATTATAATCTGAACAAAGATTCATATATAGAAGACAAATATACACCGGGTTATAATTACTGAATCTTCTGTATTAAAGAGAATAAATTACCTTCAAGTAGTGGCCAAAAGTCAGCAGCGAAACGAATTATTGGGAAAATTTTTTTTTTTTTTTGGTTAAAAAATTTTTAAAAAAAAGGAAAGAGATCATACTATTCCCTCTTGGATGAAGCTCAAATAGAAAAATATTTTTTATTTTTGTGAGGTGAGAAAGACAATGCAAACAAATTAATATTTTGTATCCTTTTAGTTTTACTTGGATTAGAAAAGAAAGGAATGAATTTAAACCAAATATTTTAACACATGGAATTTCTTTTTACAAGAAGAATTATAGAAAATATTGATCTGATTTTATTTGCCAAATTTCTTTTCTTTTTACTAAATTTTCTGGTTTTATAAAAAAGGTAAAAGAAACCTCCTCCCCTCTTTCTATATGGATTGTAAAGGAAGGCCATCCATGGATTGGCTGAAAAAATGTTTAAAACAAAAGTAACAATGCCAGAAATTGAGTTAAAAATAACTTATCTACAGTTTTTCAAGCAAATATATTGGCAGTGATAAGAACCTTAAATGATATTGTCAGTTACTTTTTCAAACTCTTAACCATTACATATCCTGTTACTTTTGTTAAGACAGCTCTTTGCAATTTACTAAATGAAGAATTTCTTAGAAAAATAATAACCTTCAAATATCATTAAATTTATTTCCATATTTTAGTCTGCAGGCATTTTAAAAAAATAATTAAACTATTAAAAAACCTTTATCAATGGGTTTTATTTAAGCAATCATTAAACAATATATATTCCATAGTTATCTTTGGTAAATTGCTTGTCTTTTATACAACCTAATGATTCAAGATAATTCTCTTTCTAAACTTAAGTCGTCAGATGGAATAAATTAAAAATCAATAATTCAATGATGTTCATTGTGCCCCAAGTTTAATTGAAAAAGAAAAAAAACTGCAACATTTAATTTGCAATAAAAAAAAAAGGTTTTAGAAATTAAAATGCTTTTCTTAAAAGTTTTATTGATTTTAGTTTCTTTCTCTGTTTACATTGTCTGGAGAATGTTGTCTTAAAAAAATATTGAAAATTAAAACTTGTTTTTAGACTCAATTATCTAATTAGAAAAATAGAAAAACTCAATTGTTATTGTAGAAATCTGTATATTTCTTTGATATTAATTTTTGAAAATCATAGGTTTGAAATTTTACACTTTCTTTGTTTGAAAGATTATATAGATGTATTTGAAAAGATTAAAAAGTCAGCTGTTTTAGTAATTAAATGTTGGTTATTATATTTGAGGAAAGGAAAATAAATTTTAATTCGTTCCGAAAATGATTTTTTTTTTATTTGTTCTCTGATGTGAAAATGTGTGTGTATATAAGATTTAACTCTAATTTGAAATTGATTTATTAAAGGAAAATGTAGATGCTTTTTACTTATTTAAGTCAGTGGATCCATTTTCATAGTAAATCTTTTTTAAAATTTCAAAAAACAATAATACAAAAAAATTAAACAGATTTTTTCTCAACAAACAAAAATGTTTATATTGCCATTGTCTATTTAAAATTTTGATTATTTGAACAATGACATTCATTCTGTATTTGACTGGATAGGGAAATATTTTTTTCCATAAGTTTAAATATTTTTATTAATCAGAAATCCTGAAAAATTTTATCTAAAGTCAATATAGACTTTTTTGTTCTTCCAAAAGTTTAAAAGTATGATAATGTTAAAAGATATTTAAAAACAATAAAATATATATGTTTTTTTTTTTTTTTTTTTTTTTCTGATTGTTAAAAGCAGTTTCTTTGCTGATTTTATTTTCAGACATTAAAATCACCATTCTGTGTTTTCTCATATATTGATGATATTTTTATTTAGAACCATGTTTGTTGCATCAAGTTTTGTCATGAGGAAATGATTACAGTAATTTTTTTTTTTTTTTTTACAATACATACATAGGTTTGGTTCAGTTTAGTGGTTTTGCAGCAGCCGAGAGTTCTAAATCTGTCATGAAAGGTATTCTTCAGATGAAGTTTTATGAATTTTTTTTTTAAGATTGTCAAGGATTTAGTTTTAAATAAAATACTTAAGAATGCAATAAAAAAAAATCAAAATTTTTAAACTTTTCCTATATAATTATAAAATATTTAATTTTTTTTTTTTTTTTTTTTTTTTTTATATATACCAGATAGCAACCATTTTTTTGTAATTATTTTTATTTGACCTGATGAACTAGGAAAAATTAGGGAAAATAAATTATAGAGATTGTGCACCCTTAATGTTGTCTCTTTCTTATATATATATTATATGATAAAAATATAGTTTTTAATATGCTGTATTTAAGAAAAAAGTGCTCAATATCAGGGATAGAGTTTTTGTAAATATAAAAGGGACACTGATATTCAACACTGTAACGAAACAGCCTTTTTCTTTGATCAATCAATGGCATTTTGTTTATATTTTTTTTACATTATATATATATATATATATCTATATATATATACATATAATGAAGTTTTTAAGAAAATTCAATTTTATTTTTTGGATTTTTCTCTCTAATTTCCCAAAAAAAAAAAAAAAAAAAAAGATTTTTTAATATCAGGATAATCTCTGTTTTTAAATGGAATTATTAATTCATTTGTAATGTTGTTTGATTTTTTTTTTTTAAATTTTGAAATAGAAAAACTCAATTAAGAAGAATTTGGTTTGATGTTTTATTCTATCTCTGTTAAAGCCATGGATTATTTTGAGAGATTAAAACATTTAAATAAATTTTTTTTTAAAAATCTGCTCTGAATCATAAAATACAAAAAAAAAAATAAACTAAGAATTTAATAGAAAAAATTTTAATTGTTTTTATGAATAAAATATATTATGGACACTTATACCTTATTAAAAAAATTTTTTTAAATCAAAAAATATTGTTTTCATTTTTTAAAAACCTTCTATAATAATTTATAAAAAGAAAATCTTTTAAAATTCTGTATTATTATATTTGTAGCAAAGGTGATATTGTTATTAAGTAAAAACTAATATTTACTAATCAAATCAGAATTGTCAAATTTTAATAAGTGAACCCAATATTTAAAAAAGAATTTTGAATTTTGAATGAAATTTATAAAGAAATTTTTTTAATAAAATGTCCATACATGACATTATCAGAAAATAAGAATTAACTATAGTAAATTTAAAATTTATTGATAATTTGTTTAATAATTTTGGAGGAGTGTCTCGGAGATAAAAGACTATTTTTTTTTTTTTTTTTTAAATAAAATTTTAGATTACTTAAAATAATTTTTTAAATTTTAATTATTACAGATATGTTAAAAATTATTTAAAAAAGGCTCTTCATTGTATTTGTCAACACCTTTTTAAAAGTTATCACCTCAGTGAAAATGTTTTTCTGTAAACATGAGTCTAAAAAATAATTTTTAAAATTTCCAAATTAAATTATGTTAATCCATTTTTCAAAAAATGTTTTTTAAATTATATTTATTTTAAAAATGTTTTTTTTTATAAAGATAATTTTGTTGTCTTGAAAGATTTTCAATATGGACGATTTTAAATTTTATTTAAAAAAGATTTCCAATCAATTTAAATTCAGTTTGAAATACAGGGAGGTATTTTGCTTATTGGCAATATTAAATTTATTAGCCTGAAATTAAAACTAAAATAAAAGCTTTAAGAAAGATTTTTCATTTTTAAAAATGCATTTTAAACTTTAGATATTGCTTTTCTTTAGAGGTACCTGTATAAAACTATCCTGTAGTATTTTAAAATAAAACAAAGATGGATTTGTATTTTATTTCTTTTTTATTTGAAAAGGCCAAAGTATTGAGTTTCTAAGATATGAAGATCAGCTTTACATTTTGCTGAAATGACCAAGTGCCTATTTCATGAAATTGATAGTGTAACACTGAGGATTTAAAACATGTTGAAAATATTTTAAAATCATGGGAAATATATTTAATATGCTTATTCCTACACTGCTTCCATCAAGTAAGCATAGGAAAAAAGAAAAGAAAAAAAGACAGAGTAGAAAGAAAATAGTCAACATGAGACCAAATCTTAATGTCAGTTGGAAATTGACACTATTCAATTCCATTCCTACTTTCAGCAGTAAATCCAACAAGTCTTATTAGTTAAATCTGAAATAGAGCAGCTGAGTCTTGAGTGATTTAGGATTAGGGTAATCTGGTTAATGTAGATAAATAAATAAATCTAAATAGTATTTTAAGCAAATCAATGGACAAATAGAAAACTTCTAAAAAGAGAAGAAAATATTTTGAAATAAGCTGACTGAATAAAAACCTCAGAAAAGTTTTTTTTTCTGAGGATAAGACAAAAAAAAAAAAAGTATTTTTTATATACTTTTTTCATATTTAATTTATTCTGTTAAGTATATATATATATATAAAATTTTAACAGAATAAAAATTAAATGTATCTCAATTTATGAAAAATATATTATATATATATATATATATATATATATATATATATTTTAAAAGTATATTTATTATACAAAAAATTTAATGGCTTTTTTTTCAAATATATTTTTAGATTTAAACTTTTATAATTATATAAATCTCTAGTAAAATTATCCTCTACCTTCGAGAAATATGATTAACCAACGAAAATCAAACAACACAAAAGTAAAAATACCAGAATTTCTTTTTTCTCCATATCTCATTCTCTGATGAAGCTTTAATAAAAGTGAAACATGTTCGATTGATAAACATTTTCTATTTGTTCTTTATCCTACCCAGTTTCTAACAGAACTTTGCAAAATATTTTATATCCAAATTTTTGCCATATCTACTTGTTGTAATTCAAAATTTATTTCATAATTGAAAAGTAGGCTTCCTTTTCATCAGTCTTCAGTGATTTTCTTATTTTCAATAATATATGGAAGCACAAAATATGGTGTCCATTCTTTAACATTTTTTTAAATATTTATATGAATCTGAAAGAGAGAGATGAATCATATTTTATTAAAAAAATCCTAATAATGAAAAATATTAAATGTGTATTTTTTAAAATCTCATTCAGAGAAATATTTGATATATTTTCTTACATTAAGGTTTTGATTTGTTTTCTTTCAATTAAAGAGATTAAAATATTTTTAATAAAGACTCAAGTAAATATTTATAAGTTTATATATATATCTATGTTGTTTAACTATTGACAGTAAAAATGTTAATCAAATCAGTTGCATATAATTCATGGGTTATTATATAACAACCTATAAATTATGCAGCTGATTTGCTTGATAAATTTTACCTTGTGAAACAGCGTGGCATTAAAACTAACTTTCCCAAAATGTTACCAGCGACATCTTTTTGTAAAGGGGAGTTAAGATATAAAATTCTGAATTATATATAAGTTTGAAATTGTTAGAAATGTCAATCATAAATGTTCTTTCACTTCATTTATGTGTATAAGAAAAAAAATTTTTTTTGATTTAAAAATATTCAATATTTCTATTTTCAAAATGGTTTCTTGTTCTCTTTATCTTTCCAATTTTCAAACAATTTTAATCATCATATAAAAAGGTTTTATAATAAAAATCTGCATTTCAAATTAAATAGAAATGTATGCTTCTCATAATATCACATTGTATCATAGATTTCAATTTAAAATGTATTTTTACACATTTAACAAGGACTATAAAATCTTTCTTTTATAGCATGGACAAATATTACAAATCTAATGATTTTTTTTGTTTATTAAAATCCCATTAGTTTAAAAAAATTTCATCGGTTAAAACAAATTTAATTTCCATATATTTTTCGAGTTAAATAGTATTAAATAATATTTTCTTTAAACAAAGAAACTGAAAACATTTTCATAAAACCTGTTAAAAAATTTTCAATTTGAATATAATATTTTAACACATGAAATTGTTTATTATAATTGCTTTCTAAGCATTAAAAAGATTACTGTATTGATTTTTTTAAATGTGTATTCAGAATACAAAGCCAGATGAAAATGTAGCATTTTTAAAACAAAGAACTTCCCAGAAAAAAGTAGGCACTAATGAAAAATAAATTTTAAATTTAGATGAATTTAAAATGGAAAAAATTTTTGGAAGAATTTCATGAAATTATAAATTATGATAAAAAAATTACAACAAAAAAATTCTTGGAAAATTCATCCTTATACCAATCAGATTGAGTTTATTTTTAAAACTTTTATTTTCAAAATACATTCATTTTAAACTAAATAAATTGATATTTTAAAGAAAAAAATAAATAAATAAAACTTTTTTCATTAGCAAAAATCATTTTACTTATGCATACACAAGAATTCTTGAGATTTGAAAACAATTTTTAGAATTATTTAAATTTAAAAAAATCCAGAAATTTGAGTGTATGCATAAATTTCAAGGGTGAAAAAAATATATAAAAATATTCAAGCAAATTCATTTTCTCTATAAAATTGGTGTAATCATAAGTTGGTTGTACTTTGAGATTTCATTAAAAATGATCATAGGTTTTCTTTAAAATATCAATTTGGTGAGGAAACGTGTAATTTAAGAAATGTTTCCATTTATTAAATATCAATATATTTAAATATATATATATATATAAAATAATTTTGAAATATAAAGTTGAATAAATAAATAAGATAAAAAATAAATCCAAATCAAATTGTATTTGCAAATTCTAAGAAGAAAAAAAACTAATAGACATAAAAAACGTATTAAAAATCTTAATTTAATTCAAAAATATTCATCCATTTTTTTCCAATTAATAACAAAATTCAAATTAAGTTATTTATAAAAGAATTAGAGGATAAAAGAGAAGAAAAAAAAGAAAAATTTCCTTTTCATCATTTATTTTTTTTTTTTCAAATGAACCATATATTTTATAACACGGGAAAAAATATCAATATAGTTTTTTTTCATATTGTTAAATTACATGTCATAATAACTTTCAAAAACAAAGATTTTTTTAAAAAATTAAAAAATCTTTAATCACAATTTTATTTTTAAATGATATAAATATTAAAATTTCTTTGTTTTTTTACTTTATAAAAAAAAAGTATTTCTTACATTTTTTGCATTTTCAAATTCAATTGAAAAAGAAAAAAAAATTCCCAAGAATTTTATTATTTTGAAAATATTTACAAAAAACATATTTTGTATGGAAAATATTAGAAGAAAATTTTAAATCACGTTCAGATCAAAATTTAGAAAATCTAAAAATTGAATGACAGATAACTGGAAAATCATTGTAATATTAAAATATTTGAAAGGTAAAAGAAAAATTTTTTTTTATTTATATTTTTTCATAAAATTCAGATCTCATTCTAAAAAAGATTATATAGAATAAATGTTTTTATTAATTATCTCCTGATGTCTTATTCCATTTTTAATGAACAATAAAAAATTTGCTTTAAAGTAAAACAATTTTGCTTGCATAAGAATTAATGAGGAAATTTTATTTAAAATAAGTGAAATGAATGTTTAAAACATTATTAATGTAGATATTTAAAAAAATATGAAAAAAAGAAAAGTCATATAAAAACCTGAAAAGAAATAGGATAAAAAATATTTAATTTTTGGATTTGGAAAGATAAAGGAAAATAATTTTTTTGAATGTTTATTTATTCCCTATTTTTTCTTCTTGTGATTAACATTACAGTGCTATGGGAAACAAATTTTTTTGTACTATTTTAAAAATGTTAGTTTACATTCTGATTTTAAAAGATAGAAAACTGTCACTGTTAAAACAAAAATTTAATTTAAGAAAAAATCAATCCCAATTGTCATCTATACAATTAACCCAATTAGAGTCAAATATCACCAAGAATGAGTCCATAACGTTAAACAGAAATCCATTAACAAATTTATAAAAATTTATGTTTTTAACTTAATAACAAAAATCATTAGAAGACAATATAAAACATAAAAAATTAAACATTAGAAAGAAATTTGTCAATTTATAAAAATTTTCATGTATAAGAATATGCCTACAAATGAAGTCAACAGATATCTTAAATAATGCATATGAAATATATTTATTAAGTAAATATTATAAAAATCATAAAAATTTAGAAAAAAAATAAATCGGTAATTTCCTAATGCAAGAATATTTTTAAGGGTTTAGGATTATAAAAAAAAAAAAATTTATATATTTTTCTTATAAATATATATATATATATAATATATATATATCATAATAAATATATTCCAAAAAAACTGAAAATGTTGGAATGAAAATCAGACCTATTAAACTTTTTCTGAACAATAAAATTTATAAATTTGAAAAATTTTTGAATGTAAATAGACGGATATATGATGGTTTATACAGGCAGAAAACGTTGCTACATGATTTTTCTATTTGATGATTATCAAAAAACAAATATTTTTTTGTTAAATAACTAAATTTTCAATAATAGGGGGTTGCAATTTTTTCGAATTTAAGCGGATTTTCAATTGTTAAAAATATATGTAAATTTTAAAATTTAGGGTTTATCGAAAATGATCGATGCTCAAACCTTATAACAAAATCTATTTTAATATTACTAAAATCTACAATCAAAATTGCGGTTAATAAAACTTTTAATAAAAAAATTCAGAAATTTCATATATCTTTAAAAATCAGAAGAGAATTTTGTGATATAAAAATAATGGATATATTTACAAAAATTACATTGACCAATCTGGGGTGAAAGCATGTCTGCAAAACTCCCCCACAATCATCAACGCACATGTGTGGGATTCTACAAACATAATGCGAAATATAAATATTTCTGCAATTTAAAACATAAAGAATTAATTCTAAAATTTTCAAAAAAAACATTCTGCAATCTACATAATTCAAAATAATTTTATTTAGATATATCAAATATTAATATATTTCAAAAAATCATTACAATTATTTTGATATTAATGCTTTAAAATTTCTATTTAAATAAAAATTTTCATTTGAAAAATAAAAACTCGAACAAAATATTTTAATCAAATGAATAAATTTATTTTATCTATAAATCTCTGGATATAAATTATATATATTTTTATAAAATAGCAAATGTAAATATTTTCAATAAAATACATTTTTATATATTTGACTATTAACCATAATTCTATTTCGGAAAAATTTATTTTTTATAACAAAAATTAAAAAATTAAAAATATAAATTAATTTTTTATAAAAATTAAAATTTATAGGCAAAAATTCAAAAATAATAGGTTATATCAATAAGAGGTTTTTAGGGAAGTTAAAATTTATTTTAAGAAATAAACAAATTTAAGTGGAAATTTTTTAAAATAATTGATTCAAATTAAATTTTTTGAGTGAAAAAAACAAGGTTTTTCAAAAATTTTGGATAATTTATAAAAGAAAAATTTTAAAAATTTTTGGAAGAAAAAAGATAATTAAAAAATAAAAAAAATTTTTGCTAAGTATGTTTAATTAGTTTTTTATTAGAAACGAATCTTTAAGTGTCCAGTAAATTTTAAAATGATAGGGTTTTTTCGTAATTTAAATAAAAAAAATAATCAAAAAATGTGGCAAAGTTCTTAATCTTTTCTTTTTAAAAAATTTTAAAAGGAATAAAATGTTAACTGTGGAAGTTTTCTGACTTAAGAAATATAAATTGATAAAACAATATAAAAAATTTCATTTTCTTTGAAAAATAGATATATATATATATATAAATAAAAAATGATAATTTAATATTAATAATTTTTGACACGAAAACAAATACTTTACATTTGAAAAAATTTTATTTAAAATATAACCGTCCTGCTGAAAAATTTTGAGAATTCTGTAAAAAAAATGATACAGGTTAATTGAAGAAATTCATATAAATGAGAATAAATAAAATAAAACCAAGATTTATATATTTAACTATTATATACTGGTATATATATTTAATTTATTTATATTTATATATATATAATAAAAATATATATTCAAAAGTATATTGTCTTATCCAAAATATGTAAAATTTTTTAATTTTTTTTACATTTCAGGATGAAAACGAAAATTTCAAATTTCGAATTGTTCCTTTTCGCTGGCATTATTTTGGATTAAAAAAAAAAATAACTAATTTCACAACGGCACCATTGTTTAATAAAAATAAAAATAAAAGTTTATTAACACATATAAATACAAATGAAAAAAAAATTTTTCTGTTCAATTTTTGTAATGAAATTTAAAAATATAAAAACAGGATTGAAAGAACATTAGACAATGTAAATTTTATATATATAATAAATAATATATATATATATATATATTTTGAATCTTTTTTAATATTATGAATGAATTCAATAACCAACAATTACTATTCTTAAAATATGCTCAATACAATATATATATATATAATTATTTTTTTAAAAAATTATAACATAAGTATGTTATAAAATCACTATAAAAATAGCCATTTTGTTTCAACACACTCGGTGTCTTATCAAGTGATGATGTTGAAGATAAAATAAATGGTTTTAAAAGTTTCAGATTAATTAACGATCCTACACTAGGGGGAAACATTGTTACAAAAGCTAGAATAACCAATCAAAAACCAAGTATAGAAAGATTCAAAAGCTTGACAACGAAATCATGTTATAATAGCTATTCAGATCTTTAAAATACGTGTAATATTAAAAAATAATTTATACTAACCAATAATTATAAAATTATATGATAAAATTTAATATTAAAATTAAAAACTGGCAATTTTAAAATCCAAATTTAATCACTATTAAGTTTAAAAACTACAAAATTATTGAGAAAAGAAAAAAAAATATATATGTTTATTCAATTTATTTCTTCGTTGAAATTACGTTCGACAAGACACTACAATATATCCGGTCATTTGACAATACATGTATATATTTTTTTTTTTTTTTTTCCTTTTTTATTTTTAAAGTGTGTGAATGTGGTCTTAAACTCACGCGCAAAACAACAAAAACACAATCAGATTATAATACATAAGCACCCAGACATATTTAGATATATATACACACAAAAAAATAAAAAAAAAAAGAAAAAAAGAAAATAGACAGGAACATCACTACAACCCTTTATCAAAAAAAAGGAAACGGGGAAACCAACACACATAAACACACACACAATTAAAAATGATTATATATATATTTTAAAGATCTGAAGCTCTATATTATAACATGATTTCGTTGTCAATACTTTTTGAATCTTTCTATACTTTTATTTTTGATTGGAAATTCAATAGAACACAAACAATGTTTATTATAGACAAAAAGGATCGTTAATTAATCTGAAACTTTTAAAACCATTTATTTTATTATTCAACATCATCACTTGATAAGACACTGAGTGTGTTGAAACAAAATGGCTATTTTTTTATTGATTTTATAACATACTTATGTTATAATTTTTTATAAATAATAATTTATATATATATATATATATGTGTCTGATGTGTGTGTTGTGTGTGTGTGATGGTAATTGTTCTGATAAGACTTCTTTTTGCTCTCTAGTATACGAATTTAAGCGCTGTACTAGATAGGCGGCTAAGTCAATCACATTTTACAGTTGAAATGGCTAAATGCAACCGTAAATTCTATGCTAATAGTTTCTTTTCATATAAACTTATCTCTTGTGGAATTCTCTTCCGATGTTTTTACTTTTCCAGTCTCTTCTGATGTTCAAAAATTTAAGTTCGATCTCAATCATTATCTTCTGTCTTCTTCATTCCTTTTTTTTTACTGATCTCTCTCCTAAATAATGTTTTTTATTTTAACTTGGTAACCCCATTTTGTCTTAGCGGCTGGTTTATATTTTTTTCAAGTGAATTAATTAATATGTTCATTTTTACATTTTAAACATAAACACAAACATACATTCCTTTTCGGTGTTCGTGAGTGTATCTGCATTATATATATATTACAAACTTTATAAAGTGAATTTATTTTGACTTTGTTGTATTATTTTTATATATTAGTGTTTGCCTATTAACAGCTCTATTTTATATAGATGAACATAGACATTTGTTTAAAATTTCCTATATTCACGAGAGAATAGTTCACAATATCGAAGATAGGGCGTTTATTCAATTTAGACCAGTGGTTCTCAAGCGATTTTGGGACATGACCCATTTTTGGTATTTAAAAAATTCTACATGACCCATACACATGTTAATATTTAATTCTTTCATATCATGAATGTTTTTACTGAAATTCAGTGAACCATTGAACGAACAATTCTCACACGCGAAAATGGGACAAAACATGGGCTCTTCCAGCGACATTTGCATCACGCCCTCTCCTTTGTTGAACCGAGTCACAAAGAGTGTGGGGACACGGGAAATAATATGTATATCAAGTATACATGTACCTATATATATATATCCAGGGGATTTTTATATACTAATACTGTATATGCATCGTATATATAACACACATTAACATTAACACTATCACTCAGACAATTTACTGTTAATAACTTATTTTCGAATTTATATTCTGTTGGTATATATAGCCGAAGGGTTTACATCCTTCGCATGCCCCACTAAAATACACCCATGCCCCTCCGGTGGGGCATGCATCCACGTTACAAATCATTATTTCGTAAAGTGTATATTCATAAGGTATAAGCACTGCATAATGACTGCCATTTCCACGCCTAAATGCGATTTGCAAATCTTGAACAACATTAAAGAGTAATTGTTTTCATTACTTTCTGTTATGTAAGATCATTTTGAAAAAGTTTTCGTCCAGATATTGAAATTTTCGATTCATCAATGCTTTGAAATAAATATTCATGATGAAAATGGATCGTCATTTTGCTTTTGAAATCATCGCGCATGTTCCACAATTACCTCACGCACAAAACAGAATGAAACAAATGAATATAAAAATTTGAAGAATTTGTTTTTAAATATCATTTTTTTTAATATTTTTCATATAAACAAGGTGGGAAGCCACTAGCGCACAAGGGGTTACAGAGAGTTGGAGCGAGAGCAAATAGGAGTGATAGAGGAAAGGATGAAGAGAATGATAGGGGATAGATCAAGGCATCTGGAAACGTCGATTGACATTACATTTGAATGGTTGGAGATTATAGCTATCAGGGAAACAGAAAAAAGTTCTACAGGCGAGAAGTGCAAGACATGAAGCTATTGAAAAAGAAGAGACGGCTACATTTAACAGTTTCGACAGTGAAAGGGTGAGAGCGAGATGCCAGACTAGTTGAACGCTTAAATTCATGAAGTCTGGGAACCAGTGAAAGCAGCTCATCAGAGCAGTTAATATGAAAAAGTATTTGTAAAAAAAGACAGAAAAAGGCAACGGCACGTCTGTGAGAGAGCGACTGCAGACGAGATGCCAGATCAGGGCCAATTACATTGGATATCCTTCTTTGGATTTTATAAAAGGATCTTAGGACAAACAGAAAAAAAGACCATATATGGCAGCAATACTCCATGCAAGGGGAATGGTTGATTTGTAGATTTGAAGGATCGATTTGATTATTTTTAAATAATTCTTTGTCCAGGTGTGGATAAATAAAAATAGAGAATCGTTTCAATAAGTCAAGTTAGATGAGTTTTTAGTAAAATGTATTTTTAAACTTGAAGGAATTCTACCGAATACTAAATAGGCATGATTTTAATTTACATTTTCTGATCTTTCTAATAAATTTTGCGAGAAAAAGTAATTGAAATTTTCGGCATTTCCATTGGAAAAAATGAAATTATTGTATCTCGGTGAGTTGGTATTTGCACAATAAAAAAAAATCAACTTCTCTCGTTGTAAAAAGTTGATAATAAAAGTGTATAAAATGGACATTTGAAACTGCATTAAACTTTTTATTTGTAGTCGGTCATCGGGAATTTTAAATTTTAACAAACAACACTATAAAATAGCCACAAAACTGCATCCAGATCCACAATCATTTTCCACTCAATAGCCCCAAGAATAATTCAAACATTGCTGCTATGCCCGAGACCGAAATAACATTAGAATAATAGAATAGGCCTACACCAAAATGCATCAGCGACCAGTATATATAAATAGTCGATCAAAAACACAAGGAACATTCCTGAAAATTGCGTTTAAGCATGAAACAGACTGTCGCCGCTGGGTCTTGTCTTATATATACCTTTATATTTGCTCACTCTATCCCTGATATTCAATTTAACCCATAAATATAGCATACTATATGTTTTTATCATTCATACACACACACGCACACAACACTCACACACACACACACACATTTCTAAATATTATATTCATATATATATATATATATATATAAAGTGAATATTGAAGTCAACACTTCGGCAACAGTTTGTTTCATGCTAGACGCAATCGTCAGGCCACAAATGTACAACAGATATGTTCACTTTTATATTTACAACCCGCTCTATCTCTGATATTGAGCACTTTATTAAAAATTTTAAAAAAAATAAACACCTTAACACAATATTTCTTCATATATATATATATTCTTCTTTAAAATAAATCAGTTTGTTTACTGCATATTTTCAAATTTCTCCTTGGGTTCACATACATAACTCAATTTTTGCAGATTTGGTTTTTTTAAACAAAATTTGGGTTTGCTGTAGCACATTTTCATTATTTATCAAAACCTGTTGGAAATAATTTTATCTTATCTTTCGCTTTTTCTCCATTTCTCGTTGTAATCATTAATATTTGGCATATTTCCTCAAATATAAATTGTCCTTCATTTAACAATTAATCAAACATTCTTCCGTTTTAGCGATGATACAGATAGTTGTTAAAAAACATCGTTTTTATTCACAGCTGACAAATATGCTCTCCTGGTGCATTCTGTTTAATGTTTCTGTATAATTTTCGGTTTCTACACTAGAAATCAAAAGATAACAATTACGCATTATTCCGTAGTTCCAAATGTTCAACTGATATTTTTTCGCTAATGGTACATCTGAGACTTTAATGTGTGCACTAATCAATGTTCCATTCTTCAAGCAAAACGCCCATCATTTTAGTAGCCATTTGCCAGACTCGTTTTGAAGACAAAATCTCAACCACTCATTTGGCTATTTTACACTTTTTAAATGTAATCTTGAACATCATCATCATTCATCCAGTTAGCGCATGTTATCGTTGCTGTAAAATCATCACTCACCACTGTTATAACTGGGGTTCATGATGATCTTCTAGACAAAAATAGTGCAATGGCATACCGGTTTCTTTTTTACCGGGGATGTTGAGACAAATTCCTCGTTCCTCCTTTCATATAGGTTTCTCTACCCACTGATAAAGCGAATGGCCTCTAAGGTGCAGCTCTAAGGTGCAGGCTTGGGAAAAATAGCCTCTTGGCAAATAAAGCAAAATTGAGAGAGAGGTAATTTCTGTTTCAGCAGTCGGCTAAGGAAACTTCTTCCGACAACCCTCACACCGTTTAGCCGGCAGGTCGATTCAAATTGACCGCGATGAGACTGTCATTGGTGCCCATCGACTTTTGGAGTCAGGTGTGAGAGTTGGATGTAAAGCGTGGACCGATACAGTTCCGCATCCCAATTCACCTGAATAACGCAGGGTCAACCGCTTGTTTGCAAAGATACTACCAATGACAAAACGCTCAACTTTACTTTATATGATTTGTTTCTTAAAAATTAATTCGAATTTTTATTTATCTATAAACACACTTATAAATTGATATTTTCAAAAGATTCATGTATTGGTTTGCTAATTAGCATTGATTTATCACGAGTTTTCATTAAAACATCATTTTTCCAAATTCTAAGCGTTTTTAATATGTTTATAACGTCATACTATAGAACAAAGCCATACGTGAATAATCATTTGTTACTTTTATAAAATAATGATGATGATGAGGATGATGATTCATAATGATTTTGATGAATGCCTTGAAAAAAAAAATTGATCGACGAAAAACTATCTTTTCTCGAACTTTTAGTTTTTTGCCATTTTTATTTATTTTGTTTTCTGACATTTTTTTGTCTAAATTTGCATATATAAATAAATATCAGAAAAGTTTTCAAAGATTTGTTTCAATGATTTTTTCCAAATAAATCATTGGAGACCCATTTTTTATCTAATATTACTAAAGTAAGGCATAAAAAAAAAAAAAACATGAAAATCATTTTTGCTTTTGATGAATGTTTTTTATTATCAAAAATCTTGAAACTGGCACAACGAAGAAAAAAGCCCACACAATTTATTTTTATTAGAAGCATATAATATGGGGAATCAGATTTTTTTAGAATACCTGGCTTTTCTGCATTTTTTTGGTTTTAAATTGATTTATTCTTTGATCAAACTGGAGCTTAAAAAAAAAACTGACAAAGAATTAATAAAATTTTTGATCAGACAAAAATGAAATATTTGAAATTTTAAATCCTCCATTTCTTTTTTGATGATTTCGATGAACTTTACAGAAATCTATTTGATTTCACGAATTTTTTTTTGTCTAAAAATATGCACTAAAATGTTTTAATGCCATTTGAGTTTTTTCAAAAAGAATATATATTTGGCATTAAGAATTAAAAATCTATTATATTGAATTTACAAAGTTTCGAAGGATTGATATTGAATCTTCATGGTTTTGAAAATTTCTTTTTTTTTAAGCCGCTGATTACTCCAACTTTTGATGAAAGATAAAATTTTTAAACAAATATTAAAATATTTATATGAAAATAAAAAAAAAGAATGTCCCCACCTTAATCAAATTGACTAATATCATAATCCTTATAAAAGATTTTGATGTAATATATGATAAATTTTTTTAACTTTTCCTCATCACAGGAATATGGTTTATCTGTCTTCCATAACAAACTGACGGAAATGTATATATATGCCTTTTCTTTGCCAATGTATAAACAATGGCCATTGTCTTTAAACCATTTTTCCACTTCTTACATTGTTTTTAAATTGAATATAGTTTATTTTTTTTTCCTCTTGTCACTTTTTATTTTAGCCAAAACTCGCTTTACTTCTTTCAAATATATTCCTTTACGGGACATCAATATATATATATATATATATATAGTTTATATATAGATTTGGAAAAGTTTTTTACATTTTACAGCTCAGTCCTCAGTTTAACGAACTTTCATTCTCAAAGACCTCTCTCTAGTATATACAAACCCCTTCTGTATATTAAATATCTTTAGAAATAGTTCAGATCTTTCCCATAGGACAATTAGCATGTAAGTGTATATATTTTCGATCTTTTATATATATATATATATATATTCAGGCCGCTCTATATTCCTGAATTCAGCTTAGTAAATATAAAAATAAAGATATAAGTTTAAATAAACTCCTATGTCAATTGATCTTAAATAGCATACTTATATAAAAAGATATAAATATCTGGTTTATAAACCATTTATGTATATATACATATATGACAATATTAGATATATGTATATATGTGTATATATATGTCTTTTTCTAAATATATATATACAGAATTCTGCAACAAATTATAGATATAATTTTACATTATCAATAAAAATATATATATTTTTATATAATATGTCTAAGTTATTTTTTCTTATATATTTTTAGTTTAACATATTTTTTTCATTTTATACAAATTTAATATATTTCACCGATTACATGTAAATACATAAAAAACATAAATATTTGACAAACTTTTGACATAACTACACATATACACATCAAAAATATATATATATATGTCTATCTCTCTCATATATTCAAGACAAAACATAAATACATAGATATATGTATAACTGCCATATAATAAATTTCTTTATTTATTATCTTTATTTAAACTTATCCGAAATGGAATACCGGATTCAACATTTATCAAAAATCTTATATATATATGTATAAACAGGATTATACCAATATATTATATTTGTATATACATCTCATATTTATAGCATATTTATATATTTTATATATATATATACATATAGATAATATATATATATATATTATACGGAATATATATATATGTATATATATATATACATATATATACTATATATATATATATATATATTATATATTCATACATGACGATCTATATATATATTGAAACATGGGTATATATATATCAGTAATATCTTTCTATATATATACATCACACATATATATGTGCTTTGAGTCTATGTAATAAAACTAATAGGTTCGTGACTGTTTTTCGAGAATGGAATAAAAAAAATATATCTGTACGATTTTTCGTTTACTTTCATGTTAAATACACACACAAAAACCTCTTTTTTCCATTTTAATTATATATATTACATGATTTATATATATATATATATTATATAAATATATATACATATATATATATTTATATATATATATATATATATATATGTATAAATATATGTTGCCAAATACACATATATACATTTATATATACAATATATATATAAATATAAACATATACATATATATATAGTTTTGTTTACATTTTACACACACATATATATGTATAAATACACATACACACACATACATACATACATACACATACATACACACACACACACACAGCATATACACATAAATAAAAAACATCAACACACACACACACACATACACACATACACACACATACATACACATACATACATCAACACACACACATACATACACATTTTCAAAAAATCAGGTCTGTTTAATCTGCTAGTCTGGTATGTGATTAATGCAGGGGCTGTGAAGATAAGCAGTAGCAAGATTTAAATTTGGGTGTTGGCTTATATATATTTCTTTTCTTGAATCAGAATGTGATTAAGAGGGTTTTCTGTGTCTTATTTGGTTCTGGCTTAAAAGGTTATTAGAAAAAGTCATCAGTCTTAAGCTTACATATTGGAATCCATAGCTTGTAAAAAAAAAAATGTACATTTTAATTAATCCCCACAAATACATTTGTAATTCCTTTTGCTTTTCTTCTCTTCCCACTCTTTTCCTTCTTCTTCACATCCTCCTCCTCCCTTTCTATTATACCCAAGGTTTGCATTTGCTTGTTTATTTTTTAAAATCATATAGCATTCATTAGTTTTTTTTTTTTAAAAAAATAAAGCATTAAGAGGTCATTTGATAAAATACCTGAGGATACTGAGTTTGAAATCAAGGTAGCAAATTCAATTCAACCTCCTGATTTTTAAAGTTAAATATATATATGTTACTTTTAAATGAGAGAAAAACAGATGGATGTAAAACACTTTTAATACTGTTTGCTGGTCTGATTTAAAACTCTGACCAAAACCATTTATTATATATATATATATATATATATAGTACAAATTGTCTTTTTCTGAAAGTGCAAAAGGGTGGGACATAAATTGCCAGAGTTAAACCAGAACCATTTATGATTAAATAGAAACCCCTGATCATTCCTCCCTACACAGTGGGAAGGTTTTTTATGGCATATACAGGGGATCTCGGGAAGACTTTTCTAAATGGTAGTCTGAATGTAGCCATGTCTGACAAATGAGACTTTTCTATTTAGCAAAAGATAAGGCACATTTAATTAGATTTCAAGACATATCCAAACCAGAAGTATTGACAAGCATTTATGTTTTCAAACTCCCCTTTAACTTTAAAAGCTACCACATTATGATCAATTCCTTAAAATCATCACCTAGTCTTTCTTCCTGAATGTATTCAGCATTGCACTGATACTGAAAATTATATATCTCTGAACTAACATGATAGCAGGGAGGGCAGAACATTTTTATGAATGGATCCCAGCATAGGTTATGAAGTGAAAACAATTTGTGGATTGGCAGCAAATATAACAAAACAGCATATTTTCAGAGATTTATATACTATGCAAACCTCACCTTTTGGAGTAATCGGGGAAATTTATGGGATATATTTTTATGATATACATATTTATATATTTATTATAGTGTGAAATCCTTATAGAAAATGCTAATCATACTGAATCAATATCAAAATATTAATTCATCATGCCCAAAATATTTATATTTTAAAATTTAAATTTAAATTGAATATATATATGATATATAGATGAAAAATAGATATGCTCTCAAAACAGAAACTAAAATTTCAAATTCAGTTATAGAATTAGGTTAAAGAACAACCTGTTTAATATCTTTGGGAACCAGAATAACTTATTTTAAAATTTAAACCTTATTAGACAGGTGGTTATAATATTTTGGCTCATCAGTGCAGATGAAATTATTTTGACTTTGTCTAAGGGTATTCATTGTTCATTTCTATTGTAACAAAAATATTTGCTTATTTTTGAAAAAAGACCCAAACATCAATGAATTAGTAATAGTTATGAATATGTGAGCAGGAAACATCTTTGAATTCCCATTAACTGTAGATCAAACTAATGAGCCATGATGACTATTAGAATTTTGTTAGCATGTTTTAAAATATTTTATAGAATGATACAAATAAGGAAAATTTAAAAGAAAATTTTGTTGTTATAAATATTGAATAACTTTGGTGAATTTATTTATTTTTGGAAATGGAAAAAAACTATCAGGTGCTGCCAAAAATTCTGAACTGGCAGGAAATTGGTGTTTGGTAATTGTTGTTCTTTTTCTAATCTAACAAGAACACCATAGTGAAAATATATATATATTATTATCTTTAAAGTATGCAAAACCTGATTTGAACCAACTGATCAGGAATCTCAAATGTAGAGTTATCCAGATCAATTAGAGAGAAAAAAAAATTTTTTGAAGTGAAAAGCTAAAAAGATGAAACAGATCAACACCTATTGGTCCATGAGATATTTTAAAGTTTGTCTCCATATAAACTATGTTTATGAAGACTCTTTATTGGGTCTTTAAGATTCTTTGGAAATATTTCATGCAAAGTATTGTTTTTTTAATTTTATATCTTCTTAACTACTTTAATGTTTAACAGTAAAAGTCAACTCTTTAATAAAGCCATATTTAGTCCACTATAATTCTTATAAGTTTATTTATTAATGAAAAAATATACACAATATACCTGTTTAAAACACACACACACACACACACATCCTGATTTTTATAACAATATATATATAAAAGCCATACACAATAAAGTGGACATCAAATTTAGAAAAGAAATTTCTATAAATCTTATCTTTTTTTCAAAACATAACAGCAAACTGATTCTGTTTCCATCCTGGTTATTTTTTTAATAAAATTACAATAGCAGATTCAAAAAATTTTTTTTCTGATTAAAACATTTATGGCATTAAAAGAAATAATTTATTTTTTTTTACTTATCTTTTTTTACTTATTCATCTTGTGGCCAGAGACACATTAAAAAACGTAAAAACAAATCTTTGTTCTGGTTAGAAGACCATTTTTAGTAGATATCTTCTGAATAGAAGTTGTTAGATTTGAAAGGGAGAAAAAGAAATTTAATGACCTCGTAAGTTTGCCAATATTCATCAATAAACATGTCATTTCTAGAACAGTGATACCAAAATAGGTCATGCAGTGCTAGATGTCATAAGTATTGATGATTCTTTTGTTCATAAAAATAACAATGAACAAGATTGTCCTTTGTTACCACTTTTAAACAATAGGGGAATAAATTTCTACCTGCATTTTTAAATAATTTTATTAGAAATATTTTAAATTAGCTGAAAAGCTTTCTTCAATAAATTTACTCTAGAAATTCAGTAGGAATTGCTGTGTGATAATGTTAACTCATAAAAAGCCCCCCAAAAACTCACCTTTAGTGTCAAAGTAGAGTCTCTGATTCTTCTTTGCCATCATTGTCCAAACTGAGGTTTTGTTTACTACGAATGGAATCTTGATTAGAAAGAGAATCCTGATCATCATCAGGAAGAATCGTTTGAACTGATTAATGCGTTTTTTACAATGCAGGACTGTATTTTCAGAAATTTAGACACCAATGAAGTGTTTTCATCTTCATCAATAGATACGTTCTCTTGCATTGCGTTGTCTAACTCTGACAGTTCTTTTGCACTGCAGAGAGGTGTATCGACTTTTACAGTATTATGGAAACGAGAAAAATCTATTTGATACTGTCCATTTTCCTTTTGGAAGGTAATAAGGCGTTCAAAACGATGACCCCAGAGAATTTCTCCAGGTAAATAAGAACTTCGTGCTTGAGTTGTCATTCCTGTTGATTCTACAATACCTTCTAAAATGACAACAAACTCAAATTGCTCTCGATGAAGGTCTTCAGCAGATACTTCCCAGAATGGGCTATCATCTTCAATTTTATGAACTATAATAACTGGCCATACTAAAAACAATCTATCACGTCCATCTTCATAACCAAGGTTAACATCAAATTGAAAAAGTGGGAGAATCTCTCCTTCCTTTGTTGTCTTTTTTCTAATCAGTACCCCACGGACATGAGCCTCTACAATATGAGACTTACGCATGTCTCCAACTCTAAACAGTAGGCACAAGTCTCCATCTTGTTTACAGATACATGCATTCTTGCTAAACATTAGAGTCTCAGCTCTCTTTTTTGGACGTGACAGCTTAGCAAATACAATACCAGTCATAAGAGCCTGGCATATTACACCAAAACATGATTGGATCATCATCACCACAACAGCTTCTGGGCACTCTTCTGTAGTATGTCTTGATCCATAACCAATGGTGTGTTGAGTTTCAATTGAAAATAACAGAGCAGATGTGAATGAATGAATTTCTACCACACAAGGCTTCCAGCTTTTATCTTTAAGGTGGTCCAAGTCTCCGTGAGAGAAACATATTAACCACCATATCAAGGCAAATATCAACCAGCTGCATATAAATGCCAGAGCAAAAATCATGAGATTATACCGCCATTTAATGTCCACCAGAGTGGTGAAGATATCTGCCAGATATCGCCGCCGCCTTTTCCGTATATTTGTTTGAGTAATGTTTACTTCTCCATTTTTATAAATTAACCGTCTCCGTAGTTTCTTGGAATAATGTCGTTCAGCCCTTCTGTTGACGACTGGTCCATTTGCTTGGCGTTGTTGATTCCTAGAAGCATACTCAGCAAATGAATCCTGTGATGTACGCCGCTGATCAAGCTTGCCTGAAGAGGTGAGAATATCTGGTTCAACTTGTGGGGCCAAGCCATGTCCTGGTATTGGACTGTACCCAGTCTCCATGACCATAGCCTGCATGAGTCCAGCAAAGGGTCAGTCACCTTGTTGAATAATAGAAGGTAGTGAGAATCCAGCAGTGTGAGATTGGATCACCTCCTTTATTTTCTTTTAAGTTTTGATTTTTTCTTAACAATTATGCCCATCCATTATCATCTGAAAAAAAATAAATAAAAAGGATTTTAATAGTTAAATTAAAAGATTGTAACAGATAAGTTGGGTAGTTATGATTAAAAAATACATAAATAAAATAGATAAAATTTTTAAGAATTTTTTTAAATTACAAGGGAATGGTGAAAAGTTCTTAACCTAACTAGTAAGGAGTTAAAAACAATGTTTGATTGTCAGATTTTGAAGAGTGGATCAGGCCAGGAATTTTCAGCACCCCCTCATATGTTCTGGGATTTTACAAAGAAAAATGTGAACTAAACTCAAACCCAAATAGGGAAAATTATTAAAATTATTTTCAATAGTTTAAAATTCTTTTCTTGATAATTTCTACTTTTATCTGATAAACACACCATTTGTAAACAAATAATTACTGTAGCTCAATTGATAAGTGAGAAAAAAATGGATTTTTTTATTAACTTGATTTTTGATCTGTGTTATTTTTTTTTTTAATTTTAGAACAATAAAAAGTATTAATATATATTAAATATATTAGGTTGATGCAAAAGTTGATTAGGTCATCTTTTGCAGACTCTGAGAAGTGTCTTTCAAGTTTACTCAGCTGTTTATTGCTTGTGTAATCAGTCATCTATTGTATGTAATTCACAAGTCTTAGAAAATTCCAGAAACTAAGAAAAGGGTTTTCTCCATGAAGTAACAGAAACAGACATTAGTACTTAAATATATATCTTTCTCTTCCTGCAGAAATAAAAAGATTCATTTTTGGACAAAACAATAACTGGAGTAGAAAGTACCTTTTTCTAGGCAAAGAAGTTTTTGTAATTTTGCTGCATGACAACTTTATCCTCGTGTTGCAAATGCAATGTAGCAAATGACTCTGAAGCTACAATGTTTTCCCACATGTGATATATTTTCCATACATGTCACCTTTAGACTAACATTTGTTTCCCTCTATACAACATTCATTGACTGGTCAGCAGTTACAAGTACAAGATACTGAACATTTCTTTGGGAAATTCATTGAATCAAATCATATTTTTTATGGAATACACAATTTAGCTGAAAGGTGGAGTAAGGTCTTAAAAAGCTAAAGAAAATACTTTAATAATTAAATTTTTCAAAAATGTTTAGAACTTTTGCATTAACCTAATGTATATTTTTTAAAACAATAAATTAAAAAAATATTAAGGGAAAAAAAGAAAGAAAGAAATCTTAAATCAAAATCACTTGTAGTTCAAAGAGAAAAGATAGACTGAAAATCTTAACAGGAAGAGACAATTTCCAATGTTTAATCTTCATAAGAATGAAGATTACATGAAAAAGACATGAATCCTAAGTTGAAGTATGTTGCCCTAGCTGAGTAGAATTAAGTATCTATTCACTTTTGTTCTTCAAGGTTGTGAAACACTTTCAGCATTGAAGGTTCTATTAATCACTGATAATAAAAAATATTCCCAACCATAAATCCAGTTAGTAGAGCTAGGTCAAGAGTTCTCCTTTCAGTTAAGTCAGATAAGATAGCTATTTATTGAGTATTTAAATATCGGGTATGGATGTTCAGTTAGCAACTGAGCAAATGGTATTTGGGAAGAGGTTGTTTCTATACATGGCCAAACTTTATGCATAGATCTCAAATTTGGTAGGCACATTTATATTCCAGCAAATGTTTTAACATAAGATTTTTGTACCTTTGAAAAAGAGAGCTTTTCTATTATGCAAAAGTATCTTTCTTAGTAACAAAATAACTGTTTGGTGTAAAATGATAAGTTCCCTTATTGTTAATGCTTGAACAGAATAAATATGCTTGTGCTTTGAAAAAGTAGTTTTTCCTCATAAAATATATTTATATTTCTGTGTTACTTGTACTTATAATTTAATCAGTTTCATATAACTCAACTCTAACAGAAACAAAACTTACCACCATCAATACTAAAACAAAGGTTCCATTGTCATTACAACCAGTTTTAGTCCAAAGCTTGACTTCTTACCTGGTACAGGTGGGTATCCTGGCTAGTATTTATGAGAAGGTGTTGAATATATAATGACAGATGTGGAAGCTATGACAGAAAAATGCATTTAGCAATGTCCTATGACAGTAACTAATAAATCATTAATCATTATATTCTATGTTATGTTTCATCAGTAAGCAATTGATGAGATAGAGTTTTTCAAAATGAAATGATAGGTAAACTCAAATTACTTGAATCTGAATTGTAAGCATTCCTTTCCTGATCTACTGAGATGCCACAAAATTTTAAGCAAAACCTAGATAGTTTTGTCCACAAAACAAAATTTACCAAAAATAATTCAAGTAAACACTAAAATCTCTAAGAGAAATGTCAAATATTCATTAGTAAAACTATTATAATAAAAATTATTTTTTTATGAACACAACTGAATTAATTGAATGAGTACATTTAAATTTTCAGTATTAAAAATCATATTTAGTTGATGTCATTATTTTGGTGTTTGATACAGAAATATTGCATAAATGTCATGTAGAAAATTAGAAAATTGCTGAAATTATAGATTAGCAGGTGTCCTGGTTTGACTAGGACTGCCTTGGTTTGAGAGGTCCATTCAAATGTTTTGTTAAAGATATATGCTATCAGTATTCATTTTATATGTCAGTCTTGAAGTTAAAAGGGTGTTGAGCCTTGAAAATACTTTAATATAAATGAACCTAAACCTATAATAAAAAATGAAAAAAAAACTATGAAAAAAATCCTAGTGTGAGGCTTGGAAATTATGGTAAGCCTATTATTTAGTATAATATTATACCCATGTGCACTATACTGAGTCTCAGTCATGAATTTGAGTTTTATTACTATTATAAAAACTAATGATTCTCTTGAATTAGCAAGAAGGTAAAGAGAAGATAAAAGAACTACAATCAATCAAGCTTATTGCAATCAAAAAAATTTACAAGTCTATTACATGAATGTATTCCTGATATTAATTTATTAACAACTTTGCAATTTCTCCAATGCTGCTCTGATACAGAATTTTTTTTTAATTCTGTTACAATTTGCTAAAATAACAATTTCCTGATATACCAATAGCTGAAGAATCATGTAACATTAAATATTCTTTTTTTTTTTTGTTGATTGCCTCTACTGAAACTGTCATGAAGAAAGAATAAAAAATTTACACAACTAACAGATGTAATCACACTGCACATAATTCTTTAGGGTTTCTAAAAAATTCTAAAACAAACATATACCCAGCAATATTATAAGCTGACAGTAAGGTTCAAATCTACTATTTTCTAACTATACTTTATATATAGTACACTGTTAATATCTAATTCCTGTAACATTCATACAAATCACTTTCATTTCATTATTTGCCACTATACACTTCTACATAAAGCAAATTTTTACAAATAATTCAGCAAATAAAACCTAAATATACTTTGTAAATATTTATAGTGATTACACAGAACACTGTAAATACAAAACTGACCATTAAAGTGATTTTCAGTAAGTGGCATTCCTTTCAGTGATTTATATTTACTAATGAACCTTTCAAAACATTGGATTCTTAAACATTTGAATCTTAAATTTGAAAAGTCTAACATTCAGTAATTAATACCCAGACATTCATTTGTTCTTCAGGTACTAAAACATTGTTTTTGTATTGAGATATTGGCAGCTAAAATAGATGCTATAAATCAAACTTTTATGCCCAGAAAGAAGGAAAAGAATAATAGAAAAAAGAAAGAGAAAAAAATCATAATTATAATAATTTCTACAATACTATAAAGTAGTACATTTTATTTCATGATTTATGATTGTAGAACTGAATTAAAAATAAGAGAGAAAATATACATAGCTGTTAAAAACAAACAGAATTCAGAAACTTCCAGCCTAGCAAATTTAAACAAAAAAAATGACATGGTTAAATAAAAAATGAAAAAATAAGTAAATGAGAGAAAATGAAAAACAATGCAATGATTCTTAGGAAGAGGAGTATATCAAAATTAAAGAACCTGTTAGCATTCTGGATATATGAAATTTTATAAATCCATTATTTAGTAGCATAACAGGGACCGAGATGTTAAAACTAAACAATGGCATAATGAAACTAGTTTCATTTGTAGATTTTTAGGAATCCCCCAGAAGATATAAATAAATACAAATAATACTTGGATTATCAAGTAGTATATAACTTTAAGAAGATGTAACTCTTTGGTAAAGCAATGATCTGATTTTATCCTGCTGAGTATTAAGTTGATAGGATTTATTAGCCAGCTGGCAAAAAAGATTTTTTTAAATCATGGCATTATAGATTCTTTCCCTTAGTATCTTGCTTTGGTTCACAATTTTGGATATTACAACACCTATTACTAACTGACATACACAAATTTCAAATGGCTTTCATTAATAAGTTTAGGAAAAGATAGAGTATATTTGTATTGACAATTACTATATTTCTTTAAGACAAATCTTGACAACCAAAAAAATATTTCGAAATAAATTTTGACATTCTTTTGAAATTCTGTCCAGTGTCAGCAATATAAATAAGTAATAACTAAATTGTGTGTATGTGTGTTCGTGTAGTAATAGTAGTAGTAGTAAATAGAATAAAAAAAAGTTTAAAGACTTATCTCCTTACTTCAAGTTTCACAGTTTCTGCTCTTCAAGGGGTAAGATAAATCAATTGAATTTATTAACACATATCTAGTTTAAAATACATTACATAAAATAAAGTTAATTTTTGATGACAACTTAATTTTTTAATTTTTTCTTAAGGATATTATTACATATGATCTAATATGAAATTGTTCAATTATGTGTATTAGATATTTTTTTTCCATTATAGAAAAGAATTTGAATAAAAAATTTAATAAAGTAAATGGTTCTAACAATTTATAGTTTATTGAATCTTAAACAAATATACAAAAGTATGTTTATATTAGACAAACAATTGTTTATTTTTATGTTTTTTTAGTAAAAACAATCTTGTTATATATACACACACACATTGTATTTTCTGGCTTACAAGATTCACTTCTTTTCCTAAAAAAATACCCTGAAAAATATGTGTGTGTCTTCCAAGACGAATATAAGGCAATGGTCAGCCTCAAGTAAGTTTGGATGGTCACCTAATTGGCTTAATTGATAGGGATGTGGATTTGTATGTTGAGTCATTACACTATAATGTTAGCTATTTATCTAATTCAGCCTTTTAACCTCAGTACTTGGCTGTTACAAGTATTTCTAAGATTATAAACCTTCCTGGAGCCAAGCCACAAGCTTAAACATGCTCTGTTTACTAATAGCAGCAGGAGCTTTTCTGCTCTTGACTAGTATGTTATTGACATACAAACAAAATAAGATGAGTGATTAATGTAAACAATATGTAGTGCCAGTATGTGAGGGATGCATGGTGAATGTGACTTTTTTCTTAGAAATTTCTTTCAATATTAGGCTGTATCTTCCAAGCTACAGTGTCTTGCAAGCTGGAAAATACGGTGTGTGTGTGTGTGTATATATATATATATATATATATATATATATATATATACACACACACACATACGGTCTGAAGTTATTAAGCATATTTGTTCAATTCAAGTGGAAATATCAGGTTTATTATTGTTACTATTATTTCAAGTATTAACATGAAATGAGCAAAATTATTTATTCCATGTTAAAAACTATTTTAAAATGTATTAAAACATAATTCCATCTTAGACAGTGTATAACTTTCAATAAAACATGTCAATAGATTACCAAATTTCACTATATTAAAAACAACATATAATTTCTCTATTTGAAAATAACTACTCATGAAAATACCTATCAAGTGAAATAAATTGAATGGTTCATATTAAGACTCTGTGTAATAGTTGTCACTTAAGCAACAATTATAAATACACTCATTTAATGGTTTCTTTATATATCAAAATTCATAGTAAAATCTGAATTAATTCTTGATGCCATCATCAATGGTATTGCATTGAACCATATACAGTAAAGACTGAGAATAAAACTCAGATTTGAATACAACTTTTGATTAAAGTTAGAACAAAAAAATTCTGCATCACAAAGCTTGAATAGTTATAATCAATATCTACATTGTTTAACACTAGTGCATCAGTAACTCCAGTATGGGAGCAGTTATCAACTCTTCTTTTCAACATTGAACCATAGAGTGACCCAATGGTCTAAGTCACTGGTTTTAAGGCACCAGTTGCTTCAATTCTTGAATAAGATTTATTTTAGAATTTTTTTCATTTTCATTTTTTACTTACTTACTAATAGGCATCCTTTGCTGAAAAAAAGAAATTAATAAAAAAAAAAAAAATATGAAAACCATCGCTTCGTCAACATTTTCCTCAAGTACACATAAGTAGGCACACCAACCAATACATTTTGGAATGGTCACTCTCTGGAAAAAGATTAAACGCAATTTTTGAATAATCTGAAACGACAATAATATTAAAAATTGAAATTTATGCATAATTTCAACACCAATAAGTAACATCTATACGATTATTCTACTTGTTTATATATACGGCCGTTACTTTTTTCTGCACCAGATCAGAGTGTAGTATCTGCCTGGTCCCGACTCTCTTGAGCTAGAATCAGTTAGGATTTCTTACTGAGAAACATGTCTAATATAAACTGGAAAGGAACTGCGTGAATCGAGGAAGCGGAGAACGAAGACGGTGTGATGGAAGATCGATAGAAGAAAAGAAAGCCACAGAACAATGAAAACAACGTACAGACATTACATACACACACAGGCATATATATGTATTCGAGCCTCAACGTCCATATTTGCATATGCACTAGGGTCATGCATAGATATAAAATGCACAAATTTATACAGATATATACTGATGAGACAAAGTATTATGACATGTGATAAAAGCACAGTGACTCATAACAACTGATGTCAAAGTCAAAATTGGTCTGGAGTTCTTCATTTCAAATGGCTTTGATAAAGGCCAAAAAATATCATGGTAAGAAGATGAGGTCAGAGCATTTTCAAAACGACACGATTTGTCGGGTGCTTACGTTCAGTTGCGGTGAGCTCAAGAGATTAGGTGACCAAAACTTATCAATATGAGCAGTGAACGTTTATACTCCCATCAAATAAGAGTTAACAGAAAAGCTACTGTATCACAAGCTGTAGATAACTTTAATTAAGATATTTAACAGAATAATCATTAGTTTCCAATGTACACGAGACATTTTCAGCGTTGGTTCCCATGTGTACGTGGAACCAGAGTCCAAAAATAACCAGTGGTATATTTATCAAAATATTGAAGCTACTGTCTCATAAAAAATGGACAAAAGCAGATAATACAATTTCAGATACAGCATTTTGAATGCAACAGTTATGAACAAAGGGAAATATTTTAGTAACTTTGATAAAGGCCAACTTATGGTTAGAAGGTGAGTTGAGGGCCTTTTCAAACGCTACAACTTGTGGGGTGCTTGCATTCAATTGCGTTGAGTACGTATGACAGTGGTTCGAGGAGATAAATCAATAATTGCTGATAAGGTATTACAACCACATTAGCTGTGAGCGAATGCTTTCTCATCAAATACGAGCCAAAAGAAAAGTTACTGTGACGCAAACTGCAGAAAACGTTAATCAAGAGGAAGGTAGGAATGAGTTATAATACACAGTACATCAATCGTTGTATATTTGATTGCGTATTTGCAAGTCAGCCGTAGTACACACACTAATCAATATGGAAAGCGTCTTCAATAGGCATGCGAGCATCAGAAGTGACCCATATCAATGGGGAAAATATCACCTGAATCTCACTTTTTTTTCTTGAATAAGTTGCATGGCAAGGTACGTGTACATCCTTATGGTGGAGAAACGATTACAAATGTAATATTTCCAAACATAGGAGAAATTTCAATTTGTGTTGCAGAAAAAAATTTCAATGGTAATCGCAATTAATTTAGAATTAATTTAGAATTGCCATTTCGCTGTTTTACATGTCTACATGTCTTATTTCATTAATGTACTTGTTTTTTTTTTTTTTTTTTTTTTATTTTTTACAAATAAATGGTTCAAACTTGAGTGTAAATTATTTTCGAAGATAATTTTAAATAATTTAAAATGTATCTTTTCTTTCTGGAGATCTAAATCCCTTATAAATTATATTATTTAAGAAATATTTTATAGAGAATTTTCCTTACGCCTCTCATTCCTTGAATTACATCAATTATTGTTCTAATTAATCTTTCATAGATTGTTTCTGTTGGTGGTTTACATTCAGATGAACTCAAAGTCAACTTTGATTCTTTACCAACAAGAAAGATTATAGAATATGTTTACAAATTCCTTCTTTATTTGACTTAACTCAGACCATTTTAATTGCACGAACACATTTTTCCTATTTGACCAATTGTTTGTGGATGCGATAAGAATTTTAGACTGTTTTTAACACGGTCTACAATATTCAGTAAATTCTAGGGTGGTTTTCAGGATATAAAATATATCAGTTAATTGGAATATAAAACTGAACAACAAGATAACAGTAACCTTATTTGAATTTCAAGTAATAAAATACAATTAAGGGATTGTGGTTGCCTTTGCCAACAAAGTTCACTTATAACAATCACAATTTTTTCTAATGGACAGTTTCCTATGAGAGATTCGATTTTACAGATCGCAGAATGTTCTGAATCAAATTCTATTAACAATAGAATTTGTAAAATTTTAGAAAATACATAACAGATCTTAACACTAGACTATTTTAGAAGTATGAAAATATTTCTAAAATTGTTGCTCAGGGATGTAGCAACATTAATTATAGAAACGAAAATACATCAAATAATTGCAAATAGAAATGGGAATGCATCAAATGAGTGCAAATAGAAATGGGAATACATCAAATGATTGCAAATAGAAATGGAATACATTAAATGACTGCAAATAGAAATGGAATGAAGCAAATGATTGAAAATAGAAATGGGAATGCATCAAATAATTGCAAATAGAAATAGAAACGCATGATTGCAAATAGAAATGGGAATACATCGAATGATTGCAAATAGAAATGGGGAATACATCATCTGATTAGGAAATGGAAATTGAATGCATCAAATGATTGCAAATAAAATGGGAATACATCAAATAATTGCAAATAAAATGGGAATCAATCAAATGATTGCAAATAGAAATGGGAATACTTCAAGAAATTGCAAATAGAAATAGGAAAACATCAATCCTTCCAAATAGAAATGGGAATTCATCAACTGATTGCAAACAGAAATAAGAATACATTAAAAATTGCAAAAATAGAAATGGGAATACATCAAATGAGTTCAAATAGAAATGGGAATACATCAAATGATTACAAAGAAAAATGGGAATACATCAAATGATTTCATATAGAAATGGGAATTCCAATGATTGCAAATAGAAATGGGAATACATCAAATGATTGCAAATAGAAAAAGGAATGCATCAACTGATTTTCAAATAGAAATGGAAATACATCAACTGATTGCAAGTAATATATGGTTGATTTGAAGAGTAAATTTTCACGATGTAATAATATTTTATGAAACTTTTGCCTCATTTTCAATCTGGATAGTTTCAGTAGAAATCTGTGAAGGAAAAAGATGTTTCGCTTTGTTTGTTATTTGTTAATCAATTTATATATTTCCAAAGACATAGTCTGAAACAAACTTTGCTTATGAAGAAAATACCTCGACTTATTATTTGATTTCATCAAGTGATGATTTTATTTTTTCGAAATTTTATTGAAATTAATTTTCCAGGTTTTGTTCATCAATGTGCAAAGATAATCTTTTTTCAAATGACATCTACGTATTGATTGTTGACTAGAATGGACCTGTTATTTTTTTGTTTTTTCAAGCCTAAATATATAACAATTTTTCAATTTCAGTTCATTAACCACGGCTATTATTTATTCATTGACTGCAAAAGAGATTTTTGGATCTTACACAATTTTACTCTAGCTACGAATATTGGTATCTTGAAAGACAGTACTTAAAAGAAACAGAAAAATATTTAAATTGATGTTTTTAATTCATTTAATATGAACGGTCTATATCAACCTGTTGAACTTACAAAATGAAAACACAAGTAAAATTTCTTTTTTTTTGTAACAATTTAAAATCTAAAATAGACCTTGCTAATTTACTTGCTGTTCTGTAATTAAACTGGTATAGCACGTCAGGCTATATTCATACTTCTGTGTAGGATACAGGATCGATTTCTATTTACAACAATTAACCTCATAGTCTAATAACTCTACAATCACACGCTAAATCCACTACAAAAAACCATTAGCGTATCACTTTACATGCCCATTCAGTATCTTGTATCTCTGATGCTAATAATAAACCCGCTACAGATATTGGTTGATCTACAAACACGTGATCTTGAGAAAACCGGTCACCAACGTGATCTTAGTAATATTTCCAGAAAAAACATAGCCATGTACATAATATTAAACCGAGCCCGAAGTTGACAAATCAATAATATCACATTTCAAACAGTAAAAAAGCGTGACCAGATATGGGGGCCATTTACATTAAAAACAATGCAACTAAAACTGACAACAAAATGACATTTCAAACTAATCACAACACATTACATTGCATCTAGACAAGATTTCTTCTGGAAACGAAGAACTATTGCTGTGGTATGACGTTTTTATTAACCATCTGTAACTTACGAAAAATGAAAGCAATCTTCTAAAATAACAAAATATTATCATTGACAGTGGATTTCTTTGTTTCATGCCTGTATAAACAGTAAAGAATGGCTCAAGTGAGCCGAAAACTTAGATAAATTTAAAAAAATATCAAAATGTTGGACGCTTTTTGAAACGGAACTAATTTTTTTAATTTAATTATAAAATTAAATTTAAAGTTTTTAACTTCTCATTTTTGAAATAATAGACAGTCATTGTCTCTTATATTTAATAATATCTTTTATATATAATTTATATATATATATATATATATATATATATATATATATATATATTGCATGAATCATTCATACAAAAAAACAGATATTGAAGTTAATGATATAAATGGCGAGAATAAATCTTTTGCAAACAAATTTAATAAATTACATTAACCCCGAACCTGTATATGAATGTTATGATCCCTGTTTATAAATTCCAGTTGCATAAGGTTTTTTTTTTTTTTTACAAGCTTTCATCTGTGCATACAGACCTCATCAGGTATGGAAATAGATTTCATTTTTTTACATCCCGGTAATAACAGGACAACGAAAGAATAGATGTAATCCGAAATATGTTTTTAGAAATGTGTTATTGTTAATTGTAAGACATTTTTTGGCTGATTCGCTTTGAGGTTTAATTTTTAAGTTTTAAGATTGTGCGTTTTTATACTAATATGGCAATAGGAGAATTCTTTTGTACTGGTAGGTTTTTCAGTCATGTATGGCATGAACTAAATTGTTCAATAAATAGAGGAATTTCAAAGTTATTATCCGAAAGTTGAACGTCGGATCAGTTATTTTAATATCAATTATGTGATGCAGTTCAATTTATAATATATTATTATCATGAGTTCGATTTCAAATTATACATTGATTTTGTTAATTTGCTGTGCCATAATTAAAATTGTTAACATCAACACATGACAAGAAGAAACTAATTAATTTCCAACAATTATATACCAACATCAGCGCGTTTTTAAAAACGCCCGGCCTGAAAGTTTGATTTTTTACCTCCCCTGAAAATGTTGTACAACCCACGCTATCTTATCAATATTTATTTTGTTTTTTTTTTTACTTACATTTATAACGTTAGAAATTAAAACTAAAGCATCTAACTATGAAAGGATGAAAAGTTTTGATAGATTTTTGACGTCATTTTTATTTTTATTTTTATTTTTTATATATATAAAGCCGTGAATTTGTTTTGTTTCAAAACTAAGTCTCGGAAAAACACGATATAAAATATAAAATTCATATTATTTTTAACTATAATATTGAGTATTGAGTTAACTTATTCAACTTTTAACAAAGAAATTCTCATATTGAATTAAAAATTGCAGCAAGACAAAAAAAATTTATTTAAGATAGAATGATCTATTATGACATGTCTCTAATTTGTATTTTAGATTATTGAATTTATTTTCAATTTTTCTACTTGAATTGTTTTGACATTGCATATGATCCATTATTGTACATAATAAAATAAAATTTGTTTTTTATATGAATACTTTAAATGAAAAATTGAGATGTTGTAGTGGGGCCCGTATCATAAATTCGGTGGGGGCACTGCCGTTTAACCGGCCCCTGCGCAAAAACATACCATTTTTAAAACTCATTTTAAACTTTATTTGTACCCAATAACAGAAAATATTACAATAAAACTACCTGAAAAAATTCCTAACAAATTCCAGAATATCATAGGCTGACATTTTTATTTAAAGAGTCAATTTTGGTTGAAAAACATCAACAAAAATATTTGACCAATCAAAGAAATTAAAACCCTTTTTTTTTGAAATATGAAAAAATAAAATGAAATATAAATTATAACACCATTTTCACAAAAATAAATATGAAATAATGAATCTTTTTATTTGGACAATTTATAAAAATGGCTATATTCTTAATAACACAAGAGAAGACGTGCTTTTTCTACCCCCCACATAATAAAAATACCAGCGCGTGTTGAAAGTTATGTTGAACAACCATGCATTCAGATGAATCAAATAAAAAGCAACAGTAAATAAATTTAGTCTAGAAACGACGGTCAAAATTGAAAATTTCTAACGATAAAAGTTTTTTTAAATTTAAAACTTTGACTGAAACCAATTACTAAAATTTTTTTAAAACATTTTTATTTGGACCAACTATTAAAAAAAATTTTTCATTAAATATAAGATTTTTTTTGTGTACTAGATATCTAAAGACTGTAATAAAACTACAGTTTTTCTTAATAATTATAATAATTCGTTTGAATTCCTGTAAAGACTTTTGCAAATGCCATAAATAGAAATATCAAATAAATGGAAGATATAAAGTCAAACTGGAATTTGTTTAAATTATCTTACAATATGTTAAATGGAGCAACAAATTTCTTGATTAAAAAAAAAAACGGAAATAGTTTCTCTAATCAAAAAGAGAACACTTTTTATTTTTCCATCAGTATGGCTGATGGTATTTCTGGTATAATTTATTAAATTTATTCAGCTAATGTTTTCAAAGCTGACATAAATAAAAATAGTATATTGAATCAATTGCTAAGTCTGCAGCTAAGAACATAGGTCTACAAACATTTTATTTTGACGGAATCTTTATCTCAAAAATATAGAATAGAATATTATTTTTCACAAAAGTGTTCATAAACTTTTTCAATGTTTGTTTAAATTAATCAATTAAGGTGCTTAAAATGTTCATTTTTTTTGATAAACTTTTATTTTTTAGTTGAAAAAAACAAATTATCAAATATATTTCACGTTAAAGTAAAACATTTTTAATAAATGATATCCAATTTTAAAATCAAAATTATGCTACAGATAGATAATTTAAAAAGAAAATAACTCACTCAGAAGGAAAATTCTGGAGAGTGCCGCTAAACAGAAAATTATCCAAATATTAATTTACGCCCAGGCTTTTTCCCTATTTCACCTTTCTTAACAAAATTAATGCTCTTACAAACAAATATGCACAACAGATTCATAAAATCGAAAGAAAATGGTTGAATACATCAACACAGATATAATGACAATATTCTCCACACGTGAAAATCTCTGACGTTATTTTTCAGTTAAAAAATATGAAAATAGCGTTTCTCTACATTCCAGTTGCTAGGTACATTCTGTTTTTTTGTTTTTATTAGTTACTTTGTTCATTTAATTTCATTTTCGTATTTTGCTTTGATAAAGTCCACATTGGACGAAACGCGTCAGCAATTACCAGTTTTCCTATTGTCATTTTTTATTATATATATAATATATATATATATATATATATATATATATATATAAATATTCAAGGATACCTATCTACTAAATAGAATAAAATTATACATTTTTTTCAATACAGAATAGTGTTTTATATGCAACTATGCTGAGTAGACCTTAGTTACAGTTTCTGGAAGATGTGTTATCAAAGAGACAATCTCAACAATTAAAAAACGACATTTTTCATTAACATCTATCAATGATGAGGTTCCATCTACCCAATTTCATTCATTTTTATGGTATATCAGATTTTTAAAAAAACAAAGAAGGAATTTTGACATTCCTGACAAATTGAAAATTTTTGTGAAAATAAACATTATTATATATATATATATATATATATATATATATAACAAATATATATATATATACACACACAAATATATACATATATATATATATATATTTATATGTTTACACAGAATAAATAAATATTATATATATATATATATATATATGCATGCATAACCGCAAATTTTTGAATTTTGAATTTCTTCCCTATTATATTAAATATAGCCCTTGTTTTTTTCGAAGTTCTGGCCCTATGCTCCTATAAATAATATATATGAAACAACTATATTTATATAATATAATTTTTTCATATTAAATATCTATGTTTTTAAATTCTGTTCAAATTTAATTTTTTTCCAAATTTTTATTTCTTTCAAATTACTAATTTGTTTGTCCCCTCTAAATTTTTGCTATTACTATTATTGTTTCATTTCCATAACTATCTTATTTCTAATGGTACTGAATTTAATCCATTTAAAATCTTAAGTTTTTTATTAAATTTGCTGAATATATTTCAGAGATTATTTTTCTCTTCTCACATTTTATTTTATTGTTGAATTACTTTTCTTTTCTTGTTTTCACAAATCCTTTCTTTTTTGTTAGCAAGGCCAAACATGCAACAGGACTTATACTAAAATTAAAACTTAAAAGATTTTAATTACAAAAAAAAAAAAAACCCAAAAAAACAATTTTTTTTTGTTGTTTCCTCACCGTTTTTTATATTCTAGTAAAAATATAAATTGCATTTGAAATTTAAAATAATCTGAGTTCCAAATGAAAATTCTCATTAAAACATTTCAGTAGGATGAAAAATAAGAAATTATAAAATGGAGAAAATCATTATCTTTCAATGAAAAATCTAACTATTTTGGTTCTCCAAAAACCACCATGGAGAATCAGCAGGAAATCACTCCATTAATCAATCCCAAGACAAACAGGAATAATTAACATAAAGATAATGCAAAACCTTAAAAAAAAAAAAAACTGGTTATGTCTATCAATTAGCTTAAAAACAAGGACCAACATGTCCAACAGGTGTCACCTGACCATCATCCAGTTAAATATATAAAATATTTTTGATCTATAAAAATTCCTCAAGAATAATTTTCACCTGGAAATGGAAGAACATCAGCAACAGTTGTTATACCAGACTGTTATCCTGCAATTTGCTCACATCAAAAACACAAATATAAATACATAGATATAAAATGTCTGGATATTATTTTTTCAATTGTGGCCAGTTTGATAATATTAAACAAGAGATGAACAGGCAAACAGAGGGCCAAACAAAATTGACTTTGTTAGCGAGAACATAGGATAATTTATGCAAAAAAGTGAGAAGAAAACACATGTTATAGAACTGAATTCTAGAAAAACTAGGATTTTTTGCATTTTCAAACCACCAACTGATGAAACATTTATTGAATCAATTGATAAATATAAGCCTTTCAAATAAATATAGATAATAAGTTGTGATTTTCATACCTGGTTACTGACTGTTCTAATTAAAGCTGTTATCAGAAACTGATAAATTCTTTCTATTTTGAAAAAAATATGACAATATAATCTTTTGCAATCATCACAAAATCTTAATCAACAACAATATTTGGAATGTCAACTAGGTTTTGTACAAACTATAATTATACTGAGCCTTTCTGTTGTATGGTATAAAGTTGCAACAATGGTCGTAAACTTTACAAGTTTATTATAATGCTCTTGATCTGATTGTGTTAAATATGTATTTCAGGGTATATACGAAACAATACCCATATAGAATTATATAGTCATTAGCTAGAATGATTAGTGGAAAGGAGAAAGTAATAAAGTGAAAATATACTGTAAATATAAGAACATACAGTTTTACATATATATTTGTAAAACTTTTATTTTTATATTTATTAGGAACAATCAGTCAGTTATGTGCCATGCATTATACATGCTTAGGCGACCATGTATCTTTTGATGCATGACTGATGAGGCAGATTTTTTTCCTGCAGTAGGTTGCCATTTCTTTCTGTGGTAGATCAGTTGCTATCCAAGGCTATAGAACACAGTCTGTCCTGCTATTTACCAATAACTGGAGAAAGAAGAGGATTCATACCTTCCCCAAGGGTATTAGCACCTAAGTGAATGTAATGGATTCGACTGGAATTCAAACTTGGCTCCCTAATTCCTCAATTCGAGCTGCTATCCACTACTCCACTGTCTCCTATTAGAAACAATAATGCTTTAATAAATTTTGAAATTAACTATATAATAAAATATTGACATATACTAAAAATCATTAAGAAACAGTTGTCACAGTATGAAGATTTAAGTCTAACTTCTTTGAAGGCTAGATTTTTTAAGTAAAATAAGACGCATTCCCCTTTTCACTATAAAAGAAATATTCACACAGGTGAAACAAGAATGGATAATATATCTATTTAAATTTAAAAAAAAAAAAAAGAAAGAAAAAAACAACAACGCATGTCTTAAAGAAGCCAACTTTCTTGAACTTATAAATTGTCATAAATTTCCAAATTAGTCTATTTAACTTTTAACAAGCAATTTCTATTTTTACCAGAGAGGTTTTGTACAATTTAAAGTAGTTTCATTTTCATTAATGAATTGAATCAGTAATTTTGAAATTCACAACTAAAATATTAATTGGTCTTATCGAGGTTACAGTGTTCTTTTTCTTTTTTTGATAAAATAAATAACAGATTGGACATCAATAAAGATTCTTGCTTTATGAGATGTTTACATAAATTTTGTAAATTTTTTCTATACATTTCATATTATTTTAATAGTTTTGTTTATATGATTTTTATTGAATGTTTTCTTTTGTTAATCTTTGATCCTTATGACCTGCTTCTATCATAACTGGTTTGAAGTTCTTTTTCAAATTTTGTTTACCAACAAATTAAACTCTTCCAAAAATGAAATCTCTTTGAAGAAAATAAATAAAATCCCCCAAACCAATCTCCCACCTTGTTGAGAATTGTTTTTCACAAGTCACTGTATTCAACTCCATGTTAAAAGTGGAACATGAATTTTGTGCCAACTTCCAATTTCTTACCACTCACTTGTTTGGGTGGGTTTCTTTTCATGCTCAGACAACAAGAACAATAATAATAATAGTAGGTTTACAAGTAAAATGGGGGTAAACAGTGTTGAGCCATATCTTTTAAGTGCTTTAAATCTTTGTGCATAAACAGATACTATCAATTTAATATACTGTAGTTATTTTTTAGTATGATATTTTTTGGAAACAGTAACATATCTATTTGCACAAAGTCCCTACTTTTGTGCTGGCAAAGTTAATATAAGAATACCATATTCCTATTATTTCTTATAAACAAGCAAAGGTGTTTCATCAAACAAAAGATTTTAAGGTAGAGTTTATTATCCTCCTAATTGAATTTAGTACTGACAATTGCAAAGAACTAAGACATTCTTTGAATTGATAGCTTATAATTATATTTGAATATGGAGCCATGATAACAGGTGATACATGGATGTATTTTGGTAGACATGTTTACTAATAACAAAAAAAGGTTTAAATATTTAAAGAAATGTGAATATTTTAAAAAAATTTGATCTGTACAAAAAGCTTGTTTTTTGATCCTATTAAAATAATTGAATATACTGTATTTATCCTTCTGCAATATATTACAAAACTTAAATTAGGTTTAAGCACAAGCAATTATAAACTTATTGGGTGAAAATAATTTTATAGTTTTTGAGGGACATTCACTTATAATTCAATATAAAATGCAAGCCAGTGATAGAGTGTTCTTATGACTGTACATATGAATAAAATATCATAGAAAAGATAATAAAAGTATAAAGTTTTAACTACATTAAATCAATTAAGTAGATTGTTTATAGAGCTAAAAAAATTGAAATAAAAAAAATAAACAAAATTGTTCATTTACTTAAATTTCTAAATTTAAAAATAGTTTATTTTTAAAATTCTGTTATTGGATATAGAAAGTATATTATAGAAAATGTAATGCTTCAAGTCAATGTTTTTACAATAAAATCAGTATTACTCAGCTGTTGTTAGTAAAATTTTGAAGATACATTTATAGGAGAAATATACTATGTTAATTTCAATTTATTCTTGTTAACAAAATTGAAAAATAACTTGTTTGGAAGCATTAAGTTCTATTATGTAAATAAAGCAAATACGACAATTTTTATATATAAATAAAAAATATGATGTTCCAAACACCCATTGATAATGTTATATAGAACTGACTCAAAAAGGGACCAGTGATAAAGCTGTTTTTTAGAATTCCAAAGTCAATTTCTACTTTAGCTAATATACTGAATGAATTCTAGTTAAAATGGCTGAAGACTTCTACATTGTAAGTCAAACCAGTAATCATTTTAAGCAAGTAAAGATTCTAATTCTTGATTAGCACTTAATTAGGCATTCTATACAGGTATGACTATATAAATTTATTACAAATTTAGATGAAAAACTATTAGCTAATAAATTAATTTTGTTACAAATTGTAAAATATTTCATATACAGTTCATGTATGTGGCAAGACCGATATATAATTAGCTAAAAACAAAACGAAAAAAAACACTTGAAAAATACCATTCTCATTTAAAGAAAATTAAAAAAAAACTTGAACAGGTATTTATATAAAGTTTAGGATTATTACAATTCATGCAAGTTGAGAAACAGAATAACAAAAGAAACATAACTATATAGTAAATATATAGTTGACATGGAGTTATAATAACAATAATAATTTGGACATTTCTATATAGGGGAATATTCTGGCTGATGTAGAAATCTTTGTTATTCAATGATGAATAAGATGGTATTTATTTAATTTAATAGTAAAAAGTATTGAACATAAAAATGCACAGCAAGCAACAAAGTTATTGATATTACAAAATTACATAATGCTACCATTTTTTGATGACATGGATTAAATTAGTAATAATAAAGTTTTTTCATGGCTTACAGGATCTTTACAGTTTGAAAATCATACTTTAATATTGAACTTTAGCAGTTCATGCCATCTGTATTCTATTCAATTTAACTAATATTTACATGTGTTATGAACTGAAACAGCCTTTTTCCTAAATAAAGTTGGTTTCTATTTACCAAATGAATGTAAAAACATCAGCTGTCATAATATTGATAAAGAATATAGCAATTGATGAAATATATTCTTTCCCACCTCTACTCTTCTAAAGAAGAGATACAGTAGCCAACTGCAAAAATGTATCCTCATTATTCTCAGATATAATCTGTCTTCAAACTGGACTGACTTTGAATATATTTTTAGAAGTCTGTGGTGAGGAAAACTAGAAAACGTTACATTTTTATAGTTAGTATTGTATTTTTATTTAACCTGTATTGTTTGAAAGTAAAGTTAAAATCTCAAAAGTTGTACTTACCACATCTAAAGTCATCCTCCCTTTATTCATATTTAATATTACTGTATTATGGATTGAGGTGTCTACAGCAGGTGGGTAAACATCAGCCTACCAAATAGCTCAAATTTAAGACAAGTATATTTTTTTGAGCCATTTTTTAGGAGGGGAACAAAGAAGGACCTTATATACCATGAAATATGTTATTCCAAGTGAAAATACCATATTGTTATTTTGATTATCATTTCAAGTTAATATATTATGTAATTATGGCTGTACAGATTTTAGAATTAAATGAAAAGACTGGCAGCAATGAGCAATACATATGGGAAATTTACCAACAAATTAAAGACATTATCTTTTAATGTCCATTGAGCTTTTAAACAGGAGCCTCAATAAAAGGAAAGAAATTAAAATAAAGGGAAACGAATGTTTTAACAAGCCTGCAATGATATTTTGGTGTCTATACTAATTAGGTTTTAAATTCTAATTTACACAAAACAATGAATATCATATGTATGATTTAAATCTACCTACAGAAGACAAGGATTTACCAAAGTGATGATTACATAAATATCATTTAATCATAGCAATAGGGCAAGTCTTCATTTATGAACTTATATTTATTCTCCTTGGGCATAATTTGGTATGTACCAGATTCTCTAATAAAAACATTAATTACCTTGCAGTAGTGATATTTTTAATATAATTTTAATGCCAAAATCCTGCCAACTGTTTTTTAATATACTCTTTCATCAACTACAAATAGTTTAAATTTATCATTATTTCAAACTTTATACAACTTATCCCTATATCATATACTCACAATGATAGAAATTTTTATATTTTTTTTAGAGATACATAAATAAAAAGAAATCCAATTACATATTTTCAAAATCAACAGTAACATTATTTTCTTTAATGCATAGAAACCAAGTTAAAGCAACGATGTTCAGTACCATATAGAAAAACACCCATTTTTTAATAGGTCTTAATAGGTATTAAGTACATCTACATTATATATCATTCAACTAAATCAAAGCTAATAGAAACAATTAGTAATTGTTATATTTTAATGTCTTTGCTTAGATATTCATGAATATATACAATACAGATTAATAATAGTATGTGTGAGGGTGTGTGTATATATATATATATATATATATATATATATATATATATATATATACACACACACATACATACGTATGTATGCACACACACACAAAAAAAGTCCAAAAAAGTCCCAAACTCAACAAGGGAATTCTTTAAAACAAATCAGATGTTTGATTATATTTTGATAACTGAGACAAGCTGAGAACTCACAAGTGTGTGTGTGTGTGTGTGTGTGTGTGTTTCTATTTAATCAGCTAAGTAATGGTTAAATAATTCTCACAGATTTTAACTCAATGAAATTTGATAATGTTTTTAACCAACAATCCAAAATTTTAAAAAGAAACCATTTTTTTCATATTGTTAATGGAGAGTAATTTTTTTGTACCCTGTTTGCTGATCTCTTCATTGGTTTTAAAAATATACACAATATGACATCTTCTTTCCAAATCATTGGCTTGTCTGGCATGAACATAATGATTTCTCATCATGACCCATTAATATATACCATGTTCTAGCATACTGAATTTAGAAACATGACTTTCAACATTAAGACTGCATGTGGCAATGATAAAAATAGATTGCAAAGAGCCAACTCAGGAACTATCAAGCCAGGTTGAAATGTTCTGAATTGATATTTATTGGCATGAGAAGCAGGTGGTTTAGCAGGCTGCAGTCATCACCAGAGATGACATTAGAACTATGTACTATAGAAAACTAGCCCAAGTTGATTGCGTGGAGTAACAGTGCTGTGGAACTAAGTACATTAATCATCAATAATCTGAAAAATGAACACAGAATAAAAGGAATGTCAACTAAATGACATCATCTTTGAATTGGTCATATAATGCATTCACTAAATTGTAAAAATAACTTATTATAATTTTAAGTTTCGATAACATATTGACTATCCACTTTATTTCTATAAATCTGTTTATACTTACTCAATCCAGAATCATTCATTCAATTTTTAATATCTACAGTTGATGCTTTTCAAGCTACATCTGTTCTTTTATAGCAAAATCAGATTTAGATTATTTAATGAACTTCACCAAAACTAACATTAGGAATTGTAAACCCCATATCTTCCAATTTTAATTTAAACTATATTCTTCAGCAACAGTGTCTGAAGAATGTTGAAAATTATATTTAACAAATATCACTAACTGTAAATTTTTATGTTTCAGAGAAGGAAGTTGCATTTTGTAAATAGGTTTTCATGCATTGTTTGTATATAATTTAATAAGTTTTATTGTTTCCATGAACTTCATAAGCAAACATATAAGTATACAGTTATTATTTATCCAAGTAACCCATTGTTATTTGACAACTACTCTTACAGCAATTAGTAGAAGTACCTTATAAATATATACATAAACACCTGTGTATAGCCAGGGAGAAATACTAGAACTGGAATTTTTGTTCAAGGAAATTGATTACTCACTAGGCATTGAACCATTAAGTTATAGAAATTTCAACAGTTTGTTACATACTTAATGGTTATTGAAATAAGGAGTGTCAAACAGCACATTCCACAACAGGTCACTTCTTCATAATGCATATACATGATTTTGGTACTTTGATATTAAGATGGGTTGTTTCTTTTCTTACAAGTAAAAACTATGGTACAACAGATGAAATTGTTTAGAGCTGAAATCTATTAAATTCTATTTTAATGACATAACCATGGCTACAAACAAGGCCAAGTTTTTTTTTGTTTTTTTTTTTACTTTTATTACTTCTAAATAAATAAATGGCAAATTCTGCCTGTTTGTTCATGTGTCTGAAACCCTTCTAACTCAGGCCACACTTGTTCTACATAGACATATAACTTTTTGGAATCAGGATGATCTTAGGATTGAAAATTTGCCCTTCATCTGGTGCTTGAACACCCAGCATTGGGATTTGAGTTTGGATGGAGGTGGGGAAAACAGTTAAAAATTTTAATTTAATTTTTTAAAATAACGAAAAAAAATTTAGTGATTTTAAGTTTTTCATTTATATTGAGTAACAAAAAATTTGTGAATTCAAAATTTTTTGTTTTGAATTGGAATTTCAGACAGAATTGGACTCCTAGCTTGAATCAGAGTTAAAGTGAGGTTTTGAAGTTCCATGGAGTGAACTGAGGAATTCAAAGTTATTTCTTCAAATTTATCATTGCTGTTTTCTAAGCTGGACCAGAGCTCTGTTTAATTTTAGACCAGAGGTCAAATTAGCCCTCTTAGCTTAAAAATCCACATGGAGTGCAGCTTTTAAGCTAGTTGCAAATAAAGGGCTATTTATTCTAGTAACTGAACATATCTGTGAGGGTGGGCTGAAAAGTTCATAGGCTGACTATGAAGGACTGATGCTAGAGCTGTGAAATCTTACATGCATTAATTTTTAATAACTGCATTGTTTCTTTCCAGGTAAACTAATATCTGGTTGTTCAAAGAAAACTTCAAAATAAACTAGTAGTGACTTCTCTTGAAAATGGACAAAATTAGTCATTGTGGTGTTATCAAGTACCTCAAAAAAATGGGTTTATCCTCCAAGAACATTCATGCTGACATGGTTGCTGCATTAAGAGATGATGTTCCAACTTTATCAACAGCGCAAAAGTGGGCAGTTGAATTCAAGGGGGGAAGCAACAGTCTTAAATATGACCCAAGTTCTGGACATCCTGCTACCACTGAGGAAAACATTGACCATGTTCACCACATGGTGATGGATGATAGGCAATTGATTATAAATCAAATAGACAATGCTATTAGCATTTACATTTGCAGTTAGAAATATTCTGTACAATGAACTTGGCATGACAAAGGTTTCTGTTCAGTGGGTGCCATGTCTTCTGATGCCTGATCATGTGCACCAGGCTGATCACATGGGAAAATCTGTCATTGAGGCGGATCCAGCTACCTCAAGGAAACCTTGAACATTTCTTAATCCAGGATGGGTATTTGCTTCATCACTGAAACTGGTTTCAAGGGTTGCTGTGTGCATGACTGTAGCTTTGAACTGGTTGATCACCTTCCCTATTCTTCTGATTTGACTATCATCTGTGCCCCAACATGAAAAAACACTTGTCTCTGAACCAGTATTGCACTGATGATGTCATATCTACTATTGATGACATTTTTGATCAGCAGGATGAACAGTCTTTGAACAGTTAGATATCACTTTATCCGGAAAGAAACAATGCAGTTATTAATAAAAAGAGTTGAAATTAATGCATGCAAGATTTCACAGATCTATCATAACTTCTTAATAGACAGCCCATGAACTTTTCAGCCCACTCTTGGAAGTACTTCACTTGAAACTATGACTGATTTATCTGAAAATATTTCAAATAAGAATAGATCTATTAGAATTGAATCATTAGAACCCAAGTGAAATTAAAAAAGAAAAGGAAACAACTTTAGGATAAAAAAGAAAGAAAGCAAAAATGGTAAACTTGAAACTGAATCAAAGTGAGAAAATAAGGAAAAATAATTGAATGACAGATAAGTTCTATAGGTTTCTTTTTTTTTTTATTTAGATTTGGTTTGATTATTTTGTGATAAAGTCATTCATTTCATTTCTCTCACTTTTCAGGGTTTTAAACATTCCATGGTAAAAAAAAAGATTTTTGTTTTTGTTCTTTACACTTATACAAAACTAAGTGGAAGATCAGTCTTGTAATCAATTTATTTCTCATTCCTTTACCATTCTTGTTCTATTATGCAATCCCATAATGAAAAGATTTACAAAGGATAGGTTATATGCATAGGTTAATGCTTTTATCTGTGACAGGAAGATGAGGGATCAGTTTTTATTGTCATTCTTTAATAAACTGGTCCCCCAGTTCATACAAATATTAAGTATTGTAAAATTGATCTTTTACTTCTATGGATAAAGTTTGAATAGAAATCACAGTGATTAATTAGTTCTTAGTTTTCTCTGGGTAAGTAAGCTAGTATACAAGCTTACTGTCTTCTTGAAGTAGATTACTCTGAGAGAAAAATATTCCTTGAATCTTTATGATACTAATGTCAAAAGCATACACTTTACTGGAAGTAAATACAGATTATTTCAATGCTGCACATCTGTCAAAACTATACCTACAACTTTTTTTAGAATGTTGAACTTTCTTTCTGATTGTATTATATTTTTCAATTATATTTCCAATGCCTTTAATTAATTAGTATAAACAAACTGACTCATTATTGCTGTAATGTTATGTAAAATGTTCCTAATTTGTAATGAATAAAATGATTTTGTGCATTTTCTTATTAGAGGAAGTTGGTTTTGTTCTTTCTTTGAACATTTGCATTTATGGAAATAAATCAATAATTGATATAATTGTAAGGTGATTCCTAATAAGAAGCATAATTTCTATTTAACTAATTACTGGATATTACTAACAGGTTCCTTGCTAAAAATGTTCTCTGAAATTGTTATATAGTAGCAATTTAAGATTCTACATGTTTGATCCCAGTTGCATGGCTGCCTGGCCTGTTATATATATCACCTTGACACCTGTATTTTCAGAGAATAAATAAATAGGCTTCTATGATGAAGTAATATTATTTCAATTCTTTTAACTTCAACTCAAAGTGATATATAATTTCAAAATTTTTTATGCTGACTAAAACTAACAATTTGGTATAATTTAAGTTGGAAAGCTTCCATTATGAAAGATCACTATGCCATTGAAACATTAGAATATCTAAATTCATACTGCACAAAAAGAAATCATACAAATTGGACTGACTATGTAAATAAATTAAAAATAATAAGCACAAATTTATTATCTATTTAGTAAATCATCTTTCTTAAAGTATAAAGCATATTTCGTTCTTCAGTAACAATATCAATATACCTAACCATATACAGCTGTACAGAATATATACATATAATATACAGAATTATTTATCCTCCAACTCCATAATTACAAATAAAGCTGTAATACCTCAAATTTTCATGAAAAATTCATGTGCATTTCATTTCACAAATGATGAAAAAATGGATTTAAAAGAATGTTCAGTGATACAAACAACAAAATTTTTTACCTTAATGTCAAACAATAATACCAAAAAAATATTTAAAAAAGGACAAAATTGATGGCTCTTTTGCCTCAATAATCAATTGTGTAACCTTTGTTCTTGAATATTGCCTTTAATCATTTTTGATAATTCTTTACAAGGTCACTACACATACTGATAAGTATTTTGCTGCATTCTTCCTTGGCAATAGCTTCTAGTTCTTCCAAATTTGAAGGACTTCTTTTCCTTATTTTTTCTTAAAATATGTCCATAAATTTTCAATGGGATTTAGGTCAGGACTTTGTGCAGGATATGCTAATACCTTAATTCTGCTGTCATCTAAGTATTTTGTAACAGTTGTGTGTTTTGAGTCATTGACATGTTGAAATGTCCAGTGACGTCCCAAATACAGCTTTTCGTTCACTTTGTTTTATATTATTTTTAAGAATGGCCATATACTGTTCTTTATCCATGATACCCTGTACTCTCACTAGTTCTTCTGGTCCAGAAGCAGTAAAACATCCCCAGAGAAGAATGCTCCTATCACCTTGCTTAATTGTAGAGAGGGTATTTTTTGGTTTGTGAGCTTCATTCACTTTCCTCCATACATAATGGGAGCTCATGTGAGCAAATAATTATAGTTTGGTTTCATCTGACCATAAAACAGAGTTCCAATATTTACTCCCATGTCCATGTATAGCTTCTAGCATAAGCTAATCTGCATTTTAGGTGTTTAACCTTAAGCAACCCTGATGTCTTTACATCATTAACAATGTCCTTTGTCATTAAATGGGGATTCTTTGAAATATCTAACAATTTTCCTTTCCATTCACTCAGAAATTAACCATTTTCTGCCAGTCCTTAATTTATTCTGAACATAATGAGTCTCGTAGTTCTTGATTGAATTTTTGATGAAATGTTGATCTAGGGACATTTAAACACTTGGAAAATGTTGTATATCCATCACATTGTTAGTATGCATCAACTAACCTCATTTGAATTTTTTTTTCTTTTTTTTTGAAGTTCAGCCGTCTTTGTCATGGTTGCAGAATGAATGAGTTATTGCAGTATCTGGCACTCATATAATGTTTTCTTCATTACCTTTTAGAATGTTACGGAATCAGGTCAATACTATTTAATTTTCAAATTTTGTATTAAATGCCAAATTAAGAAAAAACAACATTGCAATTGCCATAAAGCAATATTATCTCATAATTTTTGGTGTGTGTGTGTGTGGGGGGGGGCAATAATTTTGGACTGCACTAATTTTTAGAAAAATCTATAACTATAAATATAATATATTGATACTTCTAAAAATTTTATGAATTATTCAAAAATAAATAAGAAATCAACTATTTATGGTAAATTCAGTAATACTTGCAAATATTCACATTTCCTTAGAAAACATGCAAATATTCAAATGAGGGGGGGAATAATTCTGTTCACAACTGTATATCAGTTAAAAAAAAAAAAAAAGTCCCAGATAAAGAATCCATGAACAAAGTGATAATTTCTTTCTAAGTATCAAATCCAGTTTCAATTCTTTTTATTAGAAAAAAATAAAGTTACAAACTTAAATCTTATTAAAAGATTAAACTTTACCTCACAGCAAAGCTTAAATACTTGCATGATTATATAACTTAACATCTTATTTAAATCGTATTAAAACATTTTAATGAAAATTTTTATCAAAGAAATGTTTTTATGCTAACAACACCTTATTCATAAAAACATTAGCCTTTAACTGATAAAAAAGATATATATATATATATAAAAAACATTACAAATATTATGAACTGCCTGCAGTCAAAAACAAAAAAGGATTAAATCTTTTAAATTGCAATGTGACAGATTATAGAAGATTTGTTATGAGGTGACCATTGTCTACTCCAAGATTCTCAACCCCTGAAGCTTATGGCAAAGAATCATGAAAGGAATACAAATTTAATTTTCTTTTTTAAAATAATCTTTTTGCATGTGACTAAAAAAACATTCAAGGATTAAAAAGCATTGTTAAGAGAGTTTTAAGAAAACTGGTTCTGTCACATTGTGTAGTTGATTCAGTGATAGGAAAATAGAATTAGAGGTGGGGAATTCAAAGTTCAATTCCAATGGCTTATCAAATACTCATCTAGCATGGGGAGTATTCATTTCAAAGTAGTATGCAACAATGTTATGAAATATTCCCTAAATAACTATGTCATTACAAGTGCATGAACACAAGAACATCATTAATTCTTTCATGATATCTCCTTTCATCTTCATCAGTATTATTTCTTTTTAAATTTTAATATCTATAATCAGATGACTTTTTGCAATCTTACCCAAGGAGATATTTTTTTCTTAACACCTTCCTTCTAAGTGAACTTAAACAAGTACCCTTGTTTTAAGTATAAAAGAAAAGTTCTCAAACTGGGAACCCATATTCCATAGATGCAATTTCTTAAAGCAAATATCATATTTGATATTTGCTTTAAGAAATTGTGTCAAACAAGAGATAAAAATTGCATAGTATTTAAGTTCCCTTATAAATCAAGGAATAGATGTATATCAGTATTAATTTAATTGAACAATGTATTTATTATTTTATTCTACTATCTTTTGCCGTCAGAATTTAACCCTCTAGAACTTTTATCTTTCTCAGCAAACAAGTGATCTAAATGCCTTCCGTAGTCTTCTAGGGAACTGAAATATTTTCATTAATGGAATTCTATAAAGACAAGAATAAATGATAAGCCAAAGATAATGTCTACTGAATAGGGTGAATAAAAAGCCAAGCAGTGACAGTTTTTTTTGATGGTCACCAAAGAATAACTTGCATTAATAGAACATTATGCTTTCTCTTAACTTTTATTGGTTATGTTCATTTCATTTTCACTACATACACAACATGATGTTTAGATGAAGATCAGTCTTTGGTTAGTAATGGTTTATTATTGCTTGCTTTAATGATCTCTTCCACATCATTGGAAGTTAATTACTTTATATTGTCAATTACAAGTTTTTTTTCTTCAAAAATTGGAAATTTTCATTATGTTTAAGTAGTGAAACACATGCAGAAATATGCTCCAGTAGGTACTTTTTTCTCCACCTATCTTATGTGCAAGTCACACATCAATGCAACTACTATAATCAAACTGGTGCAAATGATTTTCAACAATTGAGTATTTTCTGTATATTGCCTACCTCCTACAAAGCAGTATAACATTGACTACTTTTAAGTAATGACTTGATTTACTATCAACTTCAGCTAGTCTAGAGAACTGTGGGACATTATTTAGCTAAAATCTCTAGCAAAAACTATGCAAACCACTTCTAACACATCTGATGCCTTCTTCATAAAATAGTGCAATTTTATTTTTCATATTTGAGTCAGAAGCATATTATCACACCAATATAATTGTTGTCATGATACAATCAAAAACAGTATTTTTAAATGCTTTCTAAGGATAAAAACAATAACATTTCACCCAACCCAATGTTTTTCATATTTCAACTTTCTATTGGTGATTTATTTATTTTTAACCATTTATCTGTACAATCACTTTTTCAAGATGAGTAGTTAATTAAAGTAGAAATCGTTAAAAACAAAAATGAAATCAAACAAATAAAAGACATTGTTTGAAAGTATTCCAAATAAATTTATATTTTTTTTTTTTTATCTGTATTTAGTTTGGCTTGCAACCAAATGATTTTGTGAACAAAATGATTTCTTGTTTAAGAACATTTGTAATAAAACTTAATAAAAGCGTTGCATTTACTGAATATCAATAAAACTTTTAAATGTTTTGGTTTGTAACAAAAAGAATTAAAGAGACTAATAAGTAAAACTATCATTGTGAAATTTCAATGACTTTTGATACAGGCAATAGTAGTTAAAAATAAACAATGAGAATTTTCCATTAGTATTTTACAACAAAAAGCATGAAGGAAATTATAAAAAATATACTTGTAGGTAACCAATATTTGAGCCCAAAGGAATGATATTTTTAAAATTAAATACTGATTATATGAAATATTTTCAGTTTTATTTAACTCGTGTGTGTGTGTGTGTGTGTGTGTGTTTGTATGAAATATATACACATTTGGTTCTTCAACATACTTGCAATTTTCTTAAGTTTTTTTAAAACCAAATCTTTGAAGATATTTTATTTATGATATTTCTAGATTATTCAATAAAAAATTAATATCATTAATTTTACTTCATTTTTAAGGCAAGTATGAAAAGTCATTAAACTAATGATTTCTGAGGTAATTTAAGCTGATCAAAACTAACAAATATAAATTCTACATTAGAGAACAATATTATTAACTAGCTTAAAAGCCACGCTATCGGGTGTCATTTAAGCTATCTATTGTGGAGTGTTCTTGATTGGGTCTTTGGCTTGTTCAGAAGTTTGAGAGTCTAAGTCTTTGCATATTCTCAGCAATGGAAGCTCTCCTGGCTGCTGTTCAATCTGGGTTTTCATTTGCACAGGACTTTCTTTTCCTCGCTGCAGCCTTGGCCCTTTTGATTGCAATCTGGTCTTCTGTTGACAGAGATTTCTTTTTGTGAGGCATAGTACAGCTGTATAAACAATAAACTACAGAAGAACTCAAAATTGATCACTGCATTTAAGTATTGCATTAATATCTAAGCTGCCTTTTAAAAGTTCAACGATAATTCTTCTGCCAACACTTAATTTAATGTTGATTTGATGTACATAGGTCCTTACTTTCTGTACAAACAATTATTTTTATTTCATGGGTGACTTTCACTGGATTTCACAATTAATTTCTATTATTCCCAAGTTATAAAAATTGTTATCATACAAAAATATTTCTTACAAAAAAATCACATAAAAAAAATTGCCGAAAACAATTTCAGTAATGAAAATTGGGAAACCAAAATTTCTGTAACATGAGTTATTGAAAGTTAGAGAGTTGTATCCCTTTAAATGAAAAAGTGTGCCATCTATTGAGAGATAAATGTGAATGTCACATTCACATTTATCTCTCAATAGAGCATCTGTATAAGATGATCTATTGAGAGTTGTGTCCCTTTAATTGAAAAGTGTGACACACTGACATTTGCATTTATTATATAGATGAAAGAACAGTAAGGTTTTGGTTCCAAAAATTTCAGCCTGGACCATCTTTAAAAGATGAACATTTGAAAGCACTAATAGAAAATGAACCTCAGAGATCTTGTAGCAACAAACTTGAATGTATTGATTGGAACCATTACAAAGCATTTAAGAGGCAAAGGAAGCAAGTGTGATACAGATATTTCATTTGAACAAGTTTCATTTGAATCATGTCTGTATTTATCAAATTCAGTGGTGTTAAGTTTGGTGACAAAAATATAATTATATTAAAATGGTTGGAGATCAATAAAAAGCTGAAACATTAACTCAAATCATGTTATCATTTCTATTGAGTATTGAGTGAAATAGGAGTGGTTTCAAACATTGACACATTGATGTATCACAGCTTTCTTCAAAGTGACCAAACAATGAACACAGGTGTGTAGATCATATTCAAGGTATCATTTTGTTGCATAATGCCTATCTTCATGCTGCAAAAATAACATTCCTAAGTTACATCAATTGAAGATTGAAATATTTTTGTAGTCTACTCCCAAATCTCACCAACATTTCTTTTCTGAATTACTGTTTGTTTTTGTTTTTTGTTTTCAAGCATCTAGACCACTTTTTTACAGACATTTTGGGATATAAATGAAAAATAAATCAGTAATTCATTTTATATTTACATATACACATACATCTGTGTGTGTGTGTGTGTGTGTGTGTGTGTGTGTGTGCAATAATTTTACAGCATTATTTTAATGGGTGTATTACTTGTAAGAAGTGAACCCTTAAAGAGATGGTATACTTGGTTAATACTAATTGTACCAAATGCAAATATTTAAAAAAGATCAACTTTTATTAAGTTTTAATAGGTTTTATTTAATTTTAAATGGTTATTCAGAAAATGGAAATAAATAATGAAATTAAATTGAATAAAATATACACTGGAAAACTAATTCATTCATAATGGGAATCAATGACTTTGTTGACCTACACAATTTGTCTCTTGCAATCTGTTACAATAAATACAAATGTTGCAGACTGGAAAACAAATGAATAATTAAAATAAAATAAAAAGTAACTATAACCATGAACAGCTGGTTACTGACCTAAAAGGTGAATGAAGTATGGAAAATCAGTGGCAATCAGTATCCAATTACTCATTAAAATGGCTAGATTTATAATCACTAAGTAGTACTGTTGAAAAGCAGTTGGTACAATAATTGTGTCCTCTCAAGGGGCAGGGAAGTCCATTAATGTTATAACCTTACTAACACTTATCTTCCCCAATTTCTTACATACCTCTTACAAGAATTTATATAGTGGACACCAGGAATTAAATAAATTCCTCAACACCAGTTAATTGAGAATAACTCCTAAATGGAATGTAAATACAAGGAAATTGACTTATGCTATTGTTGCTCTCCTAATGCACTATTCAGTTAATAAGAAAAAAAAAGTCTATACTTGGATTAAATAAAGTTCTGAAAATTATAAACTCAACAATAATAGTATCTTGCTAGTCACTTAAAAAAAAAATAAAGCTATGAATTAAGACAAATTTTATTTGTATTTATCAAGAAATTATTCAAAGGAAAAAGTCAATAAATCAAGAAAAAATTGTAAGATTTCATTGACATCCAAACAAGTACTTTAGATAACATATTTGAATTAATGTTTTCTATATTATTGGCATCTATGTATCTTGCAATGATTATATATCACTTTTATAGTACAAATTAATGCTAGATTCAGTATTACTCCTTATTCAGATTAAATAGAAATTAACTGTCAATTTTCAATACAATATAATAAAAAATCAGTTTGAGAAACAGACCTGTTAATAAGTATAGCATTTATTTTTAATGTTTAATAAATATATACAAATAGGTTTAGCATAATTTTTAAGCCTCAAAGCAGGATAGTTTTCAATTTTTATTAGAGGTTTAAATTCATGTATAATAAAGTGTTTTCATGACCCTTATGCTTCAAGGCTAGCATACACACACAAAAAATAATAATAATGATAGCTTATATCTCTAGTGGGACAGTCCTGGACAAACTGGGACATATGGTAAGTTAAGAACCAACTTGAAAACCAGGAGCTGTTCCCTTAATAGGTTTCAGAATACATTTTGATATTGAACCTGTCAATATTTATACTATTTTAGAATACCAGATATCTATGAATGCCTGTAAGCTATGTTCAGTTCATTTGAATTTCTAATTGGCTCATATTTCTGAAAGCAGTTGCATATCAAAATGCCAAAAGTCCTCTGATTGAAACCAAACTGATAGCTACTCATTAAACATCTTTAATTTTTTTGTAGTTTGTTATTCAATGTTAAGTACTAATTCTTTTTTATTCAAGTAACTGCTTTTTATGATTTAGATTAATGGTTTAGCTTAGTAATTTTAGTGCCTACTATCATCAATGACCTCAAGGTCATCCTATCTTTGTTATATAAGACTACGCTCCTCACTATGATCTTTGCCACATTAGATATACAGGCCATCCCCTTCCTGAATTCCCCACTTCTAACAGAGCACAATCTTATAAAAGTAATATTTTTATCACAGCCTGTGAAGTTTCAAGACATCAAGAGTCCTGTTGGTTGTTTTTAAGAATAAACTCTGAGTTATTCCTAACCTTAGCAAAACTATATAACCACTGTTTGAAGAAGAAATCCTTCCCACGCCTGTGAAAGTTGTAAAATGTATGTTCAGTTTTCAAGAATGTAGGTGAGTGCTCATCTCCATCTCAGTATCAACCCATCAGACTCCACAGTGTCATTATCAACATTTTTGAGGCCATAATCAACAAGAAAGTTGTTGATCACCTCAATAGAGACAACCTTTTGAGTGACAAGCAATATGGACTGAGATAAACTGTTTTTAGTCACAGAATCAGTGAGGCACTAGACATGAATACAGCTCAAGGACAATTACATTAGATATTCCAAAGACCCTTCATAAAGTTTGGCATAGAGGGTTTCTGTACAAACTATCCTGCTATAAAATCAATAGAAGAGTTTTCTCAATTATCAAGTCCTTCCTAACAGGCAGGTTCCTGAAAGTCAGTCCTCAGAGAACCAAATGATCAACACAGGTGTCCCCCAAGGCTTGCTTCTTGGTTCAACTCTTCTTTCTACTTTACATTAATAATCTGCCTAAGAGTATACTCCAACCTTTTGTGAATATCTATGCAGATGATACAATGGTATATGGATGCACCTCCAAAATTCCAGATGACCAGAGTCTGGTAGCTGATCTCACCTCTAACCTTGTTCTAACAGCCCAATGGGGGGAAAAAAAAACTAGCTGGTTACATTCAATGTACAAAAACCAAACTAGTGACATATCACCATCAAGCATGTAACCATTCATATTATTATGGCAAATATTGTTTGGAAATGATGGATAGCGATATTGTTAAAGATGTTGAAAGAATGGCCTGCTTGTACCTGACTGCTTCTGTCATGCTTTATCTTTACAAATCTTTGTCACATCAGACAAAAATAGCAATGTTCCATCATCACCAAGCAGACACTGAATTTTCACCTATCACAATGAATGGGTGTTCTTTCAGGAAGGACCCATGCCTTGAGAACCTATTGGGACTTAAGCTCAGCACAGATCTCAAGTGGAACTTGTACATATGATCCATTACTAAAGATACTGCAAAAATGGTTGGTTTCCTGTACCACTTCAATAAATACTGACTCCTCCTGCTTTCCTCTACCTTTACAAGAGCCAGATCAGGCTCAAAAAGAAGTACCACTGTCACATATGGGCAGGAGCTGCCCAATCTTTACTTTCCAGTCTTGATAGACTCTAAAAGTGTTTATGCAGCCTTGTGGTTATGAATTATTTTCCACCCGACAATGCTTTTCTCACAGGCAAAACATTACAAACCTCTCACTACCCTATCATTATTTCCATGGAAAGTGTTCAGACAAACTACATTCCTTAGTTTAACCAGTTCTAAACTTCATGGCAAAACCCCACCATGCCATGCTCATTCCTTTCATATTCCATTGGTGAGATGTAACTTCCACTTGAACAGCTTCTTCCCATGAACTGCTATTTTGTGAAACCAACTCACAAGAGGATCCACGATCACTACAATCTTGACCTGTTCAAATCTAAGGTTAACTGTTCCCTAAATATCCTCATAAACAGTGCCCCTTACTGCCTACTTTGTAACTCTATATTGAGTGGCTATTGAACCTTGTACAGGGTGAATATTATAAAAAAATAAATAAATAAAATTTTTTGTATCTGGCAGTGAATAAAATTGCAGTTGAATGAAACAAACAAAATATGCTTTTATTGTAAATGACTGATATAAAATCATTAAAAATAATATAGATAGCTGAAGCCATAATTCAATAAGTGAACTATAGAATCTAATGATTGAAAATGGTTCAAATTCTGCTTCCTGAATATATAGAAATAAAAGAGATAAACATTTTGAAAGTATGTGATAATCAGAAAGGATTGTTGCTGTAAAGATTGTTTTCCAGAATGAAAAGATAACTAACAAATGTTATATAATTAATATCCATAATGAAATAAAAACTCTTCAATTTCTTTCTTTTTAGAACATTATGTATTTATTTTTTAAAAAGTGTTGATTTTAGTGAAGATATAATATGCATATATAAATTCATCATGATTGGAGAAAATTCAACATTTACTCAGTGATGATGATGAAACATTACTAGGTTGGTTTTGGAGGTATTGAATATGATTAGTTTTTCTCTCATTGAGCTGTTAAAGCTAGGTCAGAGGAGAGATCAGCTTCTAGGCTCTGGTTATCTAGAATTTGGGAAGTGCATCCATAAATTGTGGTATCATCTGTATATATATTTATTAATGAACCATGAATGTACTTAGGCAGTCAATGTTCTTGCTAATATAAAGCTACAATGCTGACAATCATACAATATTAGCCCCAGACATTAGTCCACCTCTCCATTGTTGCCTTATACATCATGCTGACCAACTATTACCATAAAAACTCTAACCCATTAATCTAACCATCAGGTCTATCCACTGTAGGTTTATTTTCACTAATTAAACATTTCTCTTTGTGATATTAACTTAAAAGTTTCACTTAAAAATGAGCATACCATGATGAAAAAATGTTCCAAATTTAATAACAAACATTTTATTGTCAAAATCTTTGTTATTAAGAGCAAAGACCAAAGGATCTTTTCATTAATAAATTATACTTTTTATTCTTTTTAGAACATTCAAAATTTTGGTTAAAAATCTTGTTTTTCTTGCATCTAACCAAAGATTAGTATTTGAAATCTTAACATCTTTTTTGCAGTGAAATAACATACTGATTTGGAAATTGACAAAAATCTAATAATTGTCACATTTTAAGGAAATTTTCAGGACTTATTCAACAATGAATGAAATTATTTTAGAAATGCTTCTTTTTAGAAAATGTTGGTAAAAACTTTTTTTTTTTTTTTTTTTTTTTTTACATCCGTTACCCCCACTTACTTAATTATGAAATTTCAAGAACTCAATTTTTGTACCACTTAATGTTTTTATTAGTTAAGCACAAAACTCATTGGAGAATTTAATCCAAAACCATCAATTTTTTGTAAGACAGAACCTCCAGTTAACAAAAATATGGTCTGAATTGTAAAATAAATAACGCAAATATTTTAATTAGAAAAGCTTCTTACTGCTTTTATGAATAAGATATATTATGGACACTATTTTCTTAAGAATTTTTTTTTTCCGATGAATAATGAATTTTTACAAGAATTGTAGAATTGTTTTCATTTTTTAAAAATTTTAATTAAAATAATTTATAAAATTTTAAATTTTTTAAATTTCTATATTAATTTGTACTTGTTATGCAATATTGTTATTAAGTAAAACTATATTTATTAAGCATAAATGCAAAAGCTTACTACAATTCATCAATCCCCAATATTTTAAAAGGAATTTTGATTTTCTTTTTTGTATGAATGTGCTTTTTGTAAATATAGACAGCCATACATGACATTATCAGAAAATAAAAGCGACAACCATAGTAAAGCCAAAGTACCTAAGATTTAATAAAATATCAGATTATGGAGAATATTTTCAAACTTTTAAGATTATTTGGTAGTTAAAAATTGTATGAAAAAGGGTGCTCATGTTATATTCCTCAAGTAATTTTTACAGATATATCCACCATAGAAAAAAATTAGATAAACTTCGGTCTGTTCGTCAAGCTGTCAACACCTTAGCTTAAATAAACACCTATCACCATGTTTAAAATGCATTTCTGCGATATCTTAAAGTAAATAATATTTGTTTCAAATCAGATTAAACTTTATATATTAATAATATTCATCAAATAAAGTTTCAGAAAAGTATAGTTTTGAAAGATTTTTTAATAAAGAAAATTACAATACATCATGGCTAAAAATGGCGCTAAAATAAGATTTAGAAAAAAAAAAAAAAACTCGTTCCATGTAAATTTAAATTAGTTTTGGAATGGAGCAAAGTATTTTGCTCATTGTAAATATTAAATTTAATCTATCAACTTGAAATTAAAACTAAAATAAAAGCTTCAAGAAAGATTTTTCATTTTTAAAAATACATTTTATTTTTAAACCTTAGGCATTATTGCATTTCTGTGGACTGTGGAGGTACCTACTTAAAACTAAAAAAAGTGATCATAGTTGCTTTCATGACTTTGATGTTTGTTTTTTTTTTTTTAACATTTTGCATCTTTTCTGTTTATATTTGCAACATTAGTTTCAATAAATTTATTTTCCAGTCAATCCACTTTGCTTGCTGATTACCTTTCTTTTCTCAAATCTCTTCTTTTTTTTTTTTTTTTTTTGTGGTATTCTTCTTAAGGGTAAGAGTAAGACCAGTTTTTATCTTGCCAATATTTTAAATTTCATTTTTTGGTAGTCGAACTTTTGCAATTTGAACTTGTGTTGCATTTGCAATCACTTAATTTAATTTTAACTTGTTTCTCTTTTGTTTGAGATTATTTTTCTTTCGACCAATCACAATATTTATCTGAAATTCAAAAATTAATCAATTACTTATCATTGATGAGCAGCCCTTAAAATAAAATCTCAAACAAAAGTTATTGCAAATATTTCTAATAAAAATATATTATAAACAAACTGAAATTCACATGGCATGTTTATCCTGAAAATTTTACTAACATCAGTTAATTATGAAAATACTGACTTGTGAAATAAAATAAGAAAGTGTAATAATAGTGAAAATATCGCTGTATAAACTTAAAAAAAAAGTGATCACAGTTTTGGGCAGGCTGAAAAGTGAAAATAATATCCAACGGAAAATTAAATATGCAGCGATACCAATATTTTTGTCTCCTACTCTGTGTTCAAAGTTTCAATGTAATTAACTTTGTCTTTAGGTTCTCTTTTTGCATTACAAATTCATGTCAAGATAAAATTTTGTCAGTAAAAAAAAAAAAAAAAAGGTAAATAAAAAAAAGTAAGGAAAACCAAAAACTTTAAAAGTAAAACTAAAAGGCATTTTGGAGAACTAAAATCGAATTGATAGGTCAATAAATTTAAATAGTGGTACAATACATTGAGAGTTCAATCACGATTAAATTTTTAATGTATTCATTTTATCGCAGGAAAGTGATTTTCAGGCCTTAGTTTTTTCTTTTTCCTTAACTTATATTTTTTACATTTAAATAAAATCGCAATTTCAAAGTCCGTAAGTATCCAAGAAACTAAAGTTAATGGTGATTGTAATAATGATATTGTAAATGCAATCACTTTTAGTTTTAAAGTACATACTGGGGTAATTTTTCTTTTCTGGTTCAAGAAACAGCTTTCAAAACTATTCAAAATAAAAAAAACATTTTTCAGTCCAACATTTCAGAAACAGCTTATGACTCATCATTTGAGCAAACAAAAATGAAAACAAAATGTTCAGCCAAAGAAAAATTAAAATGGGAAAGTTGATTATTTCAGTAATGTTTTTTTTTTTTTTTTACTGAATACCATTTTCTTTTCTTCCTCAAAGTGAATTTAGAAAAAAATCGAAACTTTCACAAAGGTCCACTTTTGCAATAGTATTCAATTTAAACATTAAAAAGTGATACCTAAAAACCAAAAATTATTTAATAACATTCAAAAACAAAACTCTGAAAAAGAGTGACATTGATTAAGAAAAAAACAAGCAATAACAAAAACATTCATTAACATACTGACAAAAAAACAAATTAACGTTCAGGTAATTTGGTTACGAATAAATTTCAATTTTCTCGAAAGGAACATTTCAAACGAAGGAATAAAATACTTCATATTTTAAATTAGAATAGTAATACTACGAAATATGGTGATTTTCTTGTGAATTAAGTATAAATTAAAAAAATAATAATAATCAATTTCAATTTTAAGAGAAACGGAGTTTTTCTTTGAGAAACAAGTACAAAAAAAAATAAATCAAATGAATAACCTTTTTTTCTTTTAAATTTTTATAATACACTTATGACTTAAAACATTCTTAAAAGACGCGTAGTTTTCAATAATTTTTCTGTTGACGGCATATCTCGGAAAAAAGTGTTAAAAAAAAAAAAATGAAATTTCGCGTCCGCAAAAAAAAAAAAAAACTATCAAAAAGCAAAACGTGGAGGGGGGGGGAGAGAAATTAACGTACCAGTCGTATTTCACAACGATCGTGAATGACACCGGCCTTTGATATCCATGGAAAAACCTCGTTTCCTTGAAGACTTCATCAACCACACGGACAGTTAAATCAAAGTTAGTACCCACGAGAGAAATGTAGGCCAGCCCTGCAAACACCATCAACACGTCTACGTGAGAGTATAAACTAAACTAAAATAATGATAAAAAAAATAAATACAAAGTTGCGTGTATGTGTGTTCTGTTATTGTTATTGTAATGTCAAGTTTCTTAGGTGGACAATTTGCTTGGTTGATGATAAAGTGTGAATTTCTTATCCAGGAGAAAACTATGACTTAACTGAAGTAAGGTTCACTAACACAGGTGAAGTAAGTAGGTGGGGGTGGGGGTGTTGGGAAGAACCACTGTAGTCTTCGACAGCGACCTACTAGCGAGCAAGCCCATATAATAACCACCCAACAATCAACACAACAGCCATCACACTACGCCCGCCCCGCTGTCCCTGCCAGAAAAATTTGATGTGACGCAAGTACCTTATAGGACAGATAGCACTTCCTGTGTGTTGTTACAGAAAGAGGACCACCCACTCGCCCTCCATTTAGCCCTGCCCGGTTTGTAGCCAACCAAGCGGTTGGCCCGCCTGCCCGCTTGATTGTCGGCCACACAGACATAAAACCCAGGACATCCCTCCAAGTGGAGAGAGGAAAGCATGTTGTTTGTTGGTATGAGAATTTGTTTCACTGAAAAACAGTTATAGGTGCCAAGATAGATGTTATAGAAGGTAAATGCTTCAAGCTGGAAATGGGTTGACACATCAAGTTGACCCTGAAGACAACTAAGGGCATTGGTTGAACTAAGATAGTGAATAGAACTAAGATCAAAAGATCATCTCCACATTAAAGAAGTGTGCAGTGAAATGGTAGTTACATAACTGAAAAATAAAAATCGGCGGGGGGAGGGGGCATTACTTTTCATATTACAAGTTAAACTATGATTAAAAATGAAAGATGAAACACAGCGGTGAATTTACATGAGAAAATAACATAGAAGTTATAGAAAATATCTGTCAGAGGCAGAAGAGAAAAGACAAAGGAATAAAAATGGAATAAAATGCATTGATTAAAAAGAAAGGACTTTTCCAATACCAATATGGGTAATATAAATGTTATAAAGCCAAGAGACAAATACTTTCAGCTCCTTAGAGAGAACAAGATGTAAAATCAAATTATGTTTCCTCCCTCTAAACATTTTTAAAAATTTATTTAATTCAAGAGAAACTATTTTAGATAAGCCTTACTAAATAAATGTATTTAATTTCCATTAATGATGTCATTCCATTAATGATATCCTAGATTGCAATGTTAATTAAAAAATAATTACAAGTTAAATACCATATATAAAATTAAATAATTTACTTGATGTAAATCAGTCAAAATAGCTCAGTAAAATTACTATTCTAAATTTCAAATGATCATTATGACATGATGAGACTAATTTACTCAGAAGTGGATATAATTTAAATATCAAGTGACATTAAAGCAGAATTGGCCATCATAGATCTATAAATAGATTTTTCAGTAACAGAGACAACATCCAGATGATGTTTGAATTTAAACTTTCAAAATTTATAAAAAGATAAACAATGATGTTCATAACATTTTACGAGAAGTGCTCTGCTTATAATATAAGAATAAATTATTACCTTTAAGTTTGGGCAAGACCTTGAGTAGAATGGTCAGTTTTTCTACCTAAACATGGTCAGAGTAAAAAAAAAAAAACAAACTAAACAAACCCATACTCTTCTACATGTATAATAAGGATCATTTATGCAAATTTAAATTCAACATTTTATAGCAATAGCAGATATAAAACAAATTTATAGAAAATAACAATGTTGAATAAGAATTATTTGGTAACCAAGAATATAAAAAAGCATAGTCTTTGTTTGGACAAGAAAGTAATACAAATCTACAAACTCAAAATACATACAGAAAGAGTGAAGTGGGGAATGATTTAGTAAACAAAGGCAAATACTGTTGGAAAAAAATCTGAAAAGTAAATAAATTTCAATTTCAGTCTTCCTTCAAATAGTAGAACAATGGAAAAGCAACAATGTGAAATTTTAAAAATAACTTCTTTCTTCTGATGATAAAGCAGTTTAATACAATCAAGCAATATATTTATAAGATGACCTAAAACAAACAATTCATAGAATAAGATACCAAATATCACAACTGGAAATGACAGTCATAAGCTTTTAGATTCCTCAAATAGTTACTATTGCTGAAATGAAAAAACTCAAGTGGAAATAAATATTAAATAATTTTTAAATGTAACTGTGATATAGAAATAAAAATAATACAACTTTCTAAGTTAAACAGTAATTATTTTCTATAAAATATTTTCTATAAGAATATGCTCATAAAAATCAGGCAATAAAAAAATGATCACATTTAGATATCATAAGTCATGCCATGACTAAACAGAGAAGCTTTTGAAGTAAATCAGATATGTTTTTTTTGGCTTCCCTCTGGTAAATGGGATTTTGAATTCAAAATCCCTCTGATAGCATAACAAACATTACATTTTAGGAATGACATATTGACAGTAAGAAGATAACAAACTTGATTTTTATAAAATGGAAAGCTTGGCTTAACTGTTTGCTTAATTATATGATGTTCAACTTTTTCATTATAGCTCAAGAAATTCTTTTGCTCTTCATAAGGTTACTACCAAAATATACTCATTCAAGATATCTTTCAATGTTTCAAAGAAGCATTTTATATTCCTTGGCCATATATATATATATATATATATATATGTGGCCTTGAGAATCTGCTTTTTCTACTTTTTGGGGGCCAATTGCTGATGGAGATGGAAATGACAATTTGCAAGTCCTTCTGAATGATAATGTTACAATTGGCTGAAAAACTTGATATTAATCACTCAACATTTGTAAGATATTTGCAAAATATAGGGAAGGTTAAAAAAAAATGTGGGGAAATTGATTCCAAATGTATTGTGAGAGTGAAGCATTGAATATCATCTCACCATGTACATTTCATTTCTTGTCAGACAGAAAGAAAGAAAAAAAATTGTCAAAGATTTACCATTGGAGATGAAAAGTAGATCCACTATGATAATTTGAAGCATTGAAAATCATGGGTGGATCAAAGACAGCCTGCAGCATCAACAACAAACCCTAATTTCTTTTTATAGAAAAAGTAATTATTCTGTATTTGGTAGACTATGAAAGGTATATTGTATTACAAATTACTGAAGCCTGGTGAAACTATCAGTACAGAACATTATAGTTGTTAACTTCAAAGTTTTATTGCTGTAATTGAGAAAAGAAAAAAAAAGAAGAAGCTATTTATTATATGATAAAATCCAGCAAGTTATATTGCAGTAAAACAACTTTCTTCAACTTGTTTCTTTGTCAACCCCTCAAAATAACTTACGGATTTGGAAAATGATTCCTCATTTGGCATTTAGTATTTGTTTTTATCATTACAGCTTCTCTTATTTGATCAGGTTTTAAATATATTTTTGATTTCATTAATAACTTTATTGTATAAAAGCCAGTCATTTTATCAAGATGGAATTCAAAAACTTCCAGAACATTAGCATAAGTTCATTAAAAGACAAAGAAAATATTGTGATGATTAATAACTATATATAGTAATTATTATTAACTAGTTTTAATAAAAAATACTTTAAACTTTTGCACACAACTAATAATTTATATTGCTTTTTAAAAATGTATTTAAAATTTTCTCATTGCTTGATAATGTTTGCATTTTAACAGCCCACTTATACAATTGTAAAACAGAAATATAATATTCTGTTGCAAGAAAAAAAAGCTATATCCATTTGACATCCATAAAAGGGAAGATTGCATCATCCAGTCAGTAATAGTTCAATTTGATGTGACAAATATGCAAGCAGATACTGCACAGCTATATACATCTACCTCTGAACTTTGACTAATATTAAAGGGACAACAAAAAGAACACTACTAAAAGTTGGTTTTATATTCTTCTGAAAGTTTATTTTGAATGATTTTTAAATCTTAATCAGGACAACAAACACAAGTACTACAATTATAGCATTATATCAAACATGGTTTATTCTTGCAGAGATAAATATACAGTAAAGAACATCTTTCAGTAACTTTTTATAAAAGCAAAATTTTGCTTAAAACTGTGAGCTTAACATAAAACTGTGAGCTTAATATTTTTCATTTTCTTATTGCAATATAGAGATACTGCAATAAGAAAATAAAAAAATATACTTTCTAATATAAATAGATATTTGTTAAAAATCATGCAATTTAACATCAAATTGTCAATTTTGTATTAAACTTGTCATTTTAAAAAGATTTTAAAATAACATATCTTTATAGACAATTCAGTAAAAATGGTTTCATTAATTCTTATATTTAGAGAAATACAGAATGTCTTTCAAGTCATTATTTTTGTTTTATACTTGAAGAGTTTAAATTGTATTATATTAGTTGAAATTTAAGGAGAATATTGCTAATAAATAAACAGTAAAATTTTGGTTTAAAAAATTTGCAAGTAAAGATTTCAGTTTGGGAACCCAGGAGGAAAGTTAGTAAAAATCATCATTGATGAAGGATGTGGTAAAAAATGACCACACCCAGAAAACTCATAGAATACTTTAATGCAATGATTGTAACCATTTCAAATGAAAAAAGAAAAAAATAATATGAAGGTCTGTATTTATAATTTTCAGCCATATGAAATTGATTTATTTCTCTATTTGTATAAACAAAAGAAGATCTAAACAATGGCTAAATGTAGAGAAGACACTAAAACATCAATAAAAAAAACATTTTGCTTTTATCTCCTGGAAGGTTATAGTATATGCTTGAGGGAACAGGTGTAGTTTTTATGCATCATAGCTTCTTTAAAAGTAGCCAAAAAATCTTATGCATACACAATATCAGATTTGATGAAAGTCAAGTTTTTCACAATAAAATTGGTATGAACTAATATTGGTAGAATGTTCAGGATATACTTATATTTATAATTGCAGTATATTATCCAAACTTCAGCTTATATTATCTATCATTATTAAAAATATTGATAATAACGTGTTTGAAGAATATCAAACAAACCAATTGCAACATAGAAATTTTTTTTATTAATAAATTCAAAAGATATAGGCCATGAACACATTTGATTAACATTATCTCCCACAAACACGAATAAATTATTTTATCATTTCATATCATCACATTGACTCCTTGATATTATATTAACTTCATCAGTCTTTCATTCATTGATTTTATTAACTTTTCTACTGATTTGACTTTAACATTATTCAAACAGTTTTTATTGTTTTCCAGAGATCATCTTTGCTTGAATATTGTTTTATATTCTTATATACATCACTTTTGATGATAAATCACAAGATTTCTATTGAATTATTATCTGGGGGGAGTTGGGGACCATTCCATTAATTTAATATCATTGAAAACCTCTTTGCAGAATGTGAAATAAATCTCCAAAATTTTAACAATATCAGTTGGCTAATATTAATTTGAAAACATATTGACTTGCATAATGATATCTCTTAGTGCAAATATATAATTCATGTTGAAATGGTGCATTTAAAACTGAAACCATTGAAAATATTGATTGATTTTTTATAGCCTAACCCTTGATGGGTCATTTAAAACCAAAACATACTTTGGATTGTAAGAATAATTCATTTTTTTGGTTTTTTTTGTGAGTGAATATTGCACAATTTGTTTTGAAAATAACAATGATTTTGCCAGATAAAAATCCTACCATTTAACCCACAAACGGGGGAGATGACTTCACAACCTTTCCAAGGGTATTTGTGTGAATATAACACACTCAACTGAAATTTAAATTTGGCTCTCTGATTTCTCATTTCAAGCCATTATCCATTACACCACCCTCAAATCCCCATTGAAAGGAAACAGATTTTACTGCATGCCTACTCTCATGTATCAAAAATTATGTGACTGAATTTTAATCAGTTAAAAATAAGGAATGTTTATTCACCTGAACTCCTTTCTATGGATAACTATTTTTTCAAGTACTTAACTTCTCTAGACAGGAACAAATTAAAGAATCCTTTCATGGATTTATAACTTCTTTCAATGAAGATTTTTTTAAGGAAAGGAATTAAAACTTTGCTACCAAACTGAAATAAAAGATAAAAAATAATTTATCTATAAAGTTTTAAAAAATGTTTAAGATCAGTCAACAATTTAAAATCACATAATTTACAAATATTAATATGCTATTGATTTCTCATTATGTTGTTAGTTAAATTATTTTTACATGATCAGTGGAGTGACTAATTAATATGACTTTTGAATGGGGAAGATTTAAAATAACTGAAGAATTTGGTGGATTACTGAATATAAGTCTTACAAATCCTGTACTGAAAACTGACATTTATACATTAGATAATAAAACTTAAACTAAATACATTAGATAATACCAAAGATAGAATCCTTAAAAACAGGTTAGAGCTTGTAGTTCAATGTTATAGTGATTGGGTCACATGTTGAAAAGCAATAAAATATTTCTTGTTTCTAATTTTTATTAATCTTTTTCTTCTGCTACTTTTCCTATCTTACTTTCTTCTTTCAATAGGAAAAAACCTGACATGAAATTCAAGAAAATTAGTTAAATATAGCTTTGCTTTAAGAAATTAAACAAAGCATTTGATGTCAGAAAATTTTCAGTTAACCTATAATTTAAATGCTTTCATATTCTTCTGATAATTTTAAAGTAATTACTAACCTTTTAATTACCTTTTTACTTAAGTTGTATATTGTTATTTGTAAAGTATTGTAGGTATCAACAATACATTGTTTGCTAATTGTTTAATTATCAGATCAGAATGGGTCATCTAGAGCAAGGACTGTGATTCATCATTTCTTTATTGCAGGTACAATCAGTGAATTGTACCATATCATTAGGAAATATTGAAAGCTAGAAAATGTATTCCATATGAATTTATGGAAATAAACAATGATCAGAACTTCCATTTTTCTCCTCTTGCTCAATACAGAAAAAAGTAATTTTTGACAAAGATAGTAATTGGCAATGAAAAATGGATTTATTAGAATTCAAAATGAAGAAAATTACTGTCAGATTTGGTTTGCATCATTTCAACCTAAATGGAATTGAGGGGGGAAGAAATTTTTTTCTGTGTTACGTAGGATTTAAAAAGAATTCTTTACAAACTGTTTGAATCTTGACAAACTGTTACTATGTAAAGTTACAGTGAGTTTCTGGTTTGAATGATGTATTAGAAAAGAAAAGATCTTTGTCTGAGCAAAAGAAAGTTGACTGGTGTTTTTTTTTTACTGTATGATACCACCTATTTTATGTGCTGCAAATGTGCTACACCAAATGATCACAGAGTTGGGATGGGAAGTTTTGTTACTTGTTTCACTCCTTGTCAGTAATTCAAACAAGTTGAAAAAATCTCAAAGAATTTATTAAATCACTTATAAAATAAATTAATGTACTAGCTAAATGTACTTTGTATAAATAACTGCTTTTTTCTTATAGGTCAACAGCACATATGAGCAATATTGTAAGTTAATAATTTCATCTTGTTTTAGTGCAACATATTTTAAGTTTAAACTTTTTTTATTAAAAAAACTAAGTGCAAATTTTCTTAGTAACATCAATTGTATTAGCAAAGTGATAAAAAGAGAAAAAAGTCTTTTAAATATCTTTTTAATGTTTATTTTTTTCATGATATTCCAAAATGTTTTAGCCTGAATGAATAAACAAAAAAATAAAATTGGATAATGTTAACAAGCTACAAGTTCAATGACAGTTATCACCAAATTATTTTCTTCTTGATTAACTTGATCAATTAAAACAAGAACAAATATTGTATAAAGTTATATATTACCTATATACCTAGAACATAGTACACTGATGTAAAATAAAATTGCAACATCTTGAAGGACAATAGCAATTTTTGAATGTTATTTTGATAAAATTTTCAGTCTTGTATCCACTGGGCCATGTGTCCTTGGAGGCACATAGCCTAGTGGATAAAAGTGTTGGTTGAAGTAATCCAGTGAATTGACCGAAAGAGTTGTGAGTTCAATACCTGGTGAACAAAAACTTGGAAACGGAGATATCCAGAAAAAGCATGGCACATGGAACTAGAACAATCTACTCCCATGGACTAAATAAAGGATTCAGTTCAAAATTCCAACATATCACCTGAAGAAAGCTGAAAACATTGTGAATATAACAAAGATGAGGACAACAGTTTGAATAGTGTAAATAGTTACAATACCTCATCTCATAAATATAGACGGATTTATTTTAATCCAGTTAAAATTCCAGCCAAATCTGTCATGTTCATTTTCACTCTAAAGTACTCAGAAAATCCATGAATTCATCTCTTCTAGGCCCCACCTCAGTTATGGATTAAATAGCAGTGTAGACTGGACTCTTTAGCCTTGGGTGGCAACCAGTCTAGGAGAACTATTGTGAATTGAAAACTGTGAGGAAAGCCATGTGAAACCACTTCTCTATTTTTCCCAAGAAGTCATGGCAACTTATAGATAATAAAAAAAAAAAAAAAGGAATATGTTGAGAGCCAAAATTGCTTAAACCCATTGCATAAAAAATATGTTTCTACATTTAATACTGAGTAAACTGAACTGCATAATCAGTGTTGCAATTTCAATTGTTTACCTGTAGAGGACAAAACTAAAAATATCATATACAAAATTTCATTTCTTTAAAACATATATTTCATTTATTACAAAATATAAACATCCTCTGAACTAATATAAAGAAAATATGAGTTTTGTATATTCAGTAGTTTTGTTTGAGAATAATATATACAAAATATATATATATATATATATATATATATATATATATATATATACACACACACACACACCTATACATTATATACACATGCACACACACACATTATATATATATATATACACATACACACACATATATACATATAAGATCATATGTAAATATAAAAGTGAACATTGAAGTCAACACTCACAGATGACAGGCTGTTTCATGCTAAACACAATCATCAGGCCCGAGTTTATTTCAATGTTCACTTTTATATTTATACACACACACTTTATTTTAGGCTCTTATTCTATTTTTTAGAATATTGCTCTACTTTTGTATTGAGCCCTCTTTTAAATTGAATGTTATGATTGTTTGTACTTGATTCTATTCATTCTCATTTCACATGGATGAATATATATATATATATTGAGAACTTTAACATAAATATAGCATTCCTTATAAATATCTTATATATATATATATATATATATATACACACACACAAAGAGGTCCATCTACAAAACTCAGGAGACAAGATGCTGAAAGTAACTTCAATCAGCTGACAAACTTTACTCACATTAATCTTATATATATATATATATATATATATATATATATGTGTGTCTACCTCAAACATTGGGAATTAAAAAAGTGTTTTTCTTATCTAACTACTAGGTAAAAACATCTTATCAAAGAGATAAAAACAAAAGAGTTTACAACCACTTGAGGACAATTGTAGGAATGATATGTATTGAGATGACAACATAGAAAGTAAGATACATGTTAGGTAATGAGCATGTTAGAGAGGGTATATCATAGCATCTAATTACACAGTTGGTAAGCAACATATAATTGTCAGTAAAAAGGTGATCAGTTTAGTATGATAAAAGAACATGCCATTTTCATTGTCGGTAGATGGAAACTGAAGCAAGCAAGTTTGGTAAAATATTATGAGCAATTAAATTTAAATCCAGTAAAGGTTGCTTGGTATTGGTATTGTGTAGGATGGTTTTTGTCCAACTGAAAGTTAAAATACCTGTGCATACAATCTTAAGTAATGTTGCCATTCAATAGTTATAAGAAAATATTAGGTACAGAAATTGCATCTTTTATGGAACACAGATACAGAAATTAGTAGTACTAGTATTATTCCATATCACTATAAATTGCTCTCAATATTTTAAGACATGGTTAAATGTATTAATTTGAAACATTATTTGAAAAGTAGTATAGAAATCATTTGGGAGACATGTTTTTGTTGTAATGAAACTTAGTTACAAGATTAAGTGATAATTATCTTAACCATCTTGAGATGATAAAGCATTATTCAATTTATGAGTATTATAAATTCATAGAAGTAAATTATTCTCAAGTTATAAGAAGCAATCAACCTATATGTTTATCAACTTCTATGTTAGTTAATTTCAAAAGTGCATGCATAATTTTCTTGATCTTAGCTAAGTTAGATAGTTCTGCTAGTCCTATATTTACTGAGTTTTAAACAATTTTGTATACACACTTTTTTCCATAGGCCTTGAAAAACAATTTTTCACCTTTTTTTTCTTAGATTTAAAAAAGAAAAGAAAAAAAAACAAATTTCATTTTGCTAATAATTCTTTCATGAACCACAAAACAAATTTAGTGTAAATAGTATGAAATACAAAGTATATTTATCAAATGCCAATATTGAACAAATAAAGTATTTCACCTGAAAAGATAGATCTCAAGAGAAATGGTGTACACTCAGTAGTAGGCAAACAATAATACAGGTAGTTGACAACTTACAACATATGCAACTTACAATGGTTCAACTTTAAAACTCGTACATCTGAAAAGTAAAAGTGAGCGAGCGCATCAAGTGAGTTGCATATGTACAACAGTTTTCACACAGCAACCCAGATACAGTTGAATTATATCTATGTCTTCTAAAATTTCTTACAATACATGCCACGATGTCTTTCAAAATAAAATTATCTTTGCCTACTCCTAAACCTCCCAGGAAGGAAAGAATGGACACAAAAATGAGAGTTATTAAAAAGTATGATGGAGGAAACAAAGTTAGTGCAATCGTGTGTAAGATGAACTTATCCCATTCAACTGTGTTGACAATTTTTAAGGATAAAGAAAGGATCTGTGAAGCTGTGAAATGTTTGGCTCCAATGTGTTCTACCATTATTATGAAACAATGTACCAGGCCTATCCATGAGATGGAGAAATTACTTCACATTTGGATTGAAGACCAAATTCAAAAACATACCATGTATGAGGGGGAAAAAAATGCAGAAAAAAAATAGATGATTCAGACAAAGCTAACCAAGTTTATGAAAGTTGTATCTCCTCTTGATAATAGATATTAAATGGATAAAGATATTGAGAGAGAAAAAGAAAACAATAACTGACAATAGAAAGAGAGCTACAGAAAAGGGTAGATGAAAAGAGTGTGAGAAAGAAGAGTTAAATAAAAAATTATTATCATAGTATCATAACACACCATACTATATGCAGAGTAATTTAACATTGTGTGACTTATGACCAAGCCGTCTTATGATGGGTCTGTTGGAACCAAACGCCATTCTAAGTCGACAACTATCTGTATATACATTTTTATTTTTACACTGGGAAGAGTTCAACATAGCTATTATGTTATCAGCAGAGATGATGGAATTGGCAACACAAGTTCATATTTGGGTTAAGGTAGTTTTTGCTTATTAAAACTAATGGGAAAGGCATATAATTTTCCTCCTTAATTCTGCTCCATCCTCAGTTATCTTGATAAAATGTCTTGTTATTGACTTGCCAGAATGGTTTATGGCTGAATTAACCTGAGGCAAACTGTCCAGGCACTAGTGACTAGAAAGAGCAAATTTCACTATGAAATTGTTTCTTGCAAAAAATGTTGAAAATCCAAGTAAGAATATTGTTATTTTGTTATAAAAGAATATTGATGATTTCTTGGTTGTGATTTCATTTGTGAAATGTGTGATATCCATTATTTAAAAGAATATAAAAAAAAAAAAATAAAATAAAATAAAAGTCCATTATTCAAATGGAAGGTGTTTTTTCTGCTATATGAAAGCATTATCCATGACAAGAGAAACAAAGAGTTTACTTAAGAAATAGATGATCTATTTGCAGATACAAGTTTCACCACTAATCCATTTCTCTAATATTCTCATATTCTATGAAAAAAAGTGCACTTTATTAAAGATAATTAAATCTTTTCTCTCAAATTGCTTAATTTATGAAGAATGATTATCTATGAAAGTTTGCTATTATATGAATACAAATTGGTTACATCATTTTTTAGAAAAATGAAAAACATTAGCAAAAACATTTTTTGTTTAGAGAATATATTATCACTGGATTATTATCACTGTTGGTTCTAGGAAAGCACTGATATTTACCTGCTTTTAAAAGTCAGAGCTCTCAGCACTTAACATTACAATCCCTTAAGTGATTCTTTTGTGACACTATTAGAGACATGCATGACAGTGCTGTGGTGTAAATAGAAGTCTCATTGGAGGTACAGATGCTTGTAGACTTGTTGCAATTACATGATTTGCTATGATTGACACACCTGGGGCCACAGTTGCTCTTGACACCATTTGATTTGATATTGCTGATCTTATAATTTGTCTATCTTGGCAAGTGTCTATATTACATAGACATCTAAAACAGATGCATCATCTCAAACATGCACAGCTTTTTCTGAAATGACCAAGCCTTTTTGAAAGCCTGCAGTCTGATCTCTTTACAGAGATGAGTTTGTAATGAAACGATTGGCATCAGAAAATTTACCTGCATATAGATATGCATGTTCTGAAATTTATCATTTTTATTCAAATAAGAATAATCCACAGCTTAAAAATAATCATTATGATGTTATCATTATCATGTTATTGTATGTGGGAGATGCTGAAAGGTTCCTTTCCCCACCCACTTCCTAAAATCTGAGCAAATGACTATGCATCAAAAATTGTTCTCTAATCCCTTCTTGATCAGGAAGGGAACTACTAATCCTTCCCTTGTACTAATATGTAATGCTTTTGAACTGGAGAATATTGTAAGTCCTAAATGTTGATAAGCATTCATTTGATTGAGTAATGGAAATGAGAACCAAATTCACTAATTTTAATCTCAAGGAAAATATTTTATATGGATACTTCTTTCAACAAAAACAAATCTTAAGCATATTAATGGTATGATTATAAACAAGCGATTTACACTTGTCAATGAGTAGAAAAATTTTTTTTTATTCTTTTGATGTTAATGCTAATATTTTTTTATTCTTTTGATGTTAATGCTAATATTTTTTTATTCTTTTCATGTTAATGCTAATATTTTTTTATTCTTTTCATGTTAATGCTAATATTTTTTTATTCTTTTCATGTTAATGCTAATATTTTTTTATTCTTTTCATGTTAATGCTAATATTTTTTTTATTCTTTTCATGTTAATGCTGATCAATAACAATTATAAAAGTATACTACAAAGCATAGTTTGAAGTAATAATCATGTGATGCATAAAAGGACGTTAATAAAAAGAAAAATTAGGGAATATTTAGATTTCTTTTAAAGAACAGGATATTTAGAATTGATGATGAATTTTATAATTCTATCTTGGCTATCTTGCATTCCAATTACTCTGTTTGCAACCCTAACCCAATGCAACAAAGTTTCAAACTGGGTTCTTAAGGGAGATTTTAAATATATTTTCTAAAAACTGGTTCAATTAATTATCCAAACATGAGGTAATTAATATTAATTGTCTAATGCTGGAAACTTTACTCACAAGAGAAATGCCATGGTTACAAAAAGCGACTAAATTAATCAATGAAAGATTTTGCACATTCTCAAACTAAATAAAGGGGAAAAATCAATCCTTGAAACTACAAAAGAAGACTTCATATAATTAGTGCTGAACCTAGTGAAAACAATCTTTAAGATTTCATTTTTTGTCTAACATAAAATTATTTATGACTCATGATAACTAGACAAGACAAAAGCAGATTTCAAATCTTACAGTTCTGGTTTATAAGATGCAATTAAAAAGATGAGAAAATTAAAAAAATAATTACAAAGTTTTATAATCTTATACTGTAGGGATATTTGATTTTATATTTGCTTTCAAAAATTGTTAAAAGATAATTTCTTTCTTCAATTAGATTCAGTTATTTTAACATGATTTCTGATACATGTCCTCATTAGTCTTTGTATGTTACCAACAAAATTTAACTTTTATAATTCAAAAAGATTTCAAAATCATAATCCGGATAATGTTTATTTTATTAAAGAAGTTTGCTGTTACTTATGTATAAAAAATATTAAATTACAGAATTATTATTGAGCAATAATGGTGAAGTATTTTTTGTCTATATTCAATATAAGTAACAGCAAGCTTATTTAATAAAATAAATATTATCTGGATCGTGATTTACAGAACTTTCAGTTAAGAAAATGGTGTTTATATTTATTTTTTGCACAACTATGATTATTACTTGTAACCATTTAAAACTAATTTATTCCAACAATGATATGTGATAAAGTATTTTGCATCATGCAAAAAGATTATGGCAGTCAGTTTTAACAAATATACATAAAAGGCCCCTTTTATACTGAATTTTAGTTGTCTAAACCTGAAACAATTTTAAAATCCTTTTGCTTTTAATAATTTCTATGATAAATTAACCAGTAAAATCTCATTAACACAAAAATATCACATTTCAGGCATTTTAAAAAGGAAAAGTACTTTAAATTTAAACATAGAAAAATAGTGTTTGCTAAGATGTATACATTGTTTTAAAGTATTTCATATTTCAAAATTAAAATATTTATGTTTAAATTTTATGGTATCTGGTTAGAAAAAGTAGCAATGTTGAATCACAAAATTTAAAATTTCCTGATCCAGCTCCAATACAACTTTATTAGTTAAATTAGGGAGTATTAGAATTGAAACAATTCAGCAGTGAACTTATTCCATCATGATAAAAAAAAATCTAGGATCACAGAAGACAAACTGGCAGAAAATACTTTTGAATTGCTACCCATTGATATACACCTACTGACACAAATATGCATCTAAGACCTGGAAAAATTATTCATCAGTAGAAGATATGTCCAGTGTAGAGGAAGTGTGCAGCAAGGCCTCAATACTTAACTGCATAAGTTTCTGTCAGGTGGTTCTTAAAGCATGAAGTATTACATCATCCTGCAGCCTAAAAGGCTTCTTTCTATTCACTACTTGTGGTTGCAATGTTTGCATTAGGTCTGCATCCTGGCAATAAAACTCCTATAATAATCTGACAGGTTGCAAGAGACTGCAATGAAATGTTCCATTAGAACACTACCAATAAGTCAAGATAATGTTTTGCTGGATGAAGATTTGGTTTTGAGAAGATTGAGGAGGAAGTAAATTTGTTGACCCAAAGAAAGCCACATTTGTGATTACCATTTTTCACCAACAATAAGCAGTTAATCAAAGAAAAGGGTTATTATTTTTGTAAGTTATAAAATTTTAGAATTAAAGCAAGTGTCAAGATGTGCAAAATGCTCATCACTGGATAAACCATAGGATACCCACTTCTGTAATTCTTTTTTCACTTGGCTGACTTGTGCTAGATGTCTCTTAACTGTTGTATAAGTTACCCAACTTATTGTTTTGCTCTCAATGATCAAGTATAAGTTTTTGGATGAGCCTCTAAAGATGCTCAGCATTATTCATTAATAGCGTGTAACCATGATCAGCCTAATCTTAGAAATCCAGATCCTTAGAAGTGAAATTTGTAACCAATAATGCACAGTCCATTCTAAAGTCGTTTCCAATTAATATTGTAGATGGCTTCAGCAGTGCAATAGCAGAGTTTCACTTCAGGGAGTATAATAACAAAAATCATGTTTATTTGTTTTTGCATTCACTTCACTAAGAAATAAAAGTAATCAAAAATTTACCTGAAAGATGAGCTTCAGAGTTTTAACTGATATATAGACTCTATATATGGCTCATTCCATGTCAAATCAACAAGGGGTTAGACCATGTCCGACACGGATTTTTTTCAAATTTGGTACACTTATAGATCTCCATGAAAGGAATTGAATGGCGCCTGTTACACATCTCAAGGTCAAGGGGTTCCTGTAATATGACCTCTGACCTTTTTACGAAAATGGGAATAGTGACCAACTTTAAAAGATGATATCTCAGTTGTTTATGGACCTACAAAGTTCATTCATATATCATTCTAAAGTACTTGGATAGATCTACAATTTTATCTGGGGATTTTTTTTTTTAGGGGTCAAATAAAAAAGTTGACCTTGACCCTTAATCTGACTTATCTCAAAAAACGTTATTTTAATTTTTTTAAAATTTTGACAAAAGATTTTTCTATCTTATGACAGTATATATTCCAAATTTCATGATGGGCATTCCACTAGAACTGTTGTTACAAGCGTTTTATAGAACTGGGAAAATTCAAAATGGCGGAATGTAGTATCTGCTACTTCATATAAAAACATTTAGATATTTCACAGTATGGTCAAGTTGTATATCTTTGTAAAGCTATTTTAATGCTGATTAATATTCACTTAAGGACCATGGTCATGAAATCAATAAAAAAATTTTTCTGGTGATGAAACTGAATTTTCTTCATTTTTTTTTCTAATGCAACACAGATTTTGTCATGGAAAAAATGATATATAGAAATATATAGAAAAAATTTACAGGAGCAATATCTGATAGAATCAGTATAATTTCATCAAACATTTCTCATGAGGAATCAAATAGCCCAGAACACCAAAACTTTGAAAGAGGAATCATCACCCAGTTGAAAGAGAATTTTGCTGTGAGTGAAAAGAGATCACAAAAAATTCAAATTCTGACTGTACTTCCAAAAAGCTGGAGTCTAAGCAAAATACAAACAGAATTTGGCACTACAATGTACATGGTGAGACAAGCAAAAAAACTTGTAAATGAGGAAAGAATTTTAGCTTTGCCAAATACATGAAAAACTAGATTCCCACAAGAGACGATTGATAAAGTGAGGCAGTTTTATAAAAGTGAAGTCGTCAGTAGAGTGATGCCTGGAATAAAATGATTACAAGACTGTTTTAAAGGATGGGAAATGGGTTCAGGAACAAAAATATCTTGTTCTCTGTAACTTGAAAGAGGCATTTGAATTATTCAAATCAAAGAACCAGGAGAAAATAAGCTTCTTTAAATTCGCTGAGCTTAGACCAAAAGAATGTGTGCTAGCAGGTGGTGCTGGGACTCGTACTATCTGCATTTGCATCATCCAGCAGAATATGAAGTTGATGATTTCAGGATCTCATCTTGGTAAACTGACTGAAGGAGAAAATTATCATTTGACAGATAACCATCAATGCATACTTGCTGTTACATGCAATGAAGTATCAGCAAGTTGCTACTTGGGTGACTGCTCAACTTGCAGCAAACTGATGGATGATTTTGTTTTGTATATGGAAGAAATTTTTTACAAAAATTCAGTTGATGATTTTGTATACAAACAGTGGTTATCAACTGATAGAACCACTCTACAAACTCCATCACAATCCACAGAGGAATTCATTGAAACTTTCCATGCAGGCCTTCAAACATTGAAGAAGCATAATTTCATTGCCAAAGCACAATCAAAATTTTTGTTCTGATAGAAAAGTTCTTTGAAGGTTGGTGAAGTTTTAGCAATAGCAGATTTTGCTGAGAATTATTCATTTATTTTGCAAGATACGGCTCAAGGCTTCCACTGGAATAATGATCAAGCTACATTGCATCCATTCATCTGCTACTATTGAAATAGAACTGACCTTGAGCATATTAATTTTGTAATAATATCTGATTGTCTCAAGCATGACACAGTAGCTGTCCATTTGTTTCAAAGAAAGTTTATAGAAAAATTAAAAGAAATTCATTTTGATGTCCAAAAATGATATATTTCTCTGATGGTGCTGTTTCACACTATAAAAATTTTAAAACTTTATAAATTTGTGCAACCATAAATCTGATTTTGGTATTGATGCAGAGTGGCACTTTTTTGCTACTTCTCATGGGAAAGGACCATGTAATGGGTTAGGTGGCACTGTTAAAAGGTTAGCAGCAAAAGCTAGTCTGCAGCGACCCTAATTCCTCCACTATTATAGGAACACAGAAATTACATACTTTCATTCCTGTCTCTCAGAGGGAATTGGAAGTAAAAATAGTGTCAACACCACAAAATAAAGGAAGGATAGTTTGAATCGCAAAACTAAACAATATGGAGTTCGAAGACATTAACGGATTTGTGACAGCACTTCACGATAGGAATTTGTGGTTAGGATGTGTACTTGAAAAATAATAATGGAGAGGTGAAAATTGACATTTTTACAACCAAATGGACCCTCTCCATCTTTCTATTATCCATCACATTCAAATATATCAATTTTGAAATATTCTGATATTCTTAGCTCAGTTGATCCAATAACCAAAACAGGAAGAACTTATAAACTTTCAAAATATGAGATGAAAAATGCATCAAATATTTTAGAAAGAAAGATTTTAAAAGAAAAATCTAAAATATATTAAAGTTCATTATTATAAAAGTTTCAGTGAAACAGATTTTCCATTTTCCATTTTGAAATGTATCCCAATGAACACAGATTGATTTCTTATGGATATAATGTATCATGTCAAAAGTCAAAGAAATTGTTTACCATCAACATCAAATGTCATTTATTCTTTTGATACTATAACCTAATTAAATCTTGACACACTTTTTTGAATTCTTTCTTTATTACATCACTTTTTCCGTATCAAAATCTGTGTTGTATAAGAAAAAGTATGAAAGGAATGTTAAAAACAGTTTAATTTTCAGAAAAGAATTATTTTGATTTCACAACCAGAACTTGCATAAAACTCAACATGTCAAGAATTATTTTAGAACATTCATTTTTAAAGTTTTTTCATTAAAAAAAAAAGTAACCATAAACAACGGAAATTGCTTTATTTTTGTATATTTAGAATGTCAAACAACCAAAATTTGTTCACGATTGAGGTCACATATTTTTTATGCTATAATTTAATTAAACCTTAACACTTTTCAGAATTCTTTCTTTATTATATCATTTTTTCCATGACAAAATCTGTGTTGCATTAGAAAAAAAATGAAGAAAATTCAGTTTCATCACCAGAAAAATTTTTTTATTGATTTCATGACCATGGTCCTTAAGTGAATATTAATCAGCATTAAAATAGCTTTACAAAGATATACAACTTGACCATACTGTGAAATATCCAAATGTTTTTATATGAAGTAGCAGATACTACATTCCACCATTTTGAATTTTCCCAGTTCTATAAAACGCTTGTAACAACAGTTCTAGTGGAATGCCCATCATGAAATTTGGAATATATACTGTCATAAGATAGATAAATCTTTTGTCAAAATTTTAAAAAAATTAAAATAACGTTTTTTGAGATAAGTCAGATTAAGGGTCAAGGTCAACTTTTTTATTTGACCCCTAAAAAAAAAAATCCCCAGATAAAATTGTAGATCTATCCAAGTACTTCAAAATGATATAAGAATGAACTTTGTAGGTCCATAAACAACTGAGATATCATCTTTTAAAGTTGATCACTATTCCCATTTTTGTAAAAAGGTCAGAGGTCATATCACAGGAACCCCTTGACCTTGAGATGTGTAACAGGCGTCATTCAATTCCTTTCATGGAGATCTATAAGTGTACCAAATTTGAAAAAAATCCGTGTCGGACATGGTATTTGCCCCCCCAAAATTTGTTGATTTGACACGGAATGAGCCATATATATATATATATATATATATATATATATATATATATTATAAATTAATTGATTTAAAATATGTTTTTTTTTTCGCTACACAGTTCTAACTATGTTTCAAAAATGGAAGCTAAAAGCCCTGAATTTAATTTTGTGATTAAATTAAAGACATTAGTTCCATTTCCTCCTTAAGCGAATTTTGGAGTAACTTTTAAAATTACTGGGTTTTAAATACACAGCTAAAACAAAATTCATGTTTCCAAGGTTACAGATAAATCTATTTTTCTAGACAGGGGTGTTTGGGTGTTCAATATGTCTATATTTTGATGTATCAGTTATTGCTACATTTTGGTAGTGGGTAGGGATGTATTTTTCAATGAAATCTAATATCCGTTAAAAGCGTGTTGTCTGGATTTTTTAAAAAATTATATTGTTAACAGCTAAAATTCTTACGGCATTTTCTTCCTTCATATATTTAAAGATTTTGGAGGGGGTGTTTAGGTAAGAATACTTTTTATTTAACTACGATTTGAAATATTTTTACTTTTAATTTTTAATATACTATATTTCTTTCAAGAACAATTAAATGTAATTAGAATCCCTTACAGTTTGGAGAATTATTATCACATCAAGTATATTACGATTTTTAAAAATTTTATATTTAAATATTACTAAAGTAAAATTTTCATTTCTCTGATTTAGTAGACTTTATTTATTTATTTAATTACAATTTAAAAGAAGTTTAGGTTAGAATTCATTTTAATTAACTACAATTTTAATTACAACTTTAAAATATTTTCATTATTAGTTTTTATAGACTATATTTCATTTAATAGAAGTAAAATGTATTAGAGTTACTTACAGTCAGTAAAATTATTTTTCTATATCAAGTATATTTATATTACAATTCTTAAAAATTTTATATTTAAATATTTTTTAAGTAAAAATTTTTTTTTTTACGGCAAAAATAGCTACTTCATTTCTCTGATTTAGTAAACTTTATTTATTTATTTAATTACAATTTAAAAGAAGTTTAGGTTAGAATTCATTTTAATTAACTACAATTTTTTAAACAGAATGAAATGATGTGGAGCTTGTTGGTGAAAAACATTAGTATTATTCACATAGGGTCAAGGCACTAAACAACAAACCTACCTTTTTATATATAGAAATACATTTTTCAGGATTCAGCTCCTTATACTTAATTAGTATATGTTCATCTGGTTATAATAAATATAATTATTATCAATAAGAATTTCAAGTCAAAAGACTACCATATTGCTTATATTTCCTATTGCTTATATTTATTTTGGCAGTAGATTTTTTTTTCTTTTTTTTTTAACCTTGACCTTAATGGATACAAGATCATAACATAATAAAAACCAGTTTTACTGTGAAAATGATAGTGGAAATAGTTTTTTTTAGTTCATGACAACACTAAAATAAACTTGTACTTCCCTTTAAAAACATATTAAAGACAGAATGGCAAGGTGACAAAGAATCACAATCTGGCTATAGATTTAACAATATGGATATCACCTGACAAGTAAAAGTAACCTATAAAAGAAAGCAAATTATTACTTAGGTCTAAAAAGGAGGAGAAAAGAACTTATTATGGGAAGAGAGGAAATTATGAAAAGAAATGATAGTACAATGTAAATGCTGTTACTATGAACTCCAGAGAAAATGACAGCTATCAACTAAAATTGTCATCATCTCATTAAATTTTGCAAAGAAAGCTACCACTTGTATTTGTCATGAGACTAACAAGAAAAAAAAAGTTATGATTGCTTATTGGTTATTTAAAATTGTAGAGAAAAAAACCCTCCCACTGACTGAAATGCTAGAAGAGAGAAAAATTATTTACACTAAAAGTAAAGTAAATGTTAAAAGTAAAATGTCATTTCAAAAGCTGTAATATGTGTTTGTATCACTTTTTAACAGAATTTTAAAAAATAATTGAAAGATGCAGGTGAGTTCATTACTAGTACCAGAGGTTATATAAAATTACTCTAAGATCTACCAATTAATAAGGTATATCTAAAGACTTGTTTTTGAAAAAACATATTTTGGTTAAAAAGTGAAAAAATCTACATTAAGGTATTTTCTTACTTTTTAATTAAGAATTGGTGAAACTGAAAGCATAAAAATAGTTGTCCTAAAATTCCTGTAGCATTTCAAATCATTGGCAAATTTTTTAAATTGCAAAATGAAACATTTGCTTTATTCACTTCTGCATGTGAAAACTGTAAATATGGCTATTAGAATTTCTGTAGAGATTACACAACTTTTGAACAAAAGATTAAGAGTAAATGCAATGTTGTGGTGAAGAAAAGAATGAAAATTGTTTGGGTCAGTGAATATAAGTTAATATTTGGATAGTGAAGAAAAGCATCTCCCACTCTTCCAATTTTTGAATTTGAGCCACATTTTGTTATTTTGACAAATAAGTACCCATTACTTAAATTTAAGCAAATATGACTTCTGTTCGTCAGTTGTGCTGTTAGCATTGGTGCCAGATATTTTTCTTAAAACTTTTTTCGAGGGGCGGAAGACATTTTAATTTTCAGTTTATATTTTGATTATATTTTCCCTTGATTTTGTTACTTCACTTTAAATTTTATTTTATCTATACATTTTTTAGTTTTCTGTTTGTAGTTCTTACTTTTTATATTTTTTTTTAGTATAACTACTTGTAATGCTGAATTTGTTTGAATTCTTTTTTCTTTTTGTTGTTACACCAGACTTTTATTGTTTTAATTTTTTTTTTTTGCATTGTTACAACAAAATAATTTAAAAAAATATTTTTATTCATCATTTGGTTTTCATTTTATTTTCCAATTTTCATTTTTGAGAGAAAATAAAAAAGAATTAAACAATTAAAATCATTGCAAGCGACAGGTAACATGAAGATCCTTTCACAGACATCATACGAATTAATGCCCTAACAAAGAGGTCAACAAAAGAAAGGAGGTATGAATGTGAAGATGAGACAAAGAAGAATTAACCTTCTATATGGAAATGTTGGACTTTTAGTTCATCTCCATGACCATTAAAACATAAACTGTGTTAGTCTTGTGGTGGACAAGAAAACTAACACAAACAACACTGTGATTAAAAGTCACTGGTATACTTAAATGTTAAGTCCTAACAAATTATAAAATATAATGGCTATTTCATGTTGGACATATTACTACTCACAGCGGAAGAGTGCCAAGCCTGAACAGAAACTGATTATGAAAAAAAAAAAAAAAAAAAAATAAAAATAAAATAAAATAAACTTATAGAATAGAATATCAGGATTGACACTGGAGTCATGGTACTGTAATTGAGGTCCCTGTATAAGCTCCAGAGGAACATCTGCAGACATTTTATGCACTTTGGTAGCATAACTGATGTTTCTTCAGATCATATGCATGGGGAATGATGGTTCAATATCATGTTGGATCATCTTTGTTCCTAACTGATTGGATGCTGAGGTGCTGTCATTGTGACCAGCCATAAATTAGCATAAAGATGTCCAATGAAGTCAATAAGTTAAATTAACTATGGCTCTGGTTAGTAAGTCTAAATGATTTAAGGTTGAAGTCACACAGTGCAATCTTCAATGCCTAGGTGTGGATATATATTGTATCAAAGAGACTATGAAGATATTTTGCAAAAGAGGTTTGTCCTTTTTTCCAGCCTATTTTGATAGCCACTTCAGAGGTTTTTTGACTGTTGAGATATTCTTTGAGGGTAACATAGTCCCTTGCCTTTGTAGGCTCAGTGGGCAGACTTTACATCATTGATGTATCCCTCAAGGATACACCATCTCACTTCATTGAGATTTGTGTGTCCAATAACAATAGTGTGGCAATTTGACTTCTTCTGGTGAACAATGTCTTGAAGAGTAGTTTTCATGAGTGATTGGAATGATGTACTTTATCCTGATTCCATGAGAGTAGATAGAGTACTAACAACTCAGATGTAAAGCCATTTTGAGACCTTATCAACAGGCTTGTTTTTGTCAATAAGTTTAGAAATGAGCACTCCTGGGATGTAGTATAGACTAATAGGGGAAGCTTGGATTTGCCATTTTATTCTAGTTACATCAACCACTTTTTAGATAAGAAAGTTGATGTAGGGCTCTTAGGCTATCAAAGTTTTCATAGCATAGATTATATGGTCCATAGGCTTGTCTAGGTAAATTTAAATTTAGATAAGCCCAAACATGTTAACTGGATACTCAAAATATCACACATTGTTACTCAGTGAGAAGGATTTCCAGATTCAGTTTTTACTAACTCTAAAGTGAAAATTGACAGAGACTGTGGTTGAGAATAAGTAGTGGGGATACTTTAAATTGTCATTTAGGTCATTTGTTGCTGAATTTAATCATTGGCTTAACAGAGAATACCAGTGCAGATAGCATGTGAATCTAGAGTAGAAAGGTCTGTGAAATTGGGATATAGTGGGGAAGAAACCTAACTAATGAAGAACTGGCCTCTTTGTTTATTAAAAAAAAGACCAAGTTCTTGTAGTTAGGGCTGGGTTAAAAGGAATGTCACCTGGGGCAATGAACATGATTGTTGACTTGTGAGTAGAAAAACTTTAGAGTATGACATCAACATATTACCAGTTTCATATTGCTAGATAGTTGACAAGTGAAATACAAGCAAAGGTATATGCAAGTCTTTTTTTAAATTACTTTCAGGAGCTTTTTACCAGGGAGCTTGATCTGATCTATTTAGTCAACATTCTTCTCCTCAAAGCAGTGAGGTGTGAGAAGCCCATTCAAGAGATTGAGATTTGGGAAGTGTTGAGGTTTGTTGGCAGTAATAAAATGCCAGGCATAGATGGTCTTCCTTATGAAGTGTACTTGAGGCAGTTGCATGTATTTGTCCTTTTGATAACATTGATCTTTAACAACTGGTTGAAGAGTTGGACTATTTCTCAACACTTCACCAAGGATGTGATTAAGTTGCTGCGCAAGGATAAACAGAGAGTATGGAATTAGTAATTTTCAGCCTTTAACTATGTTAAATACAGAGTTAAAGATTTTAGCCAAGATTTTAGATAGCTGTTTGAAGGCTGTTCTTCCTAGTCTGATTGGCCTGAACAAACTTATGATTTCAAAGTCAAGGACTATTCAGAACAATATGTTTGATTTTAGAAAAAGTTGACACTCGGGTACATTTATCAATTTAGATCAGACTGAGGCATTTGTTAAGATTAATTATCATTTTCCGGGGGTTATCTTGGTATTGGCAGACTTCAGGCTGTACTTCTACTCATAGCTTCATCTATTACATGCATCCCTCAGTACAATGGTAAAAAAATGAATGGGTTAAGGCCAAAACCTTCTATGTTGTTCATATCTAACCACCAAGATTGGAACTGATACAGTCTAATTTGACTGGTGTAATAGATCCTAGATAGCTATAGTATTGTAGATAATTATCCTGGTCTAATAATATTTTATTTTTTTAAAACAAAAAAGTAACACCCTAAGAACAACTGAAAAATATTGAGTATTGCATTGTTTAAATTTATAAAACATTTAAAAAAATACTTTACAGGCAGAGAACTCTAGTCACTCCTTATTAGGAACAATATAAAGCATGGAAAAAAATTCTCTCTATCCACTACATCAACATCACAGAATCAAAAGAGCAGGGTAGATACTTTTTGCAATGGCAAAAACCTGTTAATAAGATCAAAATTACCAAAGAGATTGTGATCACATGCAGTTATGGCATCTGCATATATATGTGATAGGGGTTTCAAACTGAGTAAAAAGAGAATGATATAAACTAGTCCCAATAACAGAATGTAAGTGGGGGCACTGGGGTTATGCAAGTAACAAAAATGTACAGAACAGTAACAAGCACATTTTGATGTGATGTTATTCCCAAGTCTCTGGCATTGAATATCAAGAATTTTTTCCACCCATGGTATGCATTATGTCAGTTCAAACTGTAAGTTGTACAGTATGTTGTTATTGTTCACTAGAGGAACCTTAAATTGTCTAATGCTCCAATGAGATGAGATTGTGAGCTATTTGTAGAGTAACCATAAGGTTTGACTATTAAAGGAAAATGAAAAAAATATTACTATCTAGACTAAAAAAGTTGATGTATGGTGTGAAATAAAGTGGTCAAAACTGGAACAATATACTAAATTCATATTTAATCAAACAAGACTTCATCTAATCATTGACATCATTGGCTTACGGTTAAATCACGCTGAAACACCGGTTCTCGTTCGATCACCGAAGTTAAGCATCGTAGAGCCAGGTCAGTACTTAGATGGGGGACCGCTTGGGAACACCTGGTACTGTAAGCCCCCAAAGTCCAACCCTTACCTCACAGTCGGGGTGTGTGTGTGTGGGGGGGGTAAACGGTAGTGTCAGAGCTATGCTGCACGGAACTTTGTTCCTGGTAGGGCCACCCAAGGCGGACAGGTCTGACACACACGCTGGCTAACAAGGGCTCTGGTGAAAATCCAAGAAGCGTCTGCATCGGTAACCGGCGGCTTCTGGTCGTTCCTGTCTCTGCGTCTGTGGGAATCCCACGGCAAGCAAGAACGTTATCCGAGTAGGCCTGGGTACCCTACTTCTGTAATTTATCCCAAGAATCTTCTTCTCATAACAGGAAGAAGCCAGCTCAATCCGCCCAGGGTGAATGCCGCATCAGTACAGTAGTAATCATTGACAGAATATGCATATATATTAAACACTCTGGAGATAAAATTGTGATTATTGTGATTTAGGTTGATATTATAATTGCAGTAAACTGTACTTATACACTCACATAAAGAAATTTCAGAATAAAAATTTTAAAATGACAGATTTAAGAAAAACTGCATAATTTTTTTTTCAGTATAGAACTCATTTATGAAGAGGATTCAATTAAAATGAACCAGTCCAAATGTATTGAAAAGTTAACAAAAATTTACAATGCAAGATTGTAAATCAAGGTCTTGTCCTTGTGAAATGGATAGAAAAAAATAGATGTGAATGGTACTAAATTGGTTGATGACCGATTCTAAAGAGAATCAGTGGGAAGTCTGATATATGTTATGACAACTAGTCAATTTAATCTGTGTTACATTGAAAGAAAGTTATCACATCTAGTGATGCCTACTGCTGTTCATCGATATCCTGGAAAAGCAGGAAAAATGCAGACTGTCACATTATCCACTTGTAAGTTGGAGTATGTAGCATTGGCAATTGTAATGCAAGAATCAAATTTTTTAATTTACTTAATTGAGAAGTGTAACAAATTCAGATTTATTTGACTGTGTTACTACACACTGTACATCAAAGATTGAAATATAAAATATCACTTCAAATCTGTTACTGAAATCACTTCTGGCTTTATAGGGTTTACAATAGTCTAATCACTATATGTTTAAGTGGGACTGCTGAGGTATAAACATGATTGTAATTAGACATTTGTGGGGGGCATCTATGCAAATTCGTATATATGTGAATGAAAGGTAACAATAGTACACAGCACCGGTACAGCTTTATGCTAAAATAAACTAGGTTTAGTAAGTGAAAGCACTTTCAAGTAGCAATTTGAGTTGTCCATTTCATCTTTTCTCCCATCAAGGCAGCTATAATAGTATCTAAAAAAAAAAAACAAAAAAACAAATCAACAACTGTGGATACTGCAGCTGATACTACTATTTCCTTTATTTTGCCATCATGTATCACTCTAAACTACAAACATTGAATAATCGTAAGTAAACTGTTGAACAGAATTGGATATTGCAAGTTTGTTAATATAAGATGGGTTATTGTACTTTGCTAAAAAAGTTTTAATATTGCACTAGGTTATCTAGTGGTCCTATAAATATGACAAATTTAGATTATCTAAATTAAAAAATCAAAATATATATCCTAGGGCTTGCATAACATGCTCTAAATATATTTGTATTGGTTCTGCTATTAACTGAGTTTAGGTATCACCACAGACTTTCTAAAAAAAAGAAAAAAGGAAAATGCATTTTAAATAATTTAAATGTCTGCTTTAAAGTAAATTTTGATTTTATTTTAAAAACTGGCCTCAAGCTAATCCATATTAAAAGAAAAATTAATTTTCATATATAAACAGTTTTTAGGCATTTTTAAAACATTGGCACCTTCACTCGTCACTCAATGACATCGAACCACCATCATAGATGAAAAATATAAACAAATCTCTGAAAAATCCAATATTTGTCCTAGAGATGTGTTTCAAAGTCAGTAAATTTAAGAATAAATTAATTATTGGGATTTTGTAATTCTAATGCTTTTTTTTTTGACTTAAAACATAATGAAAATAATGTTTATTTATGTACAGTAGCCTGTGATGTCATAGGTTAACAACTATAAATATCTACTGGAACCCCTCTCTTAAAATACACATGAAAAAATAAACATTTTTTAAAGAAATATGGAACACCAGCATTGCAATAATCAGGAAATTGGTATTTATGTTTAAAAATAAATTATCTTTAACCTTATACAAACAATTGTTTAAGAATATCTTTTTTTATTCAATATAATTTTAGGAAACTTAGAATTAATAATTTTGTTTTTTATACTATATTAGAAGTATTTTTTTAGTTAAATGATACTTTTGAGTTTAATACATTGCTTTTATTTTCTGATTATTTTCTAACTTGCTTGATGTCAAAATATTTAATCACACACTTGATATTGTATATATTTTTAACTGAAATAACATCTTCAGGGATTTTTCTTTACATAATTGTGAAAAAATTTTGTGGACAACTCTAAATGAAAAAAATACAACAGTATATGCATGAGATATCAAAAGTGTATTTTGAGAGCCACACTTTTATCTTTCCACAAAGTTTTCTAATAAAATAACCTATTCAGTATACAATTCATTAGTACTGAAAATTTCATTTTATTCAGATAATTCTCTCATTTTTGGCAATAATTTTAAAACTCAGGGATAGTGATTTTTTTGCTTTCAGTTAAGAAAAATGCCTCCATTTTGGTGCTGCATACTAATTATCTTATTATCATCATCATCATATTGACCATGTAACACCTATATTATATTTATGATAGAATATCTATATATAATAAAAAAGTCAAGAAAATTATTTGAAAAAGATAATAGATATTTCTTGAATTTTATCAGGATACACTATTACTAGGATTTAACAAAAATTTACCAGTGTACATTTTACTGCTGAATATTTTTGTATTATCAACCAAGGTGTATGAAATACATCTGGTTACTAATATTAAGTTTGAATACAAAAATCATCCAAAAATAAATCCTACATTGCAAAAAAAAATTAATATACTAACTGTAATAAAACAAACTTTCTTAAAAATGCAAAATAAGGAACTATTTTTAAGTAATGAGCTATGCAGGGAGTTATAGAAACTTCTTTATTTACAATAAATTTTCTTTTTGGACAAAGTTTTTCAGTAAAATAAACAAACCATTTTACATGTCAATATGACAATTTCCATATTTATACTGATAAAAGTTTGAATAGATTTTACAGTAGTTTTATAAATAAAAGAAAATTTTTGTTACTTGGGTCCCTTAAAATAAAATTAAAGTAAGTTATAAAATACAACAGTAAGCACTGTGAAGAAATAATGATTCTATTGAGAACTGCTTTCATTTTGCTATATAAAAACAAATTTTAAAATCATCCAAACATGACTAATAGTCCTTATAAATTTGATGGTCATTTACCAATAATGAATCAAAGTTATCATCATGATTTTATTATGGCTTCTGAAATACAACTAAAAATAGAATTTTTGTATTACTGAAAATATGATTGGAAAAAAATATTGTTGAAAATATCAATACATTAATTCAGATTAAGGCAACTGGATTCATTCTGGGTAGTTTTTTAATATTTACATTAGGTTAAATTTTATCATGCAAGTCAATGTTTTCAAAATTATATTTGCATTATTAAACAACAAATGTTGGTAAAACTTTTATGGTACACGTATATCAATATGAGGAATATATTGTTAATTGAGCTTATAAAATCTATCCTATTAAAAATATTGACAATGACCTCTTTTTTTTGTTGGTGGAGGGTGGGTCAGGTTTTATTATGGAAATAAACCAAGTGCAACATAATTTTTATTTATAGATAAATCTAAAAGATACAGGCTATAAAATCTTATCTGATTAATACAATATCTTATATACTTAAATAAATTATTACTTTATTAGTTATTTTACATGATAAAATGAACTCCTTGACATTCTATAATTTTAATCAGTCTTTCATTCATTGATTTTGTTAACTACTAACACTTTCTATTGCTTCTCAGAATTCTTTGTTTGAATATTGTTTTCTGTTTTCATATACATTACTTTTAATGATGGACCACAAGTTTTCTACTGGATTAATATCTGGAGAGGCTGAGGCCATTCCATTAAGTTGGTGTCTTTGAAACAATTTTTGGTAAGGTGAGCAATAGTCAGCTTTGCAAAAAGTGAAAGATTATTGTCTTGCATGAAATAATTCTCTACTTTTACTTTGAACTAACAACATTGAAAAGGATGATAATTTTCCCACTAACAGTATTAGTCCTAAATATTATTCCACCTCCCCATTGTTATCTTAACATGTTATTTGACTATTTCAGTAATGGATCCAACTTCTAGCCCAGTCATCAAGTCCATCCAATGTAGCTCTACATTCACTATTATAAATTACTGTTAAAAAATTTTCTTGTCTTTCTTAATTTACATATTTCTTTTTATGATGCTTACTTAAAGGTGATTGTTTAGCTGTTTTCATAGTTTTGATACTCCACATATTCTACATCACAACACTAGTTTCAACTATTTCTTGCCAATCAATCCATTTTTCTTGCTCACTCCCGTTATAATTTTCTTCAAATCTCTTTTTATGACATTTCTAAAGCTATTTTTTTTATTTTGTTTCGAATCTTTTTTATTGTTCTATATCTTTTCTACTTTTTTGCAATTTCAATGTTGTGCTTCCATCATTTAATAATAATTTAATAGCTTTACAGTATCTTAATTCTCTTGAGGGTATATTTTTTTATGACCCTTAATATTTATATCTGAAGTTAGAAAATAAATATCAATAATTGCATTATTATTCAATAAACCAAGAAAAGTTCATGTGACTTATCTGATTGACAGATTCAAGAGTTTCATGTTGAAATTTTTAATCAGGGCCAGATATTTGATAAATATAACTACACTATTATACATTTTTATATTAGAATATAATGAACACCCCTCAAATTGCATATTAACATCTCACACAACCAAATAAATAAAAGATGAAATTCACATATACTGCAGTTGAAGCAAGAAATTGACCCTTGTCATCCACTCCCCAGCTGTGAACCAATAACAAAGAGGTTCAAGTCAAGAAACAGTTTCTACATTTAGTCGAACCACTGAACAACAGAGCTCCTGGTAAGCATCTGTCCGTGTGATGCAACCACCTTAACAATACGGAACAGAATCTCTCACGCTTGGCTCCAGTTATGCCTGGCCCTTCTGGTCCTGCCTAAATTACCTCTGAAAAGCTGTTGGTTGCTGTAGAGCCAAACTTCAGAAATGGGGATATGCTTAACTGCCAATGTGGGCAATCACAAACTATGGAACATCTAGTTTTCTCCAATCTTGAAGATCCATGCACACTTAACGACCTTGAAACCTTAACACCCCAAACAAGGCTCTGTGTGCAACACTGAATGGGTGTGGTGTAGCAACTCAGTAAGACAACCCATAATTCTCCTGTCTCTTGAACTACTGGTTATTTCATAGAAATGTAGTAATTTTTCTTACAATCAAACAAGTCAGAGTAAGTCAAGTTAAACTTGGAATAATCGTCATTTCAATCAATAATGTCAAATCATGAACAGGTAAAAAAAAAAAAAATCCTGAATATAAACTTGAATATATTTTAAAAATCATTTTAAATTATTCATATATAAGAACTCGTAAAATAGCTTCCAATTTAGATTTCATAAAGCATTTTCAATATTCTTTTACAAAAAATATATAATTTACCTTTTTGTCGTGTGCATTGTGTTCCAACTTAATTTTACACGCATAAACGTTAAAAATGATAGTAAACATAATTAAAAGTATTTTCCCTTTGTAATGTGGTCAAGATAAAATTATGAAATACGAGTTATGTCCCTTGAAATTTGCTTTTGTAAACTGCACTAATGATTTTATAATTACACGGAACTTCTTTAGCTGATAAAAATTGAGGGATTTGTAAGGTGTTCAGTGATGGATTCAAGACGCTGAGAAAGTGTACAGACAAGAGGTATTTTAATAAGGGAAAAGCAAATCAATCGAAATTTTATGCTAACATAAGCATACAAATACAAATTTTGATAAATAACTTTTATGTTAATTAAAAAACAATAATGTATCTCAAAACACCATAACTATCTATCAGGCTTTGATTTTTTTAAATTAAAAAACACATACACACAAAATTTTATGAGACTTTTTCTAAATGCTTATGTTTGCCTAATTCTTTACATTGCAATGCAACAACATTCATTGCTAATCATATTAGACTTGATAATCTTGCATCTATACTGACATAAGGTGTGAATAAAGTAGTTCACAATTGTATTCTGGTTATGAATGGAGCAGAAAAAAATGGAAACCTTAGATGTATAAACTGTTATAGAGCCATATTTAAACAAAGGGATGCTGAAAAGTTCTCAGCCCGAATGTCCAAACATCAAAATTATTTTAAAATCAATTCTTGGTCAGGCTGTGAACTTTTCCGGATCTTCCTCATTTTATGTAAGAAAATGAATGAATGAGTGAGTGAGTTATAATTTATTTATAGATGAATATTTTTATTACCTCAAACATTATTTGATTGAATACCCATATTTGAAATAGAAGTCCATTTCAAATATGGGTATTGAGTAAAAATAATTTTAGAAGTCAGATTAAAAATAAATTCATACATTCTTTAGAAATAAATGGACATATAGAAATCATTTATATTTTTACTATGAATTGGGATCAAATATGGATCAGAATCTGACAGAATGATAAGATAAAAAACAAATAGGAAACGTTTATCAATCTAACATGTTTCACATATTACAGCTTCATCAGAGAATGAAATAAGGAGAATTTTTTTCTCTATATGTTCTTTCTCTCTATATCACATTCTCTGATAAAAGTGAAACATGTTAAATTGATAAATGTTTCCTATTTGTTCTTTATCTTATTATTTACTACGATACAGCACAGTCTCAAATTATTTACACTTCTCCATTTTAGCAAATCCAAATTCTGAATCTTGGATACAATAAGTGAAGAGATGAAAATAAAATAAGAATAAATACATTTGAAGCAAATATAAATTCCTTCAGTTACTGCAATAACAAAGATGTCTTTTTTTGCCATTATGATAAAATGTTTATCATATTTCAGCATAGTTGTTAGAAAACTTTCTATTCAACAAGATAAAGATGGTTTGAGAGTAGATGATCTGATATCTATCAGCTTCAAAGGATCTGGTACAGAAATATTTTATATGCAGTGAAATGGGAAATTAGACTATGTCAATCTTTCAAATAGGAAGTGCCTTCTTACCTTATAAATCAGCATTCAAAATCCAGGTTTAAACTTGAGTTTAGATATCAATCAAGCACTGGTGTTAAGTATTAGATTAGGGAAAAATCCAAATATTTATTATTTAACCTCAATTGATATAATAATACAGTAGAATAAATTATTTGAGAGATTTAAATGATTCAAAGAATTGAGTTACTTAGATGTCCAAATATTAAATCTAAATTGTTTAGTTTATTAAAATAAATCCATTCCTTAGTGAAAAACTACATGATCACACATTTACAATCTGGTATAACCTTTTTTGGATGCATTTATTTATATATTTAACTTGTTTTTTTTTCTGTTTTTCTATTTTATTTCAACTATATCTAACACCTTCATTCAATTATAAATTCTAAAAAATCAATAATAGATCTTTGAGAGATAAGAAGAGATTAAAAATATGAAAATTAGCTTAATAAGAGTTGAATTTTTAATCTAATTCTTCATTACTGGTCAATAGGTAGTTTTGAAGCAGATTTCTTTTAAAATGAAAACTAATATAATTAATAGATATTGAGCAACCCACTCAAATTTTCATAATTAATCCCTGATGATAGCCATAATAATGGAAAAGACCTTCAATGAAAAGGAGGAAATAAAGTATACAATTATGCTTCATCATATCAAGATTATTTTCTCAATAAAATGTAACTTGTAAATATAGATTTATTTCTTCCCAAAATGAACAGCTTCTAAAGAGGGTTCAAATCTAACACTTAAGTATACACATCTTTATAATCAGAAAGTTGTGTGTGTGTGTGTGTGTAAACAAATGTTTAGTTTATTTGCTTTTCTAAGAGCCATGTTACAGAAAGAATGTGAAATAAGCATTGTTCATGTTCTAAAAATTCCTTTTCACTACCTCAGCAAGGAAATTGTTGGTATATAGCTTATATATATATATATATATATATATATATATGAGCAAAGTCACTATGTAACACCCTTGTTATTTAAAAAAAGCAAGCAAAGCGCTTGCCTAATATATCTAACATGATGGTCCAACTTGCAGATCTAAGAAGAAACTGGCTATACAGAAATCATAAATAACTTTTCTATATATGTTTAAAAAGTCTTTCATATTTGTGTTATGCAATGTCAGCAGCAGGTAGAGTAGGCTTAAGGTTCCAAGTTCTAGACTCAGGATTGTCCCATATGGATTAAAGTATTAATTCTTGAATTTTACAACATAGTAATTGTAAGTGCAACCCCTGGACCAACAGACTCAGTGAAAAAAGGGTGAACAAGAACTGAGCAGTACTAGATAAAAAGATGAGATATCCCTAATGAAATGAGAACAATCTACCGCATAAATTAAATAAAAGGTTCCGTTTAAGGTTACCTGGATCAACAAGATGGTGGCTAGAGAGCACAATGGCCAAAACATTGTGATAATAACAACAAAGATGAGAACAATAGTCCAAATGTAAATAATGATAACTCCTTATTCAAGAAATTCAGACAGAAATTCCCTTAAAACAAGTTAACTACTTTGAGCAAACTGATTATTTTATTTGACAGAGAGATGCAAAATATGTATTTTAATTGTTAAAACTGATATTAATTAATCTCTCAATGCAATTTACAAACAGATTTCATATATCTGTCATGAGAGACAAAATTTTAAAAAATGTAATAATTTGTTTTGTAACTATAATTGAATGTGCCTAGACTGGTCTAATTATCAAATAATTTTAATAATTTAAAATTTAGAAAAAATTAACAATTACATTTATTTCTTGCGTATGAGGATTTTACATTAATTAAATCACAATTTAGAATAATAAACTTAAGTGTAGAAAGATATTAAAAAAAAGAAGCTATAATTACAATAAAAAGAAATAAACAATGATAATCTTCTACTAAACCTGAAAGGTTTTCATTTCTTTTGTCTCTTGACCTGTCCTGTTAGAAATCTGTCATGAACAACTTGAGGGTGAAAAATGTTTATCCTTATTAAAAAAAACAAATTTGTCTATTGTCAAGTAAATGTTGAATATATCCCAGTGCAGATTAGACATTTTTTCTTTTCAATACGCAATTTTTTTTTCTTTATTCTTTTTGTCAAATGGTTAAGCTCCACCCAAAAGTTTTTAATCTTAAACCTCCAAAGATAAATTAATTTGGACTATAGAAATAAAACTGAAAAATAAAAAACTTAAACTGTGGGAACAGTTTATTTTCAAAATATAACTCAAGGCCAGGTATAAATCCAATGGGAATTTATACAGGGATTAAAAACCTGACAGGAACAGTTTAAAATATTTTAATATAAACCATATTGTAAAATTTTTTGATAAAAATTGGTGGAAACTAAAAACTACCCACATCTATTTTTCTAACTTCTTGGTGAATCTGGATTCCATACAAAAAAAAAAAAAAAAAATTATCTTTTGAACATTTTGCTTATTTTGTTTTAACAATTTCATGATTTTATTTTTACAATTATAGAAGGACTAGCAGCATGGCCCGGCGTTGCCCGTGCTTAATTCAAAAATCGTACGACTCATACAGCAATCGCTATCACTTGACTTGAAACATTTTTGCCCTTCCTTGCCTTTAAAGGAGTGCCCTTTGCGCTGCTGATGTTGCTACATGTCTTACTTCTTGCCTATCTCACACTGCAAATTTTTTTTAAGCTCTATACCAAACATTAAATCTGTTACAAAAAAAGAACTAAACAAAATGAACACAAAACGATCAGCTTTAAAAAAGGACTCGTAACTGGAAAAACCGAATGAAAAAAGAATGTTAACAACAAATACTTTTTCACACCCAACCCAGTTCTGTGGAATCAGAATCAACATTGAGTTTAAGCAAGCGAATGAGCCAATTGGAGTAAAGTGCCATGCAGATTTAAATTTTTCAATTTTTTTTGCATGCTAGCATGCTAGTTAACATTCGTGTCAGTCACGCTCTCACGCTGGCCAATAGAATCTTCTTGCCTATTCATGGCAGCCAGCTATAGGCTCTCTGGCCAGTAGAAAATGGCTGCAAACTACATGAAAACTGCCGTAGAAGCATGAAAAAATCGATTATTTCCACTATTGATGGGAGTTGGGAAATGCAAAGTCAGTCTTGGCCTTCCTGCTAACTTGGAGCATGTGCATGTAAATTTTGGTGCAAATCCATCGAAAATTGCGGCCGTGCATTCATTACACACACACACACACACATCCTGCCTTTTATAGATAGAGATTAATGATGATCTTGTGCTTTCAGGAATTTAAATCTGAGAAAGTGCTAAGATTTAATTGTATGAACAAATTCTCATTTACTTCAATAAAACTGATGACCAGACCATTTTTAAACCTACTCACATATTTTTAAATATAAGCAAGCAACTAAAAATAAAATTTTGATTGATGCTTTAACATAGGATTTTTTAAAAAGTAAGAAAAAAATGTGGAAACTGTTATGATTTAATTCAGTTGGCAATATTTTGGAAAAAAATTAGTTTACTTTTTTTTTTTTGGATTACTTTGGGTAAAACTTTCATCCATTGTACATTACAATCATCTGTCAGTATCACAACATACCTGCCATATTTACAAATTGAAAGATTATGGTATTTCAAAACAAATTTTTTAACTGATTCAGTTTTTCTTATCAAATGGCAAAATGAAAGTTGTCCTGAATAGCCACTCTTCTAGATCTCCCAGGGCTCTATCTTTAAACTTAATTTTTTTTCAATGTCCTTCCTGATTACATCAGTTCTCAACCTAGTATTTATGTTGATGACAACTATTTACTACTATCTTGATAGTAAGTCTGATCAATTCGATAAGGTCAAATTGTCAGTTGATCTAAAATGTGAACTAGTCTGTTAACTGAGACAAGGAATTTTTTCTTTTCTTTTTAAGCAAATTGCCCCAAGCAAGGCGGGAGTGCCACTAACATGCAAGGAGTTACAGAGAGTGAGAGTAAGAGTAAAGAGGAATGTTTGGGAAAAGGATAAAGAAAAGGACAGGGATCAAGGTCAAAGCATCAGAAGATGTTGATTGACATTACATTTGAATATTTGAAGATTATAGCTATCAAGGAAGCAAGTGATAAGAAGGGAGTTCCACTGACAGGAGGTGTGAGATAAGAAGCTGTTGGAGTAGAAGAGATGGCTACATTTAGTTGTTTCAACAGTAAAAGGCTGGGACTGAGATGCCAACCTAGACTTCATGAATTTAAGTGCAGTACTAGATTGGCAGTAAGGTCTCATCAATTCACAGTTGAATTGGCTAGATGTAACTGTAAGTACTATGCTAATAGTTTATTTTCTTGCATATCTCGCTTGTGCATCTCTCTTCTGGCTCCATGCTTTCCAGCCAACTTTGATCTTCAAAAATTTAAATGTAATGTCAATCATTATCTTCTGTCTTCTTAATTCTTGTTCTTCCTTCTTGATATTGCTTCTCTTTTTTCTTATTCTTTTACACTCAGTAAGAACCACTTGTGTCTTAGTAGCTTTACTTTCTTTCATGACTTGATAGGAATGACTGGATTAAATCAAACAATCATCCAGTAATACTGTCGCTCTGGAGCTTACGTACAAGACCAGCATGCCAAACTCTGTCAAATGCCTTTGAGATATCTGGACCTACAACTCAAGCTTCACCATTATTATCAATAGCTAGATATACATATTCAGTGATGGCCACAGACATGACAAAATGGAAGCCATTTTGTTTGTTAGTAGGTCATGATAGGTAAGATGCTTAATCACTTCAGCATTGATTAAAGCCTCGAATACTTTGCCAAAAAGCAGTGGGAGACTAATAGGGCGATAGAGGGGCCAGAAGGTTCTCCACAGTTCTTAAAAACAGGAACTACAGAGGAGGACTTCCAACAAGCAGGAAAGCAGGAAGCAGCAAGGCAATAGTTAGAGAGAACTGGAGGCAGTTCAGGAGCACATTTCTTTAAGACGACGACTAGGATTCAGTCACCTCTGCTTGCCATTGCAGGTGAGAACCAAGGAGATGAATCCGGTTTAACTTGATATTTTCTTGCTGGAATGAAAGCATCAATGCCAGCTTTCACCCAGGATGAGACCTCAGATGTGCATTTATGAACAGTGTGATTAAAAACTGCTTTCCAAGGGACATTACGAAGGAAGTCACAGAACGAGTCCCAATCCACATGTTGATAACAAAGATATTCTGCTAGTAGGAGGTTCTTGGCTGGTAGGGGAGCAGAAAGAGATGTTTACAGATACTGATCAGAGTTGCCAAGAGGGAAGAGCTGCAAAGTATGACATGAGTCTGGGATAGAGGTAAAAAACAGATCTAGAAAAGGAGCATGTCCATCAGGGTTGCTGGGCAAATGTGTGGCGAAGTTTGTTTTTTTTATTTTCTTTAAAATAGAGGTTACAAAGTGTGGAGGAAGTAGGAACAGAAATATTAGAAATGAGGAGAAAGAAAAAAGCAATCAGGATGGCAGTAAATAGCAATTGACATTGCATTTAAATTTTTGCAGATTAAAGTTGGTTGGAAAGCATGGAGCTGGGAGTTAGTTCCACAAGTGAGAGGTGCAGGATAAGAAACTGTTAGCATAGAAATTACGGCTACATCTAGCTAGCTCAACTGTAAACTGATGAGATCTTGTCTACCATTGCACTTAAATTCATACAATCTAGGTACAATAGCATAGAGTTCATCTGAACAATTACCATGAAAGCATTTATAAAAAAGGTACAGAGAGGCAACCTTATGGCAGTGGGGAAGTGACTGAAGCTAAGCTGCAAGATCAGGACCAATAATATTGCTGATTCTTCTTTGGATATTATAGAGGAGCCCCAGGAAAATAGCAGAGGCACCAGACTCTATATGGCAGCAATATTCTAAGTATGGATAAATGGTAGACTTATAGATATGCAAGATAGATATAGGAAAAAAAATGACTCATTCAAGACAATGAACTAACTTGCTTAGCAGCTGATCTGCAAATGGATTAAATGTAGTCTTTCAACTTTATATCAGCTAAGAATGTTAGCCTGAAAAGGCACAATGAGTCATTTTCTTGGAGGATAGCAACAGCCATGCTGATGGAAGACAGAGAAGGGTCTCTCAGATGATTAATGGAGAGCAGTTTAGTTTTGGAGGCATTAAAATTGACAAGCCATCTTTTTCCCCTGTTAATGATGGTCTTGAGGGTGTTTTGTACATCAGCTGCCATTATAGGACTAAGCAAGGAGCTCTGGGGTCATTTGTGTTAGTACGAAAGGATGTAGACAAGTGGCCGTTCAGGACAACTTTCATTTCACAATTTGATAGGAATGAATGGATAAGCTCAAAAACATGCCTGGAGATACTGTAGTTTTTCAGCTTGTGGTGAAGAACTGAGTACCAGACCTTGTCAAAGGCTTTTGAGATGTTCAGGCTTCACTGTTTTTATCTAAAGCATGATAGACTCTTTCTGCAATTATCATTAGTACATCAGCAGTTGATCTGGAGAAATGAAAGCCATATTGCTTGTCTAAGAAAAGCCCTGTCATGAGAGATGACAAACCAATTAGCATTGATTAGGGCCTATAGGAGTTTCCGCCAAACAGAGGCAGAAGGCTGATAGGTGAATGGGTTGGACGGTTCATCAGAGTTCTTAAAAACTGGAACAACAGATGATGACTTCCAAAAAGCAGGAGGCAGCAAAGCATTTATTATACAGTTTAGAGAGAACAGAAGCTAGTTCAGGAGCACACTTCTTAATAACTATTACAGGGATGCCATTGGGTCCACATGCTTTGTGGGGGATCAAGGTTAGAGATGATAGCAGAAACCATGGAAGGTGTTATATGCATATCACTCAATGAAAAATCAGTTTTAAGTGAGAAGTTAGACAAGGGTACTTGTGTGAGAGGTTGAGTTATTGAGAAGTTAAGGGTCAGTGACAGACTATTTAAGCCACCTGGCATGGTAGGCATTAAAGTCACCAAACAGAAATATATGTGCAGACAGGTGTAGGGAGATAGCATTGTCTATATTATCAGAAATACTGTCTAGCATGCAACAGTCATGAGAGGAAAGGGAACAGTAGAGAAAGAAGATATGGAGAGAGACAAAGATACATGCAAGAATGGTGTGGAGATTCAAGAGAGAGTTCGCTAGCCAGCAGGAAATGTTCACAAACATAAACTCCCGGGCCATGCATGTGGACATTAGAGTCCTTTCTAGGGAGAAGAAGATAGCAAGGAATTGAGAAATGGGTGTGGGGACTGCTTTACTTATTCAACCTACTTTTCTTTTGGCTTCTATCAAAGGAATTTGAGTTCTTCCCAGATACCAAGAACAACCTGTTAAACAAAAACGAGTGGCACTTGAGATGATATATATATATATATATATATATATATATATATATATATATATATATATATATATGGAAACAACTGAATAAAGCGATTTAAAGTGCAAGTTTGAGTTTTTTTAATTTTTATTTTAATAGTTTTAACTTTAAGTCTAAATATCCACTTTGTTAAGAAACCATCAAGCCAAATTTCCCCACTCAGGATGAATTCCCATTAAAAAGTTTTACTTTATTGGACTGATCAAACATATTATTAAGATAGGATTAAATAGTTATGTCATTGGCATAAATGATAAATGAGTTGGGAACTGATGACAACAGGAAGATTGTTGATGAAGCAAAGAAACAAAGTAGGTCTAAGGATAGAGTTCTGAAACATTAACAAGAAAGGATCTGGAAGAGTAGCTATTCAATATCAATTTCATTACAAGATTTTTTTATGAGAGATTGAATCAAATCAAAAATTTGTTTGGAGAAACCATAGCCCTTCAGCTTGTGAAGAAGGCCACATAGCACACTCTGTCAAACACCTTTGAGATATCTAAAGCCACAGCCCATGTTTTACCACTCTTATCTAAAGTTTGACAAACTATTTCAGTAATAATCATTATTACATCAGCAGTTGACCTAGGTGAGCAAAATCCATATTATGAGATTGAAGCTCCTTTTAACTCGATAATAATTAAGATTTATATTAGAAACTAATATATGATCCATAAAACACATCAGAATATATATTTTAATAACCAAAACAGATTATCTAATTTTTCAAAGTTGAGGTTTGCCTTCCCTAGAATTAATTCAATAAATATACATAAATAAAATTATTTTGTATATTAAATGTGTAAACAAAAGTTTTCATAAAGTAGATTCATGCTGACAATTATTAAATATAATTGATCATAAATAGAAAATTCTTATGTGGAAAATTTTTTTTTAAATTCTTAAAAAAAAATTCTTATATGAAAGCATTATGATGAACAAGTATGCCGCATATCTATTTCTACTAACTCAAACAATAGTCATATAAAATGATAAAATAGATAAATCCCTAAAACATTTTTTATTCAAAGAGTTGATCTCATCTTGATTGTTATAGCAATGTTTACTACTATCTTCAGATGCCTGTCATGCAAAGGGATATTGTGTATTCCTTAATTCTTATTAATTCCTTTAATGGTTCTTCTGCTTTCCCACTGAACCAAGGTATATAGATTCTATGTCCTGACCAAGTGATTGCATTTACAATTACCAGATAAATAGCAATGTTTAACCAATATTTATATCCACTATATCATGGCCACCTAACAAAAGTGGTGGAATTTTGAAGCCTTACACATAATATCTGTTCTTTTCTCATCAAAGATTGTCCTAATAATCTCCTCAGCCGGTCTAACATAGAAATGAGCAACATATCATTTTTGTTTTTATACAGATTTACTTTCTTAAATGCTTGTTGAAATAAAAGAATTGAGAGAAAATTCTGAAAGTGACTATTTAACAGGCAATTTACATATACTACATATTACATTTTCTGTATATTGTGTAATTTTTTTTAATAATTCCACCCCATGCTAGACAATAAAGCCACCAAGATGTAAGTGTGAAATAATAATAATAAAAAAAAACATTATTAAGAAGAGAGAACAATAAGAGGACAGGAATTAAGAAGACAAAAGATAATTATTGATATTGTATTTAAATTTTTGAAGATCAAAGTTGACTGGAAAGCCAAAAAGTAATGTTTTAGGTATTTATCTATCTTATTAGTTGATATGACTATTGTTTGAGGCTGAAAGTGAGAAGTGTGAGAGAAGAAACTATTAGCATAGAACATGGTTACATGTAGATATTTCAACTGTAAAATGATGAAACCTAACTGCCAAACTAGTACTACACTTAAATTTGTAAAGATACCAAAGAGGAAAGCTCATCAGAACAATTACCATGAAAATATTTATAGAAAAGGCACAGAGAAGATACATTACAGCAGTGGGGAAAGTAACTGAAGCTGAGATGCCAGGTGAAGACCAATAACATTGCAGATTCTTTTTGGATTTTATCAAGAATCTCTAAATATATAGCAGAAGCACCAGATTAAATGTAGCAGCAATATTCAAAATATGGATAAATGGTAGATTTATAAATTGGGTCAATTTTTTAAAGTTTACATTAAATAACATTCAAATTTTTAAGCAGCTTGTTAAATATAATAAACATTTTGCGTATAATTAACTTTTGGATAAATTTTATAAAGAATTAGGAAATTTAATTAAATACTTTAAATCAATGTGTAAAGAAGATGCAAACTTTCTTTCATAATAAAGTAGTTAACTACAGAATCAAAAGAATAGTTGAATGAATGAACAAAGATAATGTTATTCCATTAATGTTCATATTATTACAATTTTTTTTTTGTTGTTCATTTCAAAATAATACACACAGTCTGACCAAATAACTAACAGAATTTTGGTGAGGAATCTCTTCTTGGACAAGTTGAAAACTTGTACATACTTTTTGGTTTTGCAAATTGTATAACTAAAAAGAATGAAGCACTTATCCATTCATACATTTTTATGTGTACAGTGTCAAGGTTTACATTTGAAATACTAACAACTTATGATCCTTAATCATAACATATCTTAGCAAAATAAACAAGTGATTTTGAAATTATAAGCAAATTTCATTCATTCAACTTTTAAAAAACACATTGGGCAATCATGAGTTTCTTTGAGGGAAAAAAAGATTTGAGAGAAAATACAAGTTGCCAAATGCCACAGACCAGCCAAGTTACATCAGTCAATACTATTATTGTAATAATTCATCTAATACCTGAGCCCATGTTCATACAATATTCATAAAACTTTTTATAGAATAAAATTGCATCACTTGCTTATATTTGAGGAAGCAGCATTTGAAAAGAAACTTAAGCATTTCTCAAACTAACAGATCTAATTAAAGTGTAAAAAGGAAAAGTACACCCTGGTGATTTACTAGCTTTGATGTCATCACTTTTGACTAAACATTGAACTGAATTAAGCTAGTGTTGAAGGATACACACAAAAGTATAATCAGATAATAAATAGATTTAATCTGGGATGAAAGTAACTAAGTTTCTAACCAATCATAATGAATGAAATGCTCATGGCTATGTCTCATGATGGCAGAATTATAACAATAGTAACAAACCATTGTGCTATTTTTGGTAATGCTTTGCACATGCAACCATATGAGAGAGAATCAACATTTTCTTTCTTCTTTGTTTTCACTTCATAATGGTATTGTGTGTAAAAATTTATAAAACTGAGTTATTTCATATGCAAAATTATATATTAAAATAAGCTAATTTCCTATCATATTTTGTCATCATTAGTCTTTGACAGAGATTTGAAAGTTATACTGAGTTAGGAATGTTATGGTAACATTCACAGGATATATTACATAACTAAAGTAAAGCATTCTTATTAAATTATTATAAGAATAGATTCAAATCAAATCTTATTTACTTTCTTTAATCCTATTCTGGTAACCTTTGTATTAAATGTGGCTTATAGAGGATAAAATTAGGCAATAATATATAGTGATAACTATGTACGAGGGATGTCCAAAAAGGCAGGAAAATTTATTAAACTATATGTTTATTAGTATAGAAATAAAACATTGAGCATATGTTACTACTCTGATGTATTTATCTTATCAGTGCACAAGCCCATAAATACTATCCTTGAAGAGCATAGCATGAAATGACTGGAGTTATGCAGGACCATACAGTGAATATAGTAAAATATGCCAGCCATATAACTGGAGCCACTCTTTTTTCAAGTTGGCCATGTGTAAGGTGGCATGGTCATAAAGCAGAATTATAACTTTTTGTAAATATCCTTTCAAAAACCAACTTATCTCAATCTGTCCAGTATTTCACAGTATCTATGTTACCTGGCCATGCAGTATGAAGACCACAGGCATCACACTGCATTCCAGAACACAACTGTCATCAATTTCTTTACTAATTGTTGAATTTTAAATTTGAATTGAGGTAATATATCAATGATGATGGAAGCTTCCATGTCATAGAATCAACCTTTTGCTTCAGGGAACTGTGATGCACCCAAAATCATGTACTCCAGGAAGTCCTTATCAATACTGTCCCAAAAGCTACAAAAATGTCTCTGTTGTGAAAGGTGCTCTTCAGTGAATTGATTTGAGTACAAAAGTTGATTTTTTGCCATTGGCAGGCAAAAATCTTATGCCTCTTATGTTTGCCCACTGTTTAATGGAGGCAACAATCTTGTGCGCTCAATATCATGGCAGTTCTGATTGTTACAAGAACTGTTGCTTTATGTTTACAGCTTGTGCAATGACTTAATTCTGATCAATTTATAACTATCTGTACCTTGCTTTCTGGATATCCCTCATATTTGTGCTGATTTTGGCATTTTTGAATTTCAGACCTGACATAAGCCAAAAAATATCAGCCATTAGATACTTTTCATTTCACAAATATAAAATAAGCAAAATTTCTTATTTCTCATTTAATGAGAAAAAGAAGATAAAGTCTTATTTTCATTCTTCTATAAGATAGTTACATTAGGCATCTACTGGGGAAAAACCTGCTAAACTTAAGATTTTACTTTGTAAAAAAAAAAAAAATTATTAGAATGTGAAATGAAAGACCAGAATGAAATTTCTTTTCTGACTGCTTTTTTCAACATTCAGCCAATTATCTGTTATTAGAGATGAAATAAACAAGCATATAATTATTGTTGATTAAATTCAAAAGAAAAAAATATAGCAAATTGTTAAGGTAGCCCACTGACATTTGTAGACAATAACCTGTTAGGAGGTGAATGCCAGAAACAAAAGAATTTGGGGAGAAGAGAAAAAAGTAAGCATTCTAAACATTACAAATAACAAGGTGCAATAACAGATATGCAAAGAAATTTTCAAATTTGATACTGACTGGACAGACATAAATATATATTACACATATAAAAAGAAGATCTAACTTATTAAACATGAAATATAAACATTAGATGCAGGAAAGAGAATTTTCTAGAGCAAATTACCTACTTAGATTAAGATCAGTTGATGAAGGATTACTTTCTTTAGTTTTAAGTAAATGATGAACATATTTCAATTGCAGAGATATTTTCCTCACCCATATTATTTTCTCTCCAATTTTATGTACAAGAAATTTCTGCATTTCAATGAATTTACAGCAAGCAGTCTTAAAGATGGAATTGCATGAAGCAATTCATCAAATAAGAAATAAAGTGTTTTTTTAAACATTTACAAACATTTTCAAATGCCATCCAATGAACCAAATACCTGAAATGAATTAAATGAAATGTTAACCTTCAAAATTTGTTAAAATAGCTCCAATGAAAAAAAAACAAAATTGAAGCGATTATGGAAATAACCAAAAAGAAAGACAATTGAGTTTAAAATATTTTGAAATAGGTTACTAGATATTTAAGTTGTACAGTGCTATAATTCACTCAATGTGTCAAATTTAATTTCTATCTTAAAACTTATATTTTTCACAATGGGTAATGCTTATCTTACCCAAAAGTACAAATATTTGGTTTTTCAATAAATTCTGATTTCTTGTCTGTGATGAATATTAATCATATAGGTCAAGCATTATATAGTGAAAATTTAGATAAAATTCAGTTAATAACTGCATGTCATGTTATGGATTTATTGATGCACCCTCATACTCTGGTTATAAGTGGTTCAATTTTATAAAATAATATCTTTTTCTTGATTAAAACTTAATTAAGATTATGGAATTTCAAATAAAGCTGAGAATATGTATTAACTCAAGTAGAAGGAATCTAGCAATAGTTTTGAGATCAAATTGGGACAATAATGTGCACAATTAAAACATTAATATGCAGGTTGGTTTTATCAGTTTTCAGAAGAATGAAGCATATATAACTAAATTTTGATATCAAAATTTAATCAATAATCAATTCTAATTTATCATGTTCAGTACCTGTCACTTTGCTGATGGCAACATGATCAAATTTAAAATCTAAAATGTTTGTCCATTTAAAATACTACATTTAGAAAATATATTCAGTTTAAATACAGAAGGTGTCATAAAAATGACTTCAATGGGCTGCACATTTAGTCTTAGACACATTTTCATTTACCAACAAATGTCCATTTCAAAGCACATGTAATTCACTCATGTATAAGACATGCATATACATTAGTTGAACACAGTGTGATGAACAGAGAATCAGATATTCTTTTATAATGTTAAAACAAAGAATGCAAAAGTCAATGAAAAATTTACACAGAAGAAATATAAATACACAACCATGGCCTTGCTCAGTCTTTCAGTGAATGGACAAATCACCTTGTGTTTTAATTTCTGTTTGCATTGTTGTGAACAAAAACTGGGAAAAGCTATGTATGTTCACAAGGTAACAGAAGGTGAAATAATGCCATGGTAAGAAATCAAAACACAAATCCTGTTTCTATATATTGGGTTATTTATTCATGGATTTACCTGGCATGGTCTGAGTAGGGGTGTAAGTTAGTAACCCCTGGGACATCATTACCGCCACTTCTGCTTCTTTCATGACAGACTAATAGACCAGACTTCTCTTCAGTCAGCAAGAATACCATCTGCTTTTGCCTATCTTTCCCTAACCAATTCTCTGCTTCTCTCACATCTTTACATCACAATGCACAATTTTCTGACTGGCTCTACATCTCAGTGGACAGCTTGTCACCCGCTAATGAGTAGCTTGTAACTTACTAATGGCCAGCTTCTTTGATGTATAATAGTGGCTGCTTATATAAACCCTGAACTGGAACTCCCTAACTTCCAGTTAAGTGACAGTTGATCCCAAAAGTTTTCATTTATTTACTCTACTTTCTTATTCTTTTTCATTTGTGGACAGAATGTGGTTGCTTTGAAGATCTGTCTACACAGTCATAAAGACTGTCACACTTTGGGCCAAGATAGAATCATTCAAAGTTCACTTTGTGGGTGTCCTGATTATTGCTGAGTACCATTGTGTTGCAGAAAGTCATATTTAATTTTGTTTCATAAATGAATCAGAAATTTAGAAGCTTGGCCAATGTCTTTAGAGGTAAGTAATAAAGATGTACCAGTGTTTGTTACTATACTTCAACAAAAAAAAAAAAAAAATCAATGAAACAAAGGAGCACTTGCTTTCAAAAAGAAAACAGCACTGAAACACTGAAGAAAAATATATTTATACTACATCAGATTGCAACTTATTCATAAATTTGAATACACAGTAAAATGAAGAATCTTTACAGATATGTTTTAAATCTTGTAAATTTTGGAAGCTCATTTAAGTAGGACTAATTACTGATAACAAGAGGACATACATTTTCTGTATGTACCTGACATACAATATTTAAATCTGAAATACAGGTTACTTTATCCTTATGTTGACAAAAACTCTGTACTGTTGGAAAGTAGAATAAATATTTTTTACAATTGTAAAAGCTTTATTTTTTTAAATACAGAAATAGTTTGGAAATTAATATCAATATAAATTAGTGAGACCAGGAGAAAAAATACATTTTCTGTATATTCATAACACTCTATTTTAATAAAGCAAACTTGTTTATAAAGAATTTAAAGTGTCATTGATATCATAAAAGATTTTATAGTTTAAATAGGACAAAGAATGCATTCATTTAATAAATGAAAATTATACAAAATATATGTTCCTTTAAACTTTTATTGAAACTTGCATCAAAACAATATATAGTAGTAGTAGTAAATGGTTTATGCCAAGTAAAACTTAGGATTTTTTTTTTTAACAAATTCTACTTAAAATTTACCTTCTATGTACATTATGAGTTTTATAGCAATTCTCAGTGACAAAAGCACTGAGCAATAAACCCTACACAAACATTCAATTAAATCAAAACTTGAGAGAACTTAATTTTAGCACTCTGCATTATTCACCCTATTACCCCCACCTTTCACATCATTCTTTTTCAAGGTTTCTCAATTGTAATAGCTATATGTTCATTTCAGTGAGGACAACATGACCAAGAAATTTAAACATGACATGCAATGGTTGGCTGAACTGTGCTCTGTGCTTAATGATAAAGAAACAAAATAAGATGCAAATAACTTTTTTCCCCAACATCTCAAAATTTTAATACAAATTTATACAATGGATTATGTTACAAAATGTTAGAAAGTTAAATGCAACATGATTTATTAAAAAATTTTTGGAAATATTCACACACATGTATATACATTTCTTCCCTTAAATCCACTTGTTAATCCTTTAACAAAATTTATTTCACCAAGGCAAGCCATTTAAAAAACAAAATAATGAATGTCTTTTTTGTCAAGCTTGCCTTTTATAACTCAAGTGATTTAACTGGAGAGATATGAGTTATCTCCCTTCATTGATCACATGGATATCAATTCTTCCCCTTTTTGTTTTTCTTTATCATATTTATAAAAAGTAAAACAAATAAATATAGCTCATCAAACTACACAGAAGCAGCATTGGTCTCTGATATATCATTTTATAAGAATTTAAATATATACAGGCAGGAATTATTAATTTTAAAGATTATCATTATATTTTCTGAATTATCCTATAACTAACATTTATTATGATTTTGAATAAAAACATACTTCCACTATGTCAATCATCACCAAATTTTCTATAGCTAGAGTATTTTTGATAAATCTTTTCCTGTGTTTAAATTTCTAAGAAATGGGCATGTATTTGTTCCTACCACAAAAAGATAACTCCTCAGCTTTCAGATTAGCAAAAAAACAAAAAAAAACAAAAAAAACACAAACTCTACATGATCAAGTTTCAGAATAGAGCTCACTCAAATCAGTTTGAGTTTATATGGTTAACCAAATCTGATCTGATTGTTCTTACTCATAGTCTATTTTTGAAGTTTCTTATTTTTCATTGGGATATATTTCAGTTTCTTTTGTTTACTTGTTTGATACAGTCTACACCTTGATCTAGTTTCAGAATAGAACTTAACCCAAATTTGAATTTACATGGTTAACGAATTCAGCTGACTAATTTTTCTGATGTATTTTGTTAATATTTCATAATGATGCTCACTCATATGAAGGCAGTAAATGAATATTTTAAATCTTCAACATCAAAAAGGCAAAAACTGAAAAAACTCCACTATAAGAATATTTCATAAAGAAACTTGTGTATATTTTATGAGTTTTCACATTTTTAAATTAATTGAAAATGATCTCAAATCAAAGATTTTAATCAGTTATAAATAAGTTACAAATGATAAAGATCCAAATCATTTGCCACTTTAATAGTAAGAGTCTAATAGAAAATCATAGCCAGTCTAATTAAGTTCCTCTCATTGCTTTTTTATTTTCTCATAAACAATTTGTGATATCATATGCAAATGAGGACAACATAAAATAGAGAGCAGAGAGTGAACAAGGCAGCATTAGTCAGCGAACCCATTTGCTAAACGTAACATGGAGAACTGTGCTATGATTGCTACTACTCAGAGAGAAATATGCATCACAACAAATGGTGTTGCCGATAGGATCTTTGAATGAGCTGGAAGGTCCCGAACACAAAGACATGGATCGGAATTTTTTCGGCTTTTGCAAGAGTAAAAAAACTAAGAGATACCAAGACTGAAGGAGGAGAAAATGAGATAATGGATTTATTTCTTGTTACTGCTGGGTGCAAAGCAGTGAAGAAATTTTCAACAATGTGTTACCCAAGTGAACTAGAAAAAATGACATTTGAAGAAATTGTCAAAATTATAAAAAAGAACATAAGACCAAAGAAGAGATTGGTCATGGCTGAAAGAACCAAGAAGTTTTTAGAGACAAGACAAGCACCAAATGAGTCCATTGTACGGTACTTACATAGGTTAAAAGAATGTGTTAAGTACTGTGAGTTTGAAGAATTGGGAACTCAGGAAATGACCATAGAAGATGAGTTAATTCTTCTCAGAATAATTGAAGGTTTGCAAGACCAAAACCACAAACGAAAAATACTGGAAGCTTTACAAAGTTGCAACATGATTTTGGAGGCTAGCGTTGAATTTTTAAAACAGAGTTGATTAAAGAATTTAATCAACCAAAATAAAAATTCAAGGCATACAGAACAAGCACGACCAAACCTATAATTAAATGTAGGTATTGCGGAAAAAATTATGAGAGAGACAAGTATAAATGTCCCACATTAGGAAAAGTATGCTCAAATTGCAAAAAAAAAAAAGAGACCATTTTCAGAACGTATGCAAATACGAAAAAGAAAATAGAAAGAGTAAAAAAAGTACAAACCTCCTCCTCTGAAGAGGCTGAAATATTTACAGTAAGTAAGCAAAAAAGAAAGAGAGAAAAAATAAAGATAAATGGCCAAATGTTTAACATGCAAGTTGGTACAGGCAGTGAAGTCATGCTGATACCAAAAAATTTTTGGGTCAAATTGGGACGGCCTAAATTAAAAAAAAATGCAACATCCAATTGAAGCAATTTGATGGAACAACTATAAAATTAACGGGTATGTTTCAAGGCAATTTTGAAATGGATATGCATTTTGAAATAATTCCCATTACAGTGGTAGAATGCAAAAAAGATCACGGATTACTAGGGATTGATGTGTTAAAAGTAGATACAGCAAAATTAATCGATTTCATGAAAGTACAAAATGAAATTGGAGTGTTAAAAGTATTCGACTAAAAGGGAATTTTCACCTAAAATATAAACAGTTGAGAAAAGTTTCAATTTATATCCTACCAAGTTAAACAAAATGATATAACAAGGGGATACTAGAAGGAGTGACTCAAGGTGGTAGCAATTGGGCGTCACCAATAATAGTGATAAAGAAACCTGACAGAGATTTAAGGATTTGTAGTGATTACAAAATAGGGGTAAATCACCAGATATGTTCGGACTCTTCTCCTTTGCCAAGTATTGAAACTGCAAGCCATGAATTAGCGAAAATGGAACACTTTACGAAAATTGATCTCAAGGCAGCATACAACCAAATAGAAATTGATGAAAAATTCAAGGAAGTAACTACGATAAACACCCCTATAGGCTTGCTAGGGTGGATGTGTCTACTGTTTGGCATAAAGACATCAAGTTACATTTTTAGAAAGTGACTAAGAGTCTTATTAGGAAAAATAAAAAAATATGATAATTTACCAGGATGATATATGTGTAGGGGCAAGAACCAGAGAAGAATTGAAATATAAAACAGAACAAATTTTAAAGAGGTTGAGTAAAGCAGGCATGATTATAAACAAAGACAAATGTAGTTTTGACTGCAAGAAGATACATTTAGGATATCAAATATTGAAAGAAGGTATCTCACCCAGTGAGAGATTAACAAAGAAATAACAGAAATAGCTCCTCCAACAAATAAAAAGGAGTTGAATCCTTTTTGGGGCTGATAAATTTTTATAGTAAATACATTCCATGATACAGCAATGTAATAGAGCCATTTGCAAAATTATGCAAGAAAAACAATGAATTTAACTGGAAACAAGAGCAAACTATCGCTTTAGAAACAATAAAGAAAATACTGAAAAGCAAACAAATAATAAAAGTTTTTGATCCACAAAAAGAAGTAACATTAACCATAAATGCTAGTGAAAAGGTGATTGCTACTGTCATATCACTAGAAGAACACCCAATCATGTACATATCAAGAAGGTTAATGCCAGTTGAGATTAACTACTCAAATATTGAAAAAGAAGCATTAATGATTATATGGAGCATGGAAAGGGCACAAATTTTTTTGATAGGAAAAAAATTCTTATTAAAATCGGACCACAAATCATTGGAATTCATGTTTAACCCAAGAAAAGAATTGCCAAAAGAAACATCGTCAGTGATTTTGATCATGTCATTTGATTTTGACATAATGTATGTTAAAGGGAACACTATCCCTCATGTAGATGCGTTATCAAGATTGTATTTCAAGAATGAAGCTGAAGAAAAACAGGAAAAGGAGGAAGACAAAATAATACACTGGGTTGAAACGGACGTTCTTCCTCTAAATAGGCTCAAAATAGAGACAGAGCAAGACCCAGTCTTAAGCAGAATAATGGAAGGAATAAGAAATAATGTATGGAGCAATTGTTCGATGACAGAGTGGCCCTTTAAAGAAATGAAGCACAAACTGACAGTAGAAAATGGCATAATATGCAATGGAGATATAATTGTAGCTCCACAAGCACTGAGAAGGAACATATTAAAATGAGTACATGGCTTGCATTGTGGCATAATAGCGACACAAAAAAGATTAAAGTTACAAGCTGTAGAGATGTAGAGGAGTATATCAAGAGATGCCCAAAATGTGCGGAAATAAAAAAATTACAAGCAAAGAAAAATTCATTCATGGCCCAAGGAAGCAGAGTTATGGGTTAGGGTTGACATGGATCATGCACATATCAAAGATAGGAGATTGTTTTACTAGTGGATTCATATTTAGGGTGGCCAGAGGTTGTCAGAGTAAAAGACAGAAAAGCCACCACAATAAAGCAAGTACTAAGAACGATATTCTCAAGGAATGGAGTACCCCAGACACTAGTCACTGACAATACACCTGAATTTTGTGATGAAAGTTTATGCGCATGGTTGAAACAAATAAGATGTATCCTATACAAGACACTGCTGTATCATCCACAATCTAATGCCATTGCAGAAAGAATGGTACAAATAATAAAAATGGGGTTAAAAGCATTCTCACCACTTAATGAAAGCCTAGAAGTGTATTTACTGAAAATGCTTCTCAGTTATAGACGAATGAAAGGGGACAACTCATATCGAGTTATACTTATTATAAAACCCAGTTGTTGTGTGTGTGTGTGTGTGTGTGTGTTCATTTATATATGGGATCGGATTTCCTACATTTTTTCAACTAATTTCAACAAAACTTCTTTTTTTTGGCAGGTAGTGTTTCTTATTGTCTTGCACACTTTTTTCTTTATTTTTACATTCAGAATGCTTTAAAAATTCCATTTACAAGACAATTGTTTATAATAAAATTCTATTCAATCGGTAGACTCATAACGATTGAAAACAATGTTTTTGTTTGAGTTTGGGTTTGACCAATTCATAAAAAAAAAAAAAAAAAAAAAAAAAAAACTAATTAAGACATGCGTGTCCATCAACCTTAAACAATAATCTTTGTCAATTTTATTTTTCAGTCTTTATGATGGTCGATACTTGATCTATCTCTTACTGTTACATCCCCAGGCAACGCTGGGCTCTACTGCTAGTCAAATATATTTGTATCAAGAACAGTGTATTCAAACAAAAAATAAGAAGTCATGGGTTATTCGAAAAATTTAAAAATTCAGTTTTGTTAAATGAGATTATTCTTTTTTTATCATTTAACCCAAGTGATTTTTGGATGCTACTATTTTCAATTTTACAGGGAATAAAGTGAGATTAATTTATTTAGTATATGGAGGATTCAGAAAAAAACAAAAAAAGAACAGGATTCAAGAAGATTAAAAGATGAAAAATTGAAAATTTATTTCAACTGATAATAAATTTTGTAGATTATCAGAGAAGCAAGTAAATGGAAGGGAAAATAAGGCATCGTCAAAAAAAAAAAAAAAAATTGTTGGAGTAGAAAAAATATTTATTTTGTTTTAAAGATTCCTTATACTCTATTTTTTTGTTTATTTGAATTTTCTTATAATATAATATATATTTAGACCTATTATATTCTCCAAATACAAGGCCTTCTTATTGTAAAATGAATATATTCCTATTTTGATCCAAGATAAAAAAATTTACACCAGTATTGAAAACTCACAAAAAAATTATTATTTGATATTCTTGTATTTTAATATTACTATTTAACCAAAATGAGTTGCATGGATGGCCATTGAATTCATTGGATTTAGAAACAGCTTTTGATTTTTTTTTTTGAAAAGAATTCATAAGAGCTCCTTCAAAGAGAGGGCCTGGTGGAAAAAAGTTTATTTATTTACCATATATCAGGTTTATAAATGTGTTGTCCTTCTCCTAGATATATGAATCCCCAAACATATGAACTGCTGATTTACCCATAAAAATGGAGAAGAGATGGATTCATATATTGAAAAAAAAATTTTACCATGTTCAAACAAATGTAATGAATTTTGATGGAATTATTTTCAGTTTATTCAATTTCAATCCAAGCCACTCAGTCCATGACTCCATTTTTCCATCTATTATTTACTGTAAATATTTTTTGTTTTAATTTTTAATACATTTTTATTTTTTTTTTGTTTCCCATATGAATATTTTTTTTGAAATAAAAATTTAAAAACTTATATAAAAAAAAAGCTAAAATTTTTTAGAAGCAAAAAAAAAAACAGAAAATTAAGAAATTCTGAAATTTATTTTAAAATTTTGGTTGTAAAATTTAAATTGACAACAAAAAGAAATTTATCATTGTCATTGGATTAAACAAAAAAAGGATAAATTGTTTTTATTAAGTTTTCATTTTAACAAAATGGCTTGTTTTTAAATAAAAAGTTTTTGTTTCTAAACGGATTGCTAAATTTAAAGAATGTAATTGTTTATTCATTTGGTATTTTAAAAACAATAACAGATGAAAAATGATTAATGCAAAGAATCATATTGTTTTAGAAAGAAATTTCATTAAATAAAAAATTGGAAGGAGGATGAAAGAATATCAATTTTGAATGCAGAATGATAAAAAATAATATATAATTATAAATATATTTAAATTCATATATCAAAGTTTAATAGTTTGAAATAATGACTTATTTTTTCTGACCATCATTTTTGAAGAAATAATTAATATGAATGACTTAAAAAAATGAAAAGAAAAAAATTTTGAAAAAAAATAAAAATTTTAAGACTAGATTATTAAAAAAAATGGAATTTCCCAAATTCATATCTGGGCAGGAATAAAGTTTTTTTTCTCTTCAGATTTGATATGCATCCGAAAAAGAAAAGTAAAAAGCTATTATGGGAGATGAATTATTCTTAAACCTCCAATTAAGCTTTTCACATGAGGGATGTCTTTAAACATCTTTTTAATTTTATCTATTATCCATTGAAAAAATTATCAAAAATTTTATTTTATAATGGTCTTTTTAAAGTTCAAACCTTCATGAGAAAAACATTTACATATTATAGTTTCATAGTAGCAAAAACCCACATGTTTGTTGTTTTTTTAGAAGTTCCATCATTTAGTTATTTTAAATTTCAAAATTTGCAGTTGATTTTTTTAATTTTTTTTTTACTATAATCTTAACCTGATTTTAAAAGGCTAGAGTTAAAATTATATAAATTCCTATCCACACAAATCTTTTAAATATCTTACTGTTGAAATTTCTGGCTTTGTATTGAGAAACTTTAGAAAAAACAAAAAAAAAAAAAAAATGAAAAATATCAAAGAATATAAAATTCAGTTTACAAAATATCCCCTTCAAAGAAGAATCATTTTTAACTGAAAATCCATTGCATCTCCAGACCAATGATAGCATCTATTATCCATTTACCTTTTAAAAATTATGGATTTCTATTTTTTGTCCAAATAGTTAGATCAAATAGGTTATCATCAATAAGCCAATCTTATATGATTGCATCATTTTATTGATTTTTTGCCATATATGATATCATTATTTAAGCAATTTATTATATAACATTTTTTTTGATATAAATGTTGACCATTTGGGAATACCAAATAATCAATGAAAAATTTTGATTGGAGAACAAATTTTAATTCCAGTTTGGTTCATATATAAAAAGAAATAACAAATATTTTGTGGGAAATATATGAATTGCACCTTTTTCCCGCCATTTATATTTTTTAATTAGTGAAAAAATTATTAAACCATTATTATTTATAAAAAAATAAAATAAAAATAGTAAATAAAAATATTTAAGATTTTATATTAAATAACCAATAGATTGATTTAAACTAAAAAAAAAAAAATAAAAAAAAAAAAACAAAAAAAAAAAAAAAAATAAAAACCAATCGACAATTAAGTTTTTAAATATATAAAGCATTTTTAAGGAAAAATAAATTTACCAATAAATCGATTTTACAAATTTGTCTTTTCTTGAGCTATAAATTTTTTTTTTATTTTATCACAATTTTTATACTTATTAAAATTTAATTTGATTGAAATTTCAAATTAATTTTTTCTGAATTTGGAATAGTCAGAGACCATTTAAAAAAAAAAAATCATGAAACATTTTGAAAAAAAAAAAATATTCAGAATGGTAAATTCAAATTTTAAAACCTGACAATAAATATTTTGAAAAACTTTAAAAAAAAATTTTAATATTGAATTAGTTTGGAATTTTAAAAACAAATTCTTCCAAATTTCACTAGATATATACAAAAAAGGTCCCACTGATGAATAAAAAAAAAAAGAAAAAAATGAATGCAAATAAATAAAATTAAAGCAAAACTGGTTTACAATTATATATTTTTTTTGTATCAATGGCCAGTTAAGTAGTAAAACATAAAAATGTCCTTATCCTTAAAAAAAAAAAAATACTTGTCATTAAAAATTATATTTTAATAAATTTATTGATGATGCTGATATTTGATTCTATATAATTTATTTAATATAAGAATTTTTTTCATACATTTAAAAAGAAAATTAACCAATGCCATTCTCATTCCTATCATTAAAAATAATTCCTTGGGAAAGACATACTGAACCAATGAAATATCATAATTTTTATATTAAAATATAAAATAGGCAGAATAAAATGTCCAGTCAAGAAAAAATTTTAACAAACATTTGGATTTAATATTTTGCATTTAATTTTTAAAAAATTCTGCAAACTTGAAAAAAAACAAAGATTTTTCATTAATCAAAAAAACAAAGAAAACTTTTTATAAAAAAAATTTTTTTTAATCTTGACTGAAAAAATTAAAAATTTAACTATGAAAAAAATTTTTTTTTCTTAAATTGGGGAAAAGGGATTTAGTAAGGAAATTTTAACATTTTTTTTGCATTTTTTTGGAAAAATTAATCAAATTTTTTTTTTACATTTTCAAATTAAAATTTTAAGACTTTTGAAAAACAATTTAAATTAGTTAAAATGCAGGAATTGTTAAAGAATTTAAATCAATTTTTTTTTTAAAAACAAATTTAAATTTACCAAAAATTTGAAATGAATTAAATAAAATAATTTTTTTAAAAAAATGAAATTATTTAAATTTTTAAATAATGAAATTTATTTTAAAATTTTTTTTGAAAAAATATATGTAAGGACACTATTTAAACTTTTTACATTATTCAGACATTATTTAAAATTTTTTATAAAAATTTTATGCAAAATAAAACTAAGACATTATTTAATAAAAAAATTTTTAATAATTTTTTTATCAAATATAAAATATATATTAAGGACACTATTTCTTAAAAAAAAATTTTTTCAATGAATAATGAATTTTTACAAGAATTTTTTTTTTTTTTTTTAAATTTTAAAAGAATAATTTATAAAGTTTTAAATTTTTTTAAATTTTTGTATTAATTTTAACTTTTAGATGATATTTTATTAGTAAAAAAAACTATATTTACTAATCATAAAATGGAAAAGCTTATTACAATTCAAAAACACCAATATTTTTTAAAAAAGAATTTTTTTTTTTTTTTTTTATGTATATAAACATGCCAATTTTGTAAATATGGATGTCCATACATAACATTATCAGAAAATAAGAGTGATAACTATAGTAAATTTAAAAAAAAACCAAAAATATCTAAAATTTTAAAATAAAACATTAAATTATTATGGAGAATATTTTCCTAAATTTTTAAGATTACTAGGTTTTTAAAAATTATATATAAAAAATTTCCTTATTTCATTATATTTTTTTTATTTTTACACAAATATATCCCCCATAAAAAAAATTAGATAAAAAATCTGTTGTCAAGCTGTCAAACATGTCAACAGATAAAAATAAACAGCTACTTCATGTAAAAAAAAAATGCAATTTTTCTGCAATATTTTTTTAAAAGTAAATAATATTTGTTTCAAATCAGATTAATTAATTTTTAAATCAGCTAATATTCCTCAAATAAAGTTTCAGAAAAGTATATTTTATTTTTGAAAGATTTTTTAAAAAATTTAGAATTAAATTTGATGAAAAAAAATAAAAAAAATGAAAAAAATCATTTTTTTAAAAAAAAAAAAAAAAAATTTTTTTTCCAATCAATTTAAATTAGTTTTTGAAATACAGCAAAGTATTTTGCTTATTGGAAATATTAAATTAATCTACTGACTTGGGATTTAAACTAAAAAAAAAAAAGCTTCAAGAAATATTTTTCATTTTTTAAAATTAACTTTAAACCTTAGGTATTTTTTTTTTTATGTAATTATATATATAATATAAATATAAATTTTTTTTTTTAAATAAAAATGAAATTGAAAAAATGATATTTAAAATATAAAAAATTTATATATTTATATAAAAAAAAATTAATTAACTTATGAAAAAATTAATAAACATCAAAAAAAAAATTATAAAAAAAATAAAAAAAATTTTTTTATAATTATTTTTTTTTTATTTTTTTAATTAATTTAAAAAGACAATTTTTTAATTTTTTTTTTTTTTAATTTTAAACCAATAAAAAAAAAAAAAAAAAAAAATAAAATATTTTCAAACAAAAATTTATATTTGATACAATAAATTTTTAAAAATTTTTATATATATATTTAAAAAAAATTGATTTTTTTAAAAAATTTTCAAATTAATTTTTTTCTTTAAATAAAAATTTTTAAATAAAAACAATAAAAAAAAAATACATTAATCATTAAAAAATTTCAAAAATTTTTTTTTTTGATGAAAAAATTTTTTTTTTTTTGGCAAATAATTTCCAAAATTGATTTAAAATATAAATATAAAAAAATTTTTTTTTTTATAAAATAATCAAAAATTTTTAAAAATTTTTTTTTTGAAATTTTTAATTTAAAAAATTTTTTTTCAATATTATATTAATTTAAAAAATTTTTTAAATAAAAAACCATTTTAAAGTATATTCAGAAATCCCAAAACAAAAAGAAAAAAAAATTAAATGATTTTTAAAAAAAGAAAAGAAAATAAAAATTTAAAAATTTTTAGAATCAATCAAAATCTAAAATATAAATTTGTATTTTATTTAAAAATTGATTGAATTTTATTTTTTTTTTTTTATAAAAAAAATATTTAATTTAAAAAAAAAAATTAAATTTTTTAAATGTAACAAAAAGTTTTTAATTTTTTTTTTTCTCAAAATTTACAAAAAAAATTTTAAAATTTTTAAAATTTTTTAAAAAATTAAAATTGACAATTTATTTTTTTTTAAAATGGTTTTTAAAAAAAAAAATTTTATTAAATTTTAACATAAAAATTATTTATTTTAATATAAATAAGAAAAAATTTTTATATTATTTTATATTATACAAAAATAAAAAAAATGAATAAAAAAAGAAAAAAATTGTTAAAAACAAATTTTTATTTTTTATAAAAAAATTTTTTTAAAAAAAAAAAAAATTTTTTTTTTTTAAACTTCTTTTAAAATTTGAAAATTATACAAATTAAAAATTAAAATAATATTTTACAAATTAAAAAAAATTTTAAAAATGTTTTAAAATATTAAAACAAAAAAATTTTAATCATACATTTTTTTAAAAAAATTTTTTTCAATTTTTTTTCATCAAAAACATTAAAAAAAATAACAAAAACAATAAAAAATAATTTTTTTAATTTTTTTCATTTTTTTGAAATACAATCATTTTTAAAACATAAAAATTCAAAAATTAAGTAAAATTAAAAAATTAGAAAAAATAAATAAAAAAAACAATTTTAATTTAAATTATCTAAATAAAATTTTAACTCAATTTTGAAAAATTTTAACAACAAAAATCTTAAAAAAATTCATTTTTTTAAATTTTTTAAAAAATTGAAAATAATTGAATTTTAGTTAAAACAAATAAAAATAAAAAAAAAAAATTAAATATAAAAAAAAAAAAAAAAAAAAATTTTTTTTAAAATAATTATTTATAAAAATAAAAATTTAAAAATTGAAAAAATAAAACAAATTAAAAAAATTCAGTAAAAAATTTTTTTTTTAAAATAAAAAAAAAAACTAAATTTTTTCTGAAAAAATGGAAAAAAATATTTTTATTTTTTTTTTAGTAGTTTCATTTTTTTTAAATAAAAAAAATTTTTTTTTTTTATATTTGGGAAAAAAAAAAAAAAAAAAAAAAAAAAAAAATTAAAAATTTAGATCAACAATATTAGTTCATTTATCAAAAGGACAAAAAATTTTTTAAACAATATCCCATTTTTAAAATAAAAAAAATAAATAAATATGCATAAAAAATATTTTAAAAAAAAAAATTTTTCAATAATTTTTTTTTTACATATTAAATAATTTTTAAAATGTTTTTAAATTAAAATAAAAAAAAATTTATACAAAATTTTTTCTTTCATTTGAAAATTTTTAAAAAAAAAATGAAAATTTTAAAAAATTTAAATTTAAATATCTTACATTTTTTTTTTTAAATGAATTTAAATTTTAAAAATTTTTAAATTAAATTTTTATTCAAATTTAATTATTAAAATATATTTTAAATTTTTTTGAAAAAATATTTTAATTTTATATATAAAAAAAAATTATCAATTTAAAAATAAAATGATTTTTTTTAAAAATTAAAAAAAAAAAAAACAAAAAATATTTTTTATAAATTTTAAATTAAAATTTTATTTTAAATTTTTTTAATTTGAAAAAGAAAAAAAAAAAAAAATTTTTTATTTAAAACAAAATTTAAATTTTATATTTAATTTATATTTGAATATATATTTCACAATATTCAACAAAAAAAAAAAAGTTGAAATTTTTTTAAAAAAAAATAAAAAAAAAATAAAACAAAAATCATTTTTTTGAAATTTTTAAAAAATTATGACAAAATTTTAAAATTTCAAAATTAATTTGTAAAATTGTAAGTACAAAATAAATGTTTCTTAAAAAAAGAAAAAAAAGAAATTTTTTAAATAAAATTTTTTAAAATAAAAAATTTAAAAATTAATTAAAAATATTTTGAATTAAAAATAAAAATTTTTTTAAATTTTTATAATTTTTTATATTTTAAAAAGAAAAAAAAAATTTTTTTTTAAAACAATAAATTTTTGATGAAATTTAAAAAAAAAATTTAAAATTTTTTATTTTCAAGAAAAAAAAAAAATTATTAATTTTATTGAAAAAAAAGTATTGAAATTTTTAAATTTTCAATTTAAAAAATTTTCAAATATCAATAAATATAAAAAAAATTTTAGTTTTATTTGAAAAAAAATAAAAAAAAAAAAAATTTTGAAAAAAATTTTAAAAAAAAAACAAAGTGAAATTTTTAGGATTAAATTTTTAATTTTTTTTAAATTTATATTTGTTTGATTGATAAAATGTATAAAAAAATATTTTTTTTTATATTTTAAAATTTTGGAAGAAATTAAAAAAAAATAAATTTTTTAGTTTTTTTTATTATAAGTTTTTTCAAAAATTTTTTTTTACAAATAAAAAAAAAAATTTAATTTAAATTTCACTTTTGAATAAAAGAATTAAAAATGAAAATGAAAATTTCATTTTTTAAAATATTTTTTTAAAAAAAAAAAAAAAAAATATTGCTTTTTTTAAAATTTTAAAAAAAAAAGATTTAAATTTTAAAATTATTAAAAAAATTAAAACAAAATAAATTTTTCAATAAAAAAACATTAAATTCAAAAAAAAAAAAAAAAAATTCTTTTTTTTTTAAATTTATAAATTTTTTTTTTTGAAAAAAAATTTTATGATAAAAGTTAAATAAAAACAATTTATTTTTCAATGAAAAAAAAAACATAATTTAAAAAAATTACCAGTTTTAGATAGAAAAAAATTCAATTTAAAATTTAATTTAAAATTTTTAAGATAATTTTTTTGAAAAATAAAAAATATTTTAAAAAAAAATTTTAATCGACAAAAAAAAAAAAAAAATAACAAAAATTTTTCAATAATAAAAAAAATTTTTAAAATTTGAAAATTATTTTTTTTTAATTTTAAATTTATCACAAATTTTTTACAAAAAAAAAAAAAAAAAAAGATTAATCAATTTTTTAAAATAATTTTTTTTTTTAATTTTTTTTATTTTTTTTTAAAAAATTTATATATAAAATAAAATATTTGGGTTATGAAAAGAATATTTATAAAAAAAAAATTTGTTTAAAATTAAAAATATGATTAAATTTTTTTGGATTTTGATTTTTCTCAAAAATTTTTAAAAAAAAATAAACAGAAAAAAAATCATTTTTTTTTTTATTTTTAATCTTTTTTCAATTTAAAAAAAAAAAAATCAAAAAAATAAAAAAAAAAAAATATATAATTATGAAACAAAATTTTTTAAAATTTAAATAAAATTTTTTTACAAAAAATATAGTTTAAATTTTTTAAAAAAAATAGAACTTTATATTTTTTTTTTTTCAATTTTAAAAAATTTAAAAAAGAAAAAAAAAATCAAAAAAAAAAAAAAAAAATTTCAAATGTTAAAAGACATTGATAAAAGATTTTCTTTTAATTTTGAATCCATTTTTAAAAAAAAATTTTTAATAAAAAATTTTTAAAAAAAAAATTTCATCTTTATTTTTTTTATCTTTGATTATTTTTTTAAATTTTTAAAAAAAGGAAAAAAAAAAAAAAAAAAATCAATTTTAAAAAATTTATTAAATTTTAAAATTTTTTTTTTTTTATAATTTTAAAAAAATGATAAAAAAATATTTTTATATTTTATTCATTTTTTTAAATTAAAATTCAAAGAAATTTAAATTTTTATTTAAAAAAATTTTGAAATTTATTTAAAAAAATAATAAAATTTTTTAAAAACTTTTGAAAAAAAAAAAAAAAAATTTTTTTTTTTCTTTAAATTTTAAACATAAAATTTTGAATTAATTTATTTTTTAAATAAATAAAATATTTAAAAAATAAATTTTAAAATTTTTAAAAATTTTTGTAAAAATTTTTCATAATAATTTAATTCAAATCCTTGTGATTAAAGATAACATTTTTTTTTCTTTTTTTTTGGAATTTATTTTATTTCAAATATTTTTAATTGTGTTTTTTTTTTAAAAAATGATTTCTTAAAATTTATAAAAAAAAATGATAATTTAACTTTAGATTGTTTTTTAAAGAATAAATAACATGATAAAATTAATGAATATTTATAAGCATTTCACATTAAAAAAAAAATTTTTGTTTTTTTTAAAATGAATAAAATTTTTTTTAATTACAATTTTTTTGATTCAAATTTATGTTTTAAAAAAAAAAAAAAAAACACAAAAAAAATGAATTAATTGGCAAAAAAATGGAAAAAAGAAAGTTTAACCTTTATAATTCAAACATTGCACAAAAATTTTTTAAACAATCCAAAGAATTTTTTAAATTTTTCAAAGATTGTTAAGAATAAAATGAAAAAAAAAAATTTTTTAACAGAAAAATATTTTAGAATTTTAAAAAAATACAGAGACAAAATTAAAGTCAATTAATTTTAAAATAAAAAAAAAAATATTTTTTCCAATAAATTTTTAAACATTTTAAAAAAATAAAAGAAAAAATGTTTCAAAATTTTTGAAATTCCAATATAAAAAATTTTTTTTTTAAATTGATTTTCTTAAAAATAATTAAAAAAAAAAAATGGGAAAAAAAAAAAAAAAAAATTTTAAAAATTTTAAAAAATAAAATTTTATTTTTTTTTAATTTCAAAAAATTTCAGTCATATTTTTTTTTTTAATAAATAAAAAGAAAAAATTAAAAAATTTTAAAAAATTCTATGATTTAATTTGGGTTTTTAAAAAAAATTTTTAAAATGATCTTGGTTTATAAATTTTTCATAAAAATCATTTTCAAAAAATAATGTTTAAAATAAAAAATTTTAATTAAATCAATAAATTTAATGTCCCAGAATTTTGAGAAAAAGAAAATTTGACCAAATTTTCTTTTTTTTTTGATTTTTGTTTCTAAAAAATTATTAAATATAAATTTTGAAGACAAAAAGAACAAAAAAAAAAAAAAAAATTAATTTTGAAATTCAATTAAAAAAAAAAATTTCAAATTAAGGATAATTTTAATATTTATTGAAATAAATTGATTACTTTCAAAAACAAAAAATGCATGAAAAAAAATTTAAATTTGATTTTTATTTTTTTCTTTTTTTTTTTTTTTAAAAAAAAATGAAATAAAAATTTTAATTTAGAAAAATCTTAAATATATTTTAGTGAAAATAAAATTTTATAATAAAAAATGAGAAATTAAAAAAAATTGAAATTTATTTTTTTGAAAAAAAAAATTTAAATAAACGAATTTTTTTTTTATCTGAATTTATTTTTAAAAATATTTTAAAAAAAAAAATTTGAACAAAATTTAAAAAAATTTTCAAAAATTTTTTTTTTTTATGATAAAATTTTTAAAAATTTTTTGTTAACTGGTTCATTGAAAATAAAATTTATGAAAAAATTAAAAAATTTCAATTGAAAAATGAAACAATAATTAACAAAAAAAATTTAATTTAATTTATTAAAATTAAAAATAAATCAATAAAAAATTTTTTTAAAATTCAAAAAAAATTTATTCAATTTAAAATTTTAAATAATAAATTTTAAAATTGTAAAAAAAATTCAAAAAATCTTTTTGATTTTTTATAAAGATTTCATTTATAAAAAAAGATTTTTTAAAAAAAAAAAATTTTTGCAGGATATTTTTTTTATTTTTTTTTAATGAAATGATCATTTTTTCTGACACATTTATTTTAAATTGAAAAAATTGAAACCAAAAAAAAATACAAATTAAAAAATTATTTTTAAATAAAAATTTTAAAAAATATTTTAAAAAAAAAATTTTTGATTTTTAAATTATTTTTTTTGAAAAAGTTTTTTAAATTAAAATGATTTTGAATTGTAAAATTTTTTTTAAAAAAAAAAAAAAAAGCAAATTATATAATAAGTTTTTAAAAAAACAAAAATATATTTTTTTTTTTGTATCTTATATAATTTTGAATAAATTTTTTCAAAAAAAAAAAAAAATATGGTTAAAATTAAAAAAAATGGCGGTTTGAAATCATTTTTTAAAATTCAGAATTGCAATTTTTTTTTTTTTTTATGAAAAGTAACAAAGGATAAAAAATTTTGAAAAAAATTTTTTTAAAAATTTAAAATATGTTTCGAGACAATTTCCATAGTATATTTATTTTTTAAAATAAATTTTTCAAATTTTTTAATGGAATAAAATATCAAAAATTGTTTTGTATTTTCAAAAAAAAAATTATAATTTTTGTCATTTTTATAATTTTTTAAAATTTTTTTTTTTCCAACAATTTTTTTTTTTTTTTCATAAAATATTTAATATTAAAAACAGAAAAATAGAATTTTTTAAAAATTTTTTTGTAAAAACAGTTAAGTTTTTTTTTATACTTTTTTTAACAAAAATTTTGAAAAATGTATCAAAAAATAACTTGGACAAAATTTTTGAAAAAAAAAAAAAAAGAAAAAAAAGACAAATTTTTAAAAGTTTTTGGGATAAAAAATTTTTAACATTGAAAATTGAAATTAAAAGTTTAACTTAAAAAATAAAATATTTTCATTTTCAAAAAATTTTTTTATTACTAAAATTTCAAAAATTAAAAATTTTTATAATAATTCTAAATTAAAATTAAATTTTTAATTAATTTTTTGTGTGAAAAGATAAAATATTTTATATTTTTTTAGGTACCTCCACGAAATCGCTAAAAAAAAGAGCATAGCTTGATGAAAAAAAGACGCGCCAACCTTGCCGAAAACAAAATTTTATTGTCTAAATGCTTATGTTATTATTAAGAGGAAAGACCAAAGTTTTTTTTTAAATATTTTTAAAAAAATTTTCCTTCTTTTTAGAACATTCTAAATTTTGATTAAAAAACCTTTTTTTCTATTTGTATCAGCGGAACTAGTAAATAACATAGACAATTTTTAGCACGTTTTTTTTGGTATGACACACATTAATTTGAAAAATCTTGCAAAAAATAAAAATAATTATCGGATGTTAATGAAACTTTCAGGAACTATTCACAGATGATCGAAATTATTATAAATATTTTTTTTTATGAAAGTCATGGTAGAAATATTTTTAAAAAAATATTTATTACCCCCCCCCATAACTAATTTTATGAAAACGCTAGAAATTCGATCGCATCGGTTTTAGTGATTACAATAATTAAAAGCACAGGGCTTTGAGGAATGCAAATCATGTTTTTTTTTTGTTTTTAATTGGATACCCAGTACCTGAAAATCAGCTCTGAATTGTAACATACAAAACTCAATAAAACAAAGATATTATTTAATTTCAAATGCTTTTATTTGCTTTTAGTTGTTTTTATGAATATGGACAATATTTTCTGAAAGCAAAAAAAATTTTTTTTCGATGAAAAATGAATTTTAATACAATTATTTGTTATTTCATTAATTATAATAGATTTTACATTTAAGTTGTTAAAATATTATAAAATTAGTTAAAAAGCCGCATCGGCTTTCATAAGTGTCCTTATGAGATAGATCTTTTTTTTAGCGCGTTGTAAATTGTATCATTTTGACTAATCAGAAGATCCCCAGTAATTAAGAAATGTAATTTTATGCTTATAATCGAACTGTAATTATAAAATACGGAAGACCAACCAGAATATAATTAAGTTGCGTTATTTGAGTTAAGCATTGTTCTCCGCTGTTAAGGCCTTTACTTTTTGAAACACGTGTGGAGAAGTTAATTTGATTTTTCAATTTCAACTGAGAAGGGTACCTACAAGTATCAGTATCATCTTATGAAATTTATATGATCTTATTTTTATATTAATCTCAGTTACGACATTTTTCCATAAATGAAATATCAAAATTAATAATAAAATGAATGCAAATACAAATAACAGTAGAATGTAATAAATGTACATAAAATTATAGTATTTTATGTACAATTCTGATAAAATTTCATAAGAAAGGTACCTATAAATTAATTAGATACCTTTCTTAAGAAATATGAAATTTAATGTCACTCTTAACAGTTTTATTTTAATTTCTTTAGAATATATTTCCCATAAAGCATCATAAACGTAAAGGTGAAAGCTAAGTACAAAAAAAAAAAAAAAAAAAAAAAAAATTAGACCGCTGAAAGTTTTCGTTAAAAATAACGGGGTAAATAATTTGTTCACGTAAATGTAAATTATTTCACTTTTCTCCTTCCGTAGAACAAATTAGCCTCATGGAATTCGTAAATATATCATTCATCACATGTCAAGAGACGCGAAAGTTTATGACCTGCTTTGTTTTATTTTCAAATTACATCTTTTTGGCACAAAAGCTAAGTTAAGTTTGGTTCAAAATATTTTAAATAAACATTATAATTTCTGATTTTCTTAAAATAAGTTTTGAAAAAATGATAATTGATATTTAAAAAAATTTCAAAGTCAGATTTCCAGTTTTTTTTTTTAAAAAAAAAAAAATGGTCAATTTTGCTGACTCAAAAAAAAAACTAGATTTTTAACGAAAATTTCGGACGTGCTAGGAACGATTAAAAAAAAAAAAAAAAAATACCCAAAAAATACTTTGACCTTTCCTCTTAATAATAACAAACATTTAGACGATAAAATTTTGTTTTCGTCAAGTTTAGCAAATGAAAAATTAATTAATCTTCCCCACCCCCAAACAAAACAAAAAAAAAAATTGAAAAATAAATCTTCATTTTTATGTTGACATTGGGGAGGATTTTAATATTTTGAAAACAAATTTTAAAACATCTATAATTTTAAACCATCTTTTGAAATGTTGAACATTTTCTGTTTAAAAAGGATAATTTAAACTTTCCATTTAAAAAATTGCAAAAAATATTAAATGTTTAACACCTCAAAAAAAAAAAAAATCAATACCTTTTAAGATTTTTAAATAATTTAAAATTCTTTTAAACTAATTTTATTTAAAGTGTTTAAAATGATAGTAATTTTTCAAGTTTTTTTAAAAATTGTTACTGCTTTCAAATTTATTAAACTAACTAAAATTGTTTTGAAGTTGTCCAATGATTATTGTTTCAATTATGGTTAATCAATGGAAAATAAAATTTTGATGAAATTGTTTTGTAGTATCATCAATTTGCCAAAAGAAAAAAAATGTCTTAACTTATTTAAAATGTTACCATAAAATCACTGTAAAATTATTAATTTATTTGATCAATTAACTCAAATTTTGTGGTTTTTATTTGCTAATGTTAATGTTTGTATAATGTTTCCTGCCAAATGTATTTTATCTCGGCAAAAGACACTGAGTAAAAATTTTTTACAGCTGGAAGGATAAAAAAACTCATTTTAATTTTTCTATTTCTTTTAATTTTAAAATTTTTACAAACAGATTCATGGTAAAGCCACCAACAAAAAGGATTACTGAACAAAAAAATCGGGGGGGGGGAAAAGTTAGATGAAATAAAAAAAATAAAAACAAAATGAAAATTAACATTGAGAAGAAAAAAAAAAAATCAAATTGAAAAAAAAAAAAAAAAAAAGCCAGAAGAGAATTCCACAAATGAAAATAAAAATAAAATAAACTGTTTTAAATAGAACTTACCAAAAATATAGCCATTGAAACCATTTTTATCAGATAACATGGAAAAACCAATCTAATTCACACATTTAAAATTTATAAAAAAAGAAATACATTTTTCATAAAAAGATTAAATATAAAAAAATAAAAAGAAAAATAAATATAAAATATTTTAATTCAAAAAACAAAAAAGCTAAGATAAGGTCAGAACTAATATTTTGAAAAATTCTTTTTCAAATTTTATTAAAAAATTTAGATACATTGTCATTCTTTCAGTCCAAATGTTATGTGAATATTCATTGCAAAAACAACTTAAAAAATATTTTAAGAAAATTCAATGAAATAAAAATTTTAAATTTGTAAGAAAAATTTTCAATCAGTTATGAAAATTTTAAAGAACAGTAAAAACATTTTAAAAAAATGCAATATTTTGATCAAATAAGAAATTGTCTTTATGTAGATAAAAAAAGACAAAATATAAAAAAATTTTAATTTTTTTCAATTAAACAATAACTTCTTTTTAGAGAAAACATTTTAAAATTTTCAATAAAGTATTTGATAGAAAAAGATCCAAAAACACAATAATAAATTTTAAATTTATTCCTGCAAATTTTGAAAAAAAATTCTCAAAAATGTTGCAATTAAATTTTGAAAAATTGTAACTAAAATCAAACAAATTATATAAAGTCTTTAAAAAAAAATTAGAAAATCTGAAGAAAATTCAGAAATATAATGTCAATGAAAATAAATAGAAAAAGACATTTCATCTTTAAATCAATTCATTTGACATTCATTAAATAAATTGAACCAAATAATCAAAGTATCCAAAGAATGAGTCTTTTTTAATTAGATGGATTCATATAAATCAACAGAAGCAAGTTAAAAAAATTAATTTAAAAAATTTTTTCAAATTTTTGGTTATTTACAGAAATGCATTCTTTTTGGAAATTTTTTTTAATAGTAAAGAGAAAATAAAATAAGCATCAAATATGCATTACTTATATTTTTTTTTAACTGCTTATTCCAAAAATAGTAAAAATGTTGCATTTTGGATTACTTAAAAAAATGATTTAGTTGGCTTTCATTGTTTTTTTTGTGTACATAAGTAATTTCATTTATTTTTCTCCTTATTAAAAGATTTTGTTTTTTGTTTACAAAGAAAAAAGTATTTAACAATTACTCAAGAACTATTATAACAACTAGTATTTTTTAATCTTTCTTTTTATGATTACTCAATATCAAAAACAATTATAACAAAGTTGAAAAAAACAAAAAAATGAAACCATCAGTATAAAAGACCATAAGTTTTTGCAATAAACAATCATTAGAAATGTTTAATTTAGTGAATAAAACAATGAATCCATTTTTGGAAAGTCCCAGCCAACAAAGTAGAAATATACATATATATTATATATATATATATATATATATATATATATATATATATATAAATAACTTTCCATTTAAAATTAACAGTTTTTACAAATTTGTTGAAAATATACTTAGTTTCAACTGTAATGAGCTCTTTTTTTTATGCAATGTCCTTTCAAGAATGTGGGTCCTGGTTGAAAAATTCCATAACAGTTTTTGCCTTTTTTGTTGACTTTTAGCATCTTTTAACCTTTATGACCAGTCTGTCTTTGTGTTATTTGTTCCTCTATTATTAAATAAACTTTTGTCAAGTAGGTTACTCACTGCTTTATTCTGCTTCTTTTGCCTTAAAAAGCCTCCTTGAGAGTTAATTTATTCCAAACCTTCTTTCCTCATCATGTGTCCAAAGAATTTCAGCTATCTTTTTCCGACTGAAATGAGAAGTGTCTAAAATAGTTCCTAGTTAGAACTTCTCAGTTTTCGATGCTTGTCCATGATATTCTAACATTCACCAATAAAAAAACTACATCTGCCACTCAAAAAATTAGTAACATATCCAGTTTTTCACTGCAATGTAGGAGGATAGACTGCACATAACAGTGTAGTTAAGATTTCTAACATTATGTTTTCATTCCTTAAATACCTTACTCACTTTCTTAATTTCTATAACCTGTTAGGACATGACAAGATAGCTGAAGTCCTAAATCTTTTTGACATCATTTTGACAAGCCTAATGTAACTCATATTTTGGTTGGTGAATATTTACTCACCAACACATTCCATTGTTTTACTAATTAATCAGTTATTAATCATTTTGCATTTCCTCAAATATCTTTTTAATAGTTCTTTCAGTTAAAAAAATAATTGTAGAATCTAACAAATATAAATTTATATCAGCCATTAATTTTTGGATTAAAGAATTTTCAGTCTTAGAATCATCTGACTAAAAAAGTTAAATAAATCTAGAAGAAAAACATTCTTGTCACATTCCTCTTTCTATCTTAGTACTTGGTAAAAAATTAGTGGGAGGGAGAAAACAAAAAAAAATCAAATTTAATTTATTATCAACCTGTATAACTATTTGTCAAATTCAGTTTTACAGTGATAAATTCAAGTTGAAATCACCAAACAGCATTTTTGCTTTTTAAATTTGATAGTTATGAAAATTTTTTTACATACAATTATAAGTTTTAAAGGAAAAAAAAAAAAAAAAAAAAGACTTCTTCAATCCAAGACAATATTTTTTACCAGAGATTTTGTTACTTGAAAGTTGCAACAGTCATTCCAATTTTTTTTCACCAGGGTCACAATCTGAGGCTGACTGAAAAAGCAGCTCCTGTCTATGAACTGTAATGATCTGTTTGGTTCCAGCACCAATATTGCACCCGCCTTTTTATATCCTGTTGATTGAGGGGTGGCAACTCTCACTGTCTGAGTGCCAGGAATTATTTGACCTTACAAAAAAAAAAAATTCAAAACCTGCTATTTTTAACATTTTCGAAAGTTTTAAAGAAAACAGTATATTTAGTACAAAAACTCATGGCTTAGCAATAAAACTTTAATATATTTGGTCAGCTGAGGAATAATTATGCAAGAAAGATAAATTTTCACATGTAGAAAAGTGTTACTTTTCAAGATGAACGGAATCAATATGGTTAACTCATTAATGTTGATTAAAATGCAATTGATTAATTCATTTTCTACTTTAATCAACTTTTGCACATTATTTAAAACTTGAAAATATTTTTTACATTGTAAAAAATTAGTGGAGGGAGATAATAATGGTTTAGTGATACAAGTCTTGCTAATTAGCTGGGGGAGAAAAGGTGGATTCCCAATGCATTTTTTGCACACAAATTAATATAATGAACTCAATGGGAATTGGAACTCAGCTGTTTGATTAACAATTCCAAGCCATTATCTATTACTACACCACCTGCACATCCAAGCTTCTTTTTTTTTTTTTGGTATTCCTAAAGCAGTCACCAATCTAGGTATTGACCAGGTTTGATGCTTAATTAACAGGAACATGTGTTTCAAATGTAATGTTGCATAAACTGATTAAATAAAATCCTTTTGACAATATTCACAAATTGATTATTGTTTCACGTTTATCTTCCATGATATTTGAACACATTCAGCAATTTTTTAATTTTCCAGAGAATATGTGCAGGTGAAAAACAGAAGAATAGGAGATTCACAGGAACAAAATAACTCTGTGAGAAACCAGGTTTAGTCATAGTAGTGTAAGGATGACAATATGAAACATGATATGAATTAAAAAAAATACAAATGGGGGGGGCTTAATTGAAACTGATATTTTGCAGGTAAACTTAGAACACATTAACGTCCTTTGACACTGAATTTTATTGCTTTTATAAAAAGTCTTAAAAATACACAATAATGTAAAAGGCCAAGACAGAAAACCTCTTTACTTCATTAACTTGAATTCAAAGTTAAAAAAAAAAAAAAATAAAAATATAAAAATTTTTTTTTCTCCAGCTATATAAAAAAAAAAAAAAAAAAAAAAAAACAAATATGAGAAATCATCAGGACATTATTTACTTACCTGCAATTTGTTTTCCTTGTACATTTGTCATTTTCATTCCAGAGGTAACAATGGAGGAGTAACCACTTTGATGCCTGACACAGGAGTTGTTGTAGCACCAGTTGTACCTGGAATCTTTTGAGTTGCTGCCTTTGCTGCAGCAAGAGCTGCTATTCCAGTCATCTGTCCACCTGCTGTTGTCTACAAAAAGCATTGCAACATTTGCAATCACTCATCCCACAGAATATGTCAACAATATACAAAAGACTGCCATAAGGAAAATAAAGAGTGTCAAACAAAGACTTCAACAGAAATATTACCAAGCAAAGCTTAAATTATTGAAAATATTTTTTTTTTTAAGTAAAAAATATCAATTTCAATTTATAATGGTACTTGAAGTGATTAAACAAATAAAATATTTGTTCAAATCAAAAGTATTATGAAGTACTCCACCACACACAAAAAGGGAGATAAAACAGACATCTTGCCCTAATAATTTTCAAAATTATATTCTATATTTACATTCATGTACTCTTTTGGAAAACCAAAAAAAAAAAAAAAACTGCTACCTGAGGAGCTTAAATATTTCAAGAAGAACCACTTGTACTTAAAAAGGACTTAAGCAATCTAGAATGTACAAGTGATGCACAAAGCTGTTTGAGGTTTCCTACAGCACCACTGAACTTAAATAAAGTCAATTCAGGTTTGCTATGGTAAAAATTTTCTATCCCAAGTAAAAATCATCACAAAAATGACAAAAGTCATTTTGTCACAGCTTATTTTCTCTCAAAAAATGGATTTTTATACTTTTATAGGGGTAAAATATTGAAAAATGATTGTTTTATCATCACCTAAACTAATATCAAGGAAACTTTTGATCTGAACCCCATGAAACTAGGTATTTTCTGAAAGCAAATGATATATTCTTTCATTTAAAAAAAATTGGCTGGTGTAAATGACTCAAAATTTTTTTCAGTGGGTAAAATGAAAAAAAAAAAAAAATAGTGAAAATTTTGCATTTTTTTTCTTGTTCTAAACAAATATTTTCCCCATTAATGGAAATTAATTTTTTTTTTTTTTTTTTTAAATCAGAAAGCCTAAATCATAATCAAACTATTTCAGGCATAAAATTGAGAGTTTTGAAGGAAATCAACATTCCTAGGGGGGTCAAAAACAACAAAGTCCATTGGTAATTTTCAATTATATGACTGCAAGGGTTAAAAAAAAAAAAAAATTGACACCTGGCCACGGAAATCTTTAGTAAAAAGACAAAAGATTTATCTGCAATTTCTAACCACCAGAAATAAAATTTTTTTTTTCCTCCAAAAAAAATAGCAGTGATAAGGAAAATTAAACCAAATTGACATCTGGGTCAAAGGTCAGCCAGCCAGCAATAAACATTGTAATAAAACCCACCACTCCCATTTAAAAGCAAAAGAAAAAAAAAAAAAGGGTTCACAATTACTAGGGCTTGATATAACCTATGTTTGAATAATGGCTTGATGTGTTTTGTTTTATTTTTAACACTCCTTGACCCGGTGATGACAACAACTTAGCAGACGACATTGTTTTTTTTTTTCACAGGACATATTTTGTATTTCCATTGCCAGTCCATTTAGCCGTTCCTTTTATTCAATGATGTTCATGCCAAATGAAAGAGAAAGGAATGAATTTTGAATGATGTTATTTTGAAGTGAAAATAAATATTTTTTCATTAAAAAAACGGTGATTTTTCTCAGAAAATTGGGTATAATTTCTTAACGCTAACCACCAAGTGACATTTTCCACAGCCAAATCGAAGATTAATTACCAGTGAATAATTCCATATGCAAACAATAGCCGTCTGGATCCTATAAGGTCGCCCTAAAAGGTCCAGAAGTTTACTAATTGATCAAAAAACCTGTTGCACATAATTGTATTTTTTCACGGTCAGTTTTCATTATTTCATCTTGATATTATCATTTTCGGACAGCCAAGTCATCAAGGATTCAGGAAAACAGTTTGACATAGGTTTTCTTTAAGAATTTTACATTCTATGAGGTGTTTAAAATGTTACTGATGAATGAGATTTTTTTTGCCGAATATTTCGTTTACACGCCATGTTGGATTTTCCTATATGACAAAAACAAGGGTTTTAAACAGCTGTGATATATATATATATATATATATATATATATATATAAAGAAAAAATATAGAAGGAAAAACAAACCTGAAGGCTTTGTTAAAATTTATACTGTTTTAATGTTAATATGTCAACGTCGAACGTTTCGTCTAATAAACCATCTTCACATGTAAACGTGATACGTTGATTAACATTAAAACAGTATAAATTGTATAAAATGATTTTGTTTGTTTTTTTCCATATATATTTTTCTTTATACTGTCGGATCTATATATACACACATGAAAAGGAAGAATTTTCTTTACTAACGCATTTCATCCTCTGATGGACTTTTAAAGGCAAATATAAAAATTTTATTTTGCTTGGTTATTTATAAACAGAAATAAAAAGTATTGTTAGATTTTCAACATTTTAAAATATAAGAACTATTCATATTCTTCAGGCTAACTGAAAAGAAAAGGTAAACTATGGAGGAAAAGTGATCATTTAATGCCTAATAAATGAAAGTCAGTAAATGTTATTGTTGAATTTTTATATATATATATGTGTGTGTGTGTATTTACTTTTTATTTATTAATGTAATTATTATATATTATTTTAATTTGAGAAAGTATTTATTTCAGATAATAGGTTTTTTGATCTGTTTTAGAATTTTCATTGGCATGAATGTCAAGGAGATATTTGAAAAAGAATTACAGCTTATCATCAACACTCTCAAAAGTAATTTATTTCTCTTTTAATAAGTGCAGCATTCTTTACATTGAAGATGTGGTTAAAACAGGGGAGAGTATATGACTTATGTATTTGACAAATTATGTATAAAATTTTGTGTTCAGAGATACATTTTTTTTAATTTCTGCAAGTTTCCCCAATAATGAACATTGTCATTTATTTATTTTTATATATATATATATATATACATACATACACACACACACACACAAACCTGCTTCAGAATTATTGTTATAGATATTTGGGTTTTGATCATATCCATAATAATTTTGGATGTGGTCATCATAATTTTGATATTCTTAAGATTGGATAAATTGTTTTGGATGAGAGAATTTTAAGGAGTTAGTAGGTAATATATGGTTGTTTTAAAATAAATATATATAAACAAATGAAAAAAAAAAATCATCAACAATTAGTTATTAAATTACATTACTTAATATCCTGTCAGTTTAATTTAACTTTTACAGCTTGAAGAATATTTATGGGCGTTTTTAAATTTAAAAATTTAACAATATTTTTTTTTACTGTTGTTTATTAATACATGCTGCAAAATAAAATCCTTATATTTGTATTTGATAAAGTTCATTGGAGGATGAAATCTTTCAAAAAAATAAGTTTTCTTTTGTCTTTTCATATACATTTTATCTAAATTTTTACACACACAAAATATTATATTATATTATATATATATATATATATATATATATATATATATATATAATTGCAGTTTATCTTCTGACACTTTATATACATCTAGTAAAAACCAAAACAATTTTCATGTTGTCATTAATAGCTACCTGTCAAACCTGAATGACTGTTAAAGAAAAGTATGTCATCTAGACTTTCATTAATGTTTGTAGTTTTTTGAATTAATAACATTTATACTTGTATGTTTAAACTTGGGACTAAAAAATAAAATTCAATCATTCTCTAACAAATTTTATAAGCAGACGTTGAAGTCAACACCTGAAGCGACAATCTGTTTCATGCTAAACACAATTGTCACCTCAAACAATTTTCAATGTCCACACTTTATATTTACATACACTATCCCTGATATTGAGCACATTAACCTATAAATATAGTATATATTAAAAAAATATATATATATATATATATATATATATATATATATATATTAAGTAACCACATTGGAGATTGATCTTAAACTTGGGAGCCTTTTGTTCCACAATAGTCAAAAACTCATAAATGCACCAATTTATTTATTCCCAGACCCAAAAAAAAAAAAAAAAAAATTGTTTTTACTGAAAAGGTTAGTGTTTCTTTGAGTAGAAATTTACCAATAGAAAATATTTTTTGGGATATATAATGATCAAATTTTAGTAAATAAGACAGATTTATGGCAATTTTTTTTAAAAAAAGTGATAAATTGGTTGGACTTTGACCTGTTTTATATTTCATGAGAATATTTGCATTTACAAATTCATTCTTAATAACATTTGTAAAATGAGGTACTCTTACCCATAAAAGTGGAGGTACTCTTACTCATAAAAAGCAATATTCTAACCAATGCTCCATTCCTTGGAAATTAAATCTCTCAATTATTTAAAATAGAAGAGGAATAAAATAAATGACATGCATTTAAATCTTATCAATATTTATTAAACTAAACTTTTAAGGTATCAGAAATTTGTAAAGGACAATTGTTATACAGATACTAATATTTTGATGGCACTTTCTTGTATTGGACATATTGCCTGTTCCTCTTCTGATCTTATTGTTCTAAGAAACATTTTTGTTAACTATTTTAATGATTTTCTTGGCATCAATTGTAGACATTTAAGTTGGCAAAAATGTAGCAAAACAGATAAAAATTTTGCTTTTGATATTCAAAAATTTTAGTGGATTTTCAAGTTTAAAGTTTTTTGCACTTCTTTTGAAAGAAAATATTGGGTAGGAATTTATTCAATTTCTTTTTATCTTGTTCATCACTTTGTACAGTTGAAATATTTAAAACTCCATTTGATTAGCAATGCTTTCAATAATTTCAACTTTCATTTTGAATAATTTATGTTAGGATTCTTGAATTACTAATGAGTTTAGAGCAAAAGATTTTTCCAAACATCTTTCATTTACTTAACTGATTTTTTTCTCAAACTTATTTTAATGACATTTTATCAATTGTGTGTATATATACATCACACACAAATCCTTTCTTACTTAAATTACTAAATTTCCAAATATGAAACAAAAATAAGGTTTGATATTGTAATTACTTTGTTCATAAGGACAATAACAGTGAAAAAGAATTTGTATTATTATTTTTTTTTTTTTCCCCTCTTTACAATTTTTTTTTTTCCTTTACATCTGGAACAAAATATAAAATAAACAATCTTTAGAGAGGTGATCATTATTAAAGCTTATATTTTGCCTCCAAATGATTGAAAAATTTTTTTTATTTATCCCTTGAAAGTGCTCAGATTCTTAGCTTAATAAGCAAGGCTTTACCTTACAATCAGTTTTTGCATTTCTTCCGATATAATTATCATTAAATTCAGTTCGAGCATTTTATAATGATTTTTATCAAATAGTTTATAAACAACTTGGTATTACATAAGCATAGTGTAGGTTAAGTTTGATTTGGTAATATTTTATTTTTTAAAAATAAAATTTAATAAATTTTCTTATATAATAATTATAGCTTCTGTCACATTGCTGCTGCTTTGAGTGTATGTAAATTCAACAACTATTATGGGATAGAGTAAACAAATCATCATTGTTTGATATTGGTACGGACTGGTCTGTCACAGTAGACTTAAAACACCACAAATTTCCAACTGAGATAATAATTACCCATTGTCCAGACATTGTAATTTGGTCAGTTAAATCCAGAAGAATTAATATTGAATTAACTCTGCTTTTTGAGGGAAAACATTGGCGGAGTACAAAATGAAATTTTGAAAAATATGAGGTCTTGAATGAAGAATGTGTCAGGCAGTGGATGGCCAGGATATTTCAGGTTGAGATTTTGATCAGTCAATTTGGTCTCAATATACATGTTGCAATTAAAAACAAAAAGAAATGTTAAGAGACCAAGCAGAATTAGTGTCTGTATAGAGATGGCAATCTTGCATGACTTCACAACTCCTTCCTGAATTTGTAACTTATATAGATTGAAATTCATTTCATAAAAGTCAGTTATTTTGTTTATTGGCTACTTCTTTAGAACATTTAGTGAAGCGGTTTAGTATTTTGGCAGGAGTCTAACACTGGATACTATATTTATTCACTGTACTAGTTAAACAATTGTGGCAGTTAGTTAGCTTGCTGGTCATACACCAAATTAGTATTCATTTGTTTCTCCTGAATTGATTTCACTGTTCAGTGAGAACTTTGTTTACAACTTAAAGGATTGTCCTAGGAGCATCAGCACTGGGTTTAGCTGTCGGGTTGGAGGCAGAACAAAAAGCAGAGTTGAATCACCACTCTGGTTATTAAGCCTTCAGTGAAGGTAACATGGGAAGTAGAGTCTCATCAATGATGCTGTAGCCCCAAAACTATGTCTGAACCAGGGTCATCACCAAATGAAGGATTTGTTTGAGGCACTACTGTTGTTCTTGTTGCAGTAGTGAAATGAATTTATCTAACAAATCTTATAATATTGCAAAACACAACCTGATCCAAGTCTAACAATGTAGATGATGCATGTATGTTAGTTGGATGTTGAAATTTATATTTTTTTAAATTTTTTTATTTTCCAATATAACATTTTTAACTCAGGAGTTTTGTAAAAGGGATTATACTTGTATAAAGGTTTAAATATAAACTTTCCAGTGTCTTTAAAGAGTACATTTTAATGAATTAAATGATGAAAATTTAAATGTGATGCCATCATCTTTCACAATGCTTTTTAGTGTCAAAATTTTAGTAAAAAAAAAAAAAAATAGCATTAATATCCTTATATGCAAAGTTGACCTCTTTACAGATACTATTTTTATCTTAAAATATGTGTGCCTACACACACACACACAAACAAGACTTAGTCTTGCCTGGCACATGCCATAACAGTGGAGCATTACAATGAGTATTAACTCACCAATTTGGAACATATTACTCTACAGCAAGCATCCTCTTAGTGATTTTCACCAATCTTGGCTACAGCTTCAACTAAATATCAATCTAAATGCAGTGCACGCTGCAACATATGGCTCCTCACTTTTTTAAACAGATGCTTATTATCACAAAATGTTTGTTATTAATTTAACACAATAACAAATTACAAAAATTACACAAAAAATATATGGAATAAAAATGATTAATCAACATTTTAGGTTATAATTTATTATAAATGTTTGCAACTTGATGGCTGAATTAAAAATATTTTGTCATGTCTGTATCAAATGGATAAACATTTAGGAATTCGAGGTACAATTATAGAAAAACTATTTTCAGTCCTGGAGTAAAAAATGGCAAGTTTATGTGTAATAAATAAATTTAAAAAAAATATGAAATTTTAAGTGTCAGTAGCAATACATTGAAATACATTCTTGCAGAATAAAATTAGTGCTCTAACAAAAAAAAATAATGATGTTCAGTTATTTCAGATTATGATTCTATCAATATGGAATTTGAAAAAGAGTATACATATTGATATCTAGATAAATTTTGTGTTAGAAATGACAAAGTGGATATGCATTAAAAATAATTGTCACCAAATGATTTTTTGCTGCTTTGAAATATACACAGTTCAGACTCCACCATAACATTTTACAATTAACAAAAGATTAATAAAAAAAACTCTGTTGTCCTTTTATAAATTTAAAGACAAAAAAAAGAGTGATTATTTTTCACCATAATTCTGAGTTATTCCTTTCTATATTTTTTGTAGGATATTTGCATATCATTCAAAATGATTCTTACAAATCCTATTTCCAAGACTTTTTAGTCAATTATATTTTATATGCAAATAAACAGAGTACATTTATTTTAAGTAAATATGCATACACAGAAAAATGAGACAGATTTCATTATTTCAAATTATACACTCTATCACAACATGTTTTCAATACAAACACATACAGCCATCTTTATCTGACTCTAAACATCAATTACAAAAGTTCAGATCAATAATTTCAGAAGCCTCCCTTATTTTTAGTAATTTGCATAGTAAACAATATATAAAACTTGCAACACCTAAGCTGGAAATGCAACAATGTCCTACTTCTGCTGTTACTGATGAAATCATATTGACTGCATACTTTTATTACTCTATCGAAAAAAATTCTCTAGTCAGATAAAGGGATATTTCTGCCACCTTAAAAAACAAAATCAAAATGACCAAGTCATTTAGTAACCTAATAATACTCCATTATTACATCCTCAGTATTGAGCAATTTATTTTCTTTTTATTATAACTTATTGGCATAGAATAGATGTGAAAGCAACAAAGCCCATTGTTTGTGACAAGAATATTTTGTTAAAAATTAAGTATTTCATGAATTAATTTTCTTACTTTTTCATAAATACAATTATTGGCTTGGCATTATGCAATTCAATCATTATAGTGGAAAGAATTTTCTGACTGCTATGTCTTCAACAGCTATTTCATTTTAACTCTTCATGGAACTATATAGATATGTGGACTAACAGATTTATAAAAAAGTGACTTAAATATAGTAATATTATATATTTTATATACTAATAGAAATATGATGGCAAATATTGATATATCAGAAAGCAAACTTTTTCCAATTTGTTTTGTATCATAACTAATCATAATATAGATCATATTTTTTTTATTTAATACATTTTAAGGTATACAGAAAAAATACTGCCAAATCGAATAAATCCATACTTGTGAATTTTATATAAATGACATTAAAACTGATAAAACAGATACAGATATTAAAGTAAATAGAAAAATAATTCCTATAAAGTCTAATGAGATGTGAAATCCTTTAAAAGTGAAATAAAATCAAAGCAATAAACAAGAAGTTAATTTAACAAGACAAAGAATTCATGTTTCTAATTTAGAAGTTCACTTGTGGTTAGAATATAAAAGATAGAAAAAATCTATAAAGATATAAAATGAGTTTCATGTTCATAATAGTAGCTAGTATAGTGTTACTTATTAAGAGTTTAAAAAGAAATCTAATATAAATCCCAATTTCATTTGTTCTACCAAAGAGGATATAAAAATCAATAAATTATGTAATAAATAATTCCCTGAAGTTTTTATTTGTATCACTTGTGCAAGAACCTGAAAGTAAAATTTATTTTACTGTATTGAACACAATTTTTCTTCTTTATGACTTAACTTTTTACACTATCATCAAACTTTCAAACTTGAGGTCTTCTGCCTAACATACCAACTACTGAACTACAACTTAGAGTCTAATGTGTTGCCAAAAATAGATGAATCAGTAAAATTAATATCCATATAACTATTTCAAACTGGTATGTACTTATGTGTAAACATTTAAAATTTGCATTAGAGCAAATGTTGTTTTAATACCATACAAGATTTGTGAAATGCAAACGGATTGATTGATGCTGGCAAATGTTAAGCTATTAATTTGCTGAAACTTAACCTATCCTACAATTTAACAGGTTATTTGAGTAAAACAGCAGCTGCAAAGGAATTCATTCTGATAACCTTTTTTATCTATATGATTATATCAATGTACATATTTACACACCCAAGTACATAAATATATATAAATACAGATACACACTCATACACATGTATGAGTGTGCATCAGTGGGATACAATTGATTTTCTGCTTTAATAATTAGCCTACTATAGCAAAATGGATTTCTTAAAATTTTATTGTTATAAACTTAAGTGTTTCAAGTGTAAAAAGATCACCTAAAGAGTTTTATATCAATAGGACTATACACTATGTCTAGTTGATTAGAAAACAAATTATGTGAAATGTTTACTTATAAGTCATGTCAACAGTATCCCATACTGTAACACAAGAGAGGAATGGTTTTCTTGTCATAGATTTCAAATAAGTTTTCATTCTCAATTAATAGTAACACATCTTGTCAACTTAATACTATAGTGTTACCTTAAGTTTCAGCTTATGTTCTGATGTTGGCTGAATGTAGTTGCTGTAAAACTACTCATCTACTGAAGGTAGAAACTATCCTATTGTAAGAACATTCTTTCCTCTGTTTTATATATAGCAGAAAAATTTGATTATATAAACCACCCATACTAAACTGCACTTGAGAAAAAATAGGCCCTATTAATATTCCTCCTGTGAGTAATATTCAAGTTTAGTAAGCAGCACATGAAAGTGAGGGCAAAAATAAATACTGTCTTACCAGCACTTTTAAGAAGATTGAGAAATGTATAGCCTTATTTACTGGTTATTAAGCAATACCAAAAGAAATTATGTTTACTCAAGGATAACTTATACAGGCAACAATGTGATTAATAATTTCAGCCATGATTTCCATCATCATCTCTAGATTTGATTCCCACAAAGCACATATCCCTGCAATTGTCCTTAAGAAATTAACTCATTCTGGTTCTCTCTAATCTCTACAATAGAAGCCTTGGTGCTTCTTGCTTTCCAGATTGTTGGAAATCCTCTTCTGTAGTCCTTGTTTTTAAAAACTCAAGCAAATTATCTGATCCTACAAACTATTGACCTATTAGTCTTCTACCACTCTTTAGCAATGTACTAGAGGCTCTAATCAACTCTAAATTAGTTAAGCATCTCACCTTGCAGGGTTTTCTTTCAAACAAAGAAAATGGCTTTCACTTCTCTATGTCAATAACCAATATGTTGATAGGTATTGCTAAAAGAGTCTGTCACGCTTTAGATAAAAATGGTAAAGTTCATGCTTTTTAACATTTGACAGACTTTGATATACTTGTCTTCACAAGTTGATGAGTCATGGTGTTTCTGTCCATTTATTTTATTTGATTCAATCTTTCTTATCAAAACCACATAATGAAAGTTGTCTTGAATGGCCACTTTTCTAGTTTTTTTGCATTAATGCTGGTGTCTTCCAGGGCTGTATTCTTGTGTCCACTATTTCTTATTTTCATCAGTGGCCTTCCTGATTTCATCAGTTCCCCACTCAGTATCTATGCTGAGGAGAACTATTTACTCCTGTTTTAATAGTAAGTCTGATAGGTTTGATAAAATCAAATTGGCAGCTGATAAAACTGATGACATACAATCTGTTAAATGGGACAAGAAGCAATTTGTTAATTTTAACACCTCTAAAATGGATTTTTGCCTTTTTTTTTTTTCATCAGCATGGCTGATACTAACCTCCAGGAGAGCAACACATTGCACCTCACATTTTCCACTGACATGAAGTGGAGTGATTATATTGAATCAACTGCTATGTCTACAGCTAGGAAAGTTTGTTCACTGTGTCATACCAGACAATTTTTCTTACCAGAATCTATCTTACAAATTTATAAGTCTACCATTGTCCACGCAATATTGCTGCCACATCTAGTTTGGTGCTCCTGCTATATATCTCAAGATTTTTGTCAAAATCCAAAGAATCTGCAATGTTATTTGGTTTTTGATCTGGCATCTCAACTTCAATCACTTTTCCACTGCTCTAATGTAACTTCTCTTTCTATAAATATGAGCTTTCCTCTTTAGTACATAGACTTTATGAATTTAAGTGCAGTACTAGATTGACATCTGTTGAAATTACTAAATGTAACCATAAGTTATATGCAAAAAGTATCTTCTCTCACACTTCTTCCTTGTAAAACTCTTCTGGCTTCCTGCTTTCCTGTCAACTATTATTCTCAAAAATTTAAATGTGATGTCAGTTGTCATCTTGTCTCTTTGAATCCTGTTCTTCTATTGTCCTCTCTATTTCTTTCACTCTCTGCAACTTCTTGTATCCTCATGGTTTTTATTGCCTTGCTTGGAGTGAAATGATTAAAAAAATTGACATAATAATAACTTGTAAAATATTTTTATTGTCAAATAAACAGTGCTTTTATATTGATATGACTAAATTGCAAGAAAATAATTTGAAAAATTAGAATGAGGTAATCTTTTGGCTCACTGCCCTTTCTACTGATGACCAATATCTGAACAATGCATTTCCTCAAAGCCATCTGTTTGAAATGTGTACTACATCAAGTTTTGTTGATTTTGTTGTATCATGTTTTGCTATCAATCAAATCTCCAAGAGAGAAGCAAGAGAGATGTGCGGATGCACTTATTACATCTTATTATTCTACAGGATTAACAAAGTGCCAAGATGATGTTCAGAGCTGGATAATCCTCCTCAAATGAAAATAGATATTAGTGAGCCTATTCACATGATTTGAATATTGTTGCCAAACCTTTAAGGGATAGTATCAGAAAGCAGCCATAAAACTATCTGATGTTTAATTCCGAGTACTTTAACTCATTTACAAAAAGTTTCCTTTTAATGGTTATCTTTAAATTAGCCCAGAATCAATTGCCCACCATTAAGTTTTGCACATGTAATGGGTTATAGAAAGAATACAAACACAAAGGATGATGTGTAGATAAGATTCATTTTGTCTTATCTAAATAGAAAAGGTAATATACTTGAGATTCAATCCGTGTTCAACCAATTGCACCAAAGAAAATTGATATGGTACAGCTGATGAAGCCATAAAAAAGTGAAAACAATGAACTTGATGTCCTTCTCAAGGAATAATTGAGCCGAAAGGAATAGGAAGTTTAAAAAGTAAAATTAAAATTATATTAGGAGAATGTAACAACAATGGCAAAAATTGAAAGTTTCATTAGTGACTAATTTCCACTCCTTGTATTAAACAATGTATTTATTCATTCTCTTTTAGAATGATAGCAAGAAGAATATTTCCTTGAGGAAAAAATAAACAAGCAATTATATACAACAATTAGAATTAACTTCTAAACCTAGAAAAAACTACCTTCAGACATTAAGTAAATTGACAAAGAAATATGTAAAACACTGGTTATATGCACATTTTTCTGCTAATAAAACTATGCCCCTTTTTTAAAACAACAAAAACAAATAATATTTAATGATTGAAACAAAATACTTTTTCTTCTGAAATAAAATTGTGTATTATTATGATCCTATTTACTCAGACAAACATTCTCATTTTGGTTATAAGTTACAATATTTTGGCAGAGTAAGTCAATATATAATAATGATAATTTTTTTTAGAAATAAATTTATAATTTATAAATTTTATTTTAAAACTTTAAATTACACATTTCAAATTCATTAGGTTTGATATAATAGATGTGTAATTTCATAAAAATTTTAGTTGATTTTAAAAAATTATCAATATCTTTTAAAAGTTATGTCCTAAAAAATGTTACACTTCCTGTTGTTTTCATTTTTTGGGGGTTTTGTTTAAAATTTTGTAAAGTCATTTATTTATTTTAAAAATATATGTTGAACTTGAATTTTTTTTATTTTTAAACTATGAATTTGAAAAAATCTTAAAAGAACGTTGAAAAAGTTAAAAAAAACAAATGCCATAAACATAACATTAAGTTTAAGAATTCAATTTTTAAAATTTTATAATAAAAATGTATTAAGAATTTTTTTAAATTTCAGTTGTAACTTAAATAAAAACATTTATTAATATGATCGGAAAAATGCCCAGAAATCAAATGAAAATTCGTAAAGATCAGAAACAAATTAATTTTGCAAGCAAAATTTTTTGTTTTGTTTTGTTTTAAGCACATAACAGTATGAAATTTGGGAAAAAAAATTAAACAATTCAAATCACAAATCTAAAAAAAAAAAAAAAAAAAGAAAAAATTATTTATTTTCATTTATCAAAAGTTTCTGAATAAAAGTGAAGTTATTGACATTTTTCTCCTTCAATTTAGTTGAGAAAAAAAAAAAATATCGGGGAAAGATTCAATATTTTTTTTTTTTTTTTTTTTTTTATTTAACTTTAATGTGGAAATTGAAATTTGTTGGAGATGAGAGAGGAATCAACTAGTTTTTTCTCAAGGAAAACCAGCAGATATCAAATGTTAATAGTCATTAAGAATTTCAACTAACTTTTAATATTTTTACGGTAAAATCATTAAAAAAAAAAAATAGTTCAAAAAAAATTTATCTGACCCTTGTAAGAGAGTACACTTTTTTTTTTTTTTTATAAATCACTTCCCATGTTTTTTTTTTTGTTTTAATTTTTTAAGAATAAAATACAAATACTGAAAAAATTTCCAAACATAAAATTAAAAAAAAAAAAAAAAAGTTTTAGATTTTTTTAGATTTTTAAATTTTTGTCAAAAAAAAAACTGACTTCACTACTTGACCGACTGCATATAAAACAGTTGAAAGTGAAAATTTTTTTTGGGGTGGGGGTGGATGCTAAACTACAAGATGAAAACAAACTGCAAGAATTAGAAAATGGATCAAAAAACATAATTGAATAAATAATAATACAGAGATTAAATTTTGGGCGGAGATTCACTGTTGTTGAGTCATAATTCAACAGGTATTCTATTAAACATTTTACCAGAAAGCACTAAACAGGTCCACTCGTCAAAAGAAAAACTTTTGCAAAAACAATTATAAAATGATGTTATTTAATGGAAAAAAAAAAACACAGCTTCAAACTTGACATTTGTAAACAAACAGTTAAATTCAGAAAAATAACTCATTTTTTAAAATTATTTTAAATCTTTTTATTTAGTCTTTAAGTCGGAGATCGATATCAATAAACATTCCATCCTTCTTGGATTAACTTTTGTTTTTTTTAACAAATTTCTCGTAGACCTTATTCCATCATCCATAGTCAAGCTCACTAGGTAGGTTAATTTAATTAATAAAATACATGTTTTTTCTATGTCCCCTTGCCTTCAATCTATCCTGAGAAGTATAAAATTTTCCAAGCCCTCTTTCAATCATTATTTACCCAAAAATTTCAAAAATTCTTTTCTGATATGTAGAATTGTCCTTTTTTGTAAAAATTTTTTTAAATTTTTTGTTAATATATCAAGCTTCAACATGGGGATCCAAATTTCTAAGCTTAATCAAGAATGCCTCTTTAGAAAAAATAATTAAAAATAAAATTCCTGTCCTTTGTAGCTCTTAATAATTTTTTGTCTTTTTGCCATCTGGTCCCAAACTTTTGCTCTGCCATCCATTCACTCAAGTTCACCAAAAAAAGACAAAAATATTGCTTCAATTTTATGTAATTCTTTTTAATCTTTTATGTGAGTTTGAAATTTTCAAGCCCTCTTATATAAAATAAAAAAATTTTAACTGTCTCTTCCTGTTAATTTAAGAATTTAATCTAGAAAAATATTTCTTCAAATTTCATTTTTTTTCTATTTAAATTTATTTTATTTTATTTATTTTTGGATGGTCCATTTTATTTGAGTAAAAACCAATTTAGCTTTTCAAAATTCCTTGAGATATGAAAATATTTTTTGACCAAATATTTATTTTTTGTTATTGTAATATATTTTTATAGCATTTTAAAATAGCCCTTTTAAAACAAATAAAATCAAAATAAAATATTTATGAAAGACTTTGTTCTTAGAAAATTGAAAATTGTCGATATTTCATATATAAAATTTAGGAATTTAGATTACCTCCTCGGTTAGAAATTGAAACTGCTATCTTTGAAAAAGGAAGAAAAAAAACCTTTTCCCTCTAAAATGGACCATTTGAAGATAGTGTAACAATGGATTTGTTGTTACAAACATCCAATCTAAAATATGGAAAACGTGGTCTTTCTAAATAATTCATTAAAAAAGGCCAGAGTAGATGCTAGCATTTGATTATGAGGGGAATCAGGAATTGATCTCCCTGATTGGGTTAAACTTGGTGATGGGGTGTATGATATTGAAATATATGAATATCCCTGATGAACCAAGTCAAATTACATCTAAAACGATCCTCTCCGCACCTACTTAATATATATTTTTAAATGAAATGAAATGAGCAGGAAAATGTCAAAAATGTGTTTAAATTTGTTATATATATTTTTTTTGATTGTTCTAAAATTTCAAAAAGATTTATTTCAGATTATTTCACCAAAACTAAGAAAAAAAAAGCCAAGATAAAAAGATATATATATGGGAGGCTGAAATTGGTTAATATTCTAAAATTTAATTGTTTTTTGTTTTTTTATTTTTGAATATGAAAAAACATTTTTGTTTTAAATTTCAAAATTTGCTACATAAGGATAGGTTTAATACTGCCAAAATGAAATTTTACTGATGTTCTAAATGTTTGAAAATTATTAATATTCTTTATATATCTTTCCAGCTTGCAAATTTCCTGATTGGTAAAATGGAGAAAATACTCTCAAGAGAAAGGACAAGGAATAAAATTTTATCCAGAAAGACCTTTGGGGAAAATTCAATGTCGTGAACTGATTATTATGAATGAAACTGTGAACAAAATTACTTTTGTTCCAAAATGTCAAAAATCAGTGTAACACATATATATTTATATTCTGTGTTTCTTTCAGATTTGTTGAAAAATGTCAAAAATGAACATGTCTCCAAATTCCAAAATATATATATATTGTATTAAAAATCAAAATTATGAATAACCTATATTTAAAATTGTAAAATTTAAAATTTTAAAATATTTTTTATATTGGGTCATCCATTTTGTTTAAAATGTCAGCTTCCCTGCGCCTTTTTATATATATATTTTTATGGTAATTTTCTTTGTTCTCTATGGTACCTAAAATTTTATGAATTTATATATAATAGATTAGTAAAAGGTGAAATCGATTTTGTTTGAAAAATGTAACTGTAAATTCTATATATATATCTTCTATTGAACTTGTTGCTTATGAAAATCTCAAAATTGTCGATATTTCCAGTTGTTTGATCTTCAAAATTTAAATATCTAAAATGTCAAGATGAGGTATTTATATTACTTATATATTATTTATATTATTTGAACTCATATATATATATCATATATATTGCTGTATTCATTTATTTGGACACATGGCCCAGTGGATAAAGGCGTTGGTTAGATCCAGTGACTAGACCCAAAGAGTTTGTTTAATAGATAATGCTGCAATGCTGCAGAAGTGGTGAACCAAAACTTAGGGAGTTGAGTTACCCATATCAAAGAAGGGAAATAACTAAGATATTTGGAAGAGGCATGACATGTGGAACTAGGGAACTAACCATGATTTTGAAATATCTGGGGGGTTCAAAATTTCAATCACCTGAAGAAATCTGGATTTACAATGGCTGAAATTTTGTGAACAGGACAAATGAAGATGGGGATAACAGTCTGAATAATGTAAATTATTTGCCTCTTCAATGTCAATCATTATCTTTTGTCTTAATTCTTGTTCTTAATCCTGGAATAATGTTTTTTTGTTTTTCTTATATTCTTAAAAACTCAGTAATCCCCATGTGCCTTGCTGTGTGCATTATTGCCTTGATGGGGGTGAAATTGTTAAAATAAGTTTTATCTATAATTCTTTATAGTCTTATAAATATCAAATAGTAGAATATTAAATAAAGACCAAACTACATTAATGAATCATATTCATTACAAAAATTAGATATGTCTGCTAGATGGCTAGTTAATCCCTATTGAAGACACCTTCCAAACTACAGGTTTGTGTTTCTTCAATACCCACAGCCAAATATGACTTATACAGATGTATGCTAAGCAGATTTAGAGTTTCCAGGAGATTGTTTATAATAAAAACCTGATCACAAGTGAATAGGGCCATAAGGTTCCAACCCTTGTTTTTGACTTTGACTTTGTGCTAACATAACAACTAAAAAAAAAAAAAACAATTTTGTCATCCAATTTCCATCAGGCTTGGGTAAACCCATTAATTATTTTCAATTTATTTTTCTAATGCCTCCGATTTTGATTTTCAAATTTTCTTGATTCCATTTCACTCCATTTTTTACATCCTTTTTACTTTTTTGGGAAATTACATTTTTGCATTTTTATTATTAAAATGAGAAAAAAAAAATATAATTCAAAGTTTTATTATTAAAAAAGAAAACAAAAAATAATTCAAAAGTTTTTTTTATAATGTAGCAAAAATCCAAGTCCAAAAATAAATTATATATAAAAATAAAAAAATGTAACATGACTAAACAATAAAACAATGGAATGTTACAGTGCATATCTTTAAGGTAGAACTTTTAATCAGAGCTTCCTTAAGAACATATTAAAAACACATTCAAATTGTTTTTTTTTTTTAAGTAAAAGTATTTAGATTGATTTATAATTATTGATTCATAATATAAAAATCACATTTAAAGTATCAACAGCAAATAACTAGAATATCAATAATAAATATTTGAATAAATTCAAACATTTTGACTAAAACAAAATAATTAAACCATAATAATTGAATCTTTGTAACAAAATATCAAAAAAACAAATTAGACATATTAATTCAAAATTAAAATAAAACAACTTATCCCAAGTTGAAATACTGCTCAAATTTAAAATTACTAATTTTTTAATTTGGGAAATATCTAATCTTCAAATCTTCTTCTTCTAAATCTCCAATATTGTGAGTTGCTTGGTGTTCTCAGGGTAAGACTTCCATGTTGTTTAGTGAGTAAATTTTATGAGAATGAATGTTCAGCATTCATGCTGGTAACAGGCATCTATATGACCTTATTGGCAATCTGTTCCAAAAGAGGAAATCTGCTCTTATTTGCATTCCAAAATGATGGGATGTAAAAGGGATTTGGTAAATCATCTTGGTAATTCAAATATATTTGGAATTCTTCAAGAAGATCAATAGAAAGACATTACAAGTCCTTGATGGCTGCAAAACTGTCTAAATCCTGACCTATACAGGGTAACTCACTAGGACCAAATAGGCATGCAGCCTTGTAAAAGTTATACACAGGGTGGGTATCCATGTATTTATTCCATTTTGAAAGAGATGTGCTGAAAAAAATCTTAGAAATTTGAGATAACTCTCTCCCTCTTGGTGTTTTCTAGTTCAGACAGAAGACTATCAGTTTTTAGGCTAAATGTTGATTTTGATGTACCAGTATGCAAATACATTTTTACATCCTCCATCATGTTATATACAACACAAGTGGAGACTTAGTTTCTTCTAAGTTTGTCAAAGCTGTTATTAAACAAGTGCAGTTCTCATTCATAAAATGCTGATTTAGGTACAAATTATGGTAAGAGGCATGATGTAGTTGACCATCATCTACTAATTCTAGGCCATGTTTCTTTACTTGCTTAAAGAATCCTTCATAAAACTGTACAAAGGATGAGTGATATTTGGCTGCATTAAATCAGGAATTCCATCTGGTTGCCACTGGTACAGGGGCTAGTTTCACTTGTTCTTTAGACAAGGAACCTTCAAGCAATTTTAAGTATCGCTTTTTCTGACTAGGCTTTTTAAAAAAGGATGACTTATGAAAATAGTGAGGTGGGTAAAATTATAAAATGCTGACCAGTGTGGAAATACTTCACCAACAAGATTTAAAACATGTGCTAAGAACAACACATGTCAACTGTTAACAAAGACATTTGACAACACTTCCTTATGAGCTTTTTTGCAATAGGCTGCAAAATCTGTTACAAAGGCAATTATATTTTCAAATGCAATATCCACATGAGTTACACTTCGGATTCATGCCTGACTTACAGTTTGATGATTGCATTCTCCCAAGGTTACAACATCAATGAGAAACGACTCCCCACAAATGCTTGCAATTACATTCAAAACGCAGTGGTCATGATAGTTGTTTCATCTGTTATGATGCTGACTGATTGATTAGAAAGCTTGTCTTTCAGGGCAGCAAAGTGACAAGCAAACAATTTTGGTAGCTGAAGTTGTCTAACACAATTGACACTTGGAATAGCACTACCTTCTTTACAATGTTTTAATATGAATGGCCTCATTTTGTCAATTTTGTGTAGGGGAATGTCAGACAGAGTGTCTTCTGTTTCAGTTGAGCCAACTTTTTTTTAAAGACTTTTTTGTCAAATGAGTTTTTGATTTGAATGTGATCTCTGTGTCAACCCTAAATATGTCAACACTATGGAGACAGAATTTGCAAAATAACATTTTCTTCTGCATAAAACTCATCAGAAAATTGCTCCACTCTGGCTTTAGCACAAATTTTTAAATACTGGGTCATTTTTTTTTTTTTTTTTTAGAGGAGCAGACCCAACTCTTGAGATTGATTCACTATATTGATTCTGTCATCTTGGCAATTTGTTATTTATTCATACAACTAGTTTAGATTAAATATAAATAAAATATTAAAAAATAATCATTGACAGTTAATGTTATTAAAGGATTTTTTGTTCAATTTAAATTTTTTTATAATAGTGAAGCACTGAAGATAATGTAATTATTAATCTGGGAAAATTGCTGTGTGATAGTAACCTTAGACAACCCTGTTGTTTCATAGAATGGGGATTTTAGAGAATTGTTTTTTCTTTATTTCTAAATTGTATGGTAGGCATGTGATAGCATTTACTTTTTCATATTCATAAAACAAGCTTACAAGTTGCTTAGAATCTTTTACTTGTAAATTGTGTGATGTCTAAAGGAATTTCTTAAGCTTATTGGTTTGATCATCTCTCTCTCCCCTCCAATTTTGACATCAACTAGTGTCTGTCTTCCATTTCCACTTTAGCAATGTATTTTGGTGGCCACAACTGAGCCATGACCTTCTAACTTTCATCTTGTTTGCAACATACAGTTTCTTAGAAAAGAAATAAAATATTTAAAAATAGGCTAGCCAACATATTCTCAAAAAAAAAAAAAAAAAAAAAAAAAAAAAAAATGAAAACCGATTTTTTTTTTTATGTAAAAATTTTTGTTCTTAATTATTTTGGGGGTTTTATAAGAAAAATGCCTACAAAAATTTGTAAAAACAAATTTTAAGGAAATAATTATGTTATGTTATTGTTATATTAAAATGTTTAACAAAATCAGAGAGACAGTTATTAAGTTTTGAAAGAATTAAAAAAAAATCTAAAACCAAATAACTAATTTGTTAATTATTATTGAAAATTACATTAAAAAAACCCAGATTCCATTTAAGATTAATGATTCTGCAATTCTGTCTGCGAAAATTTATTCCCCTAGATAAATAATGATTTTATCACTTTTGTCTTCAGATGAGTTTTTTTTTTTATTCTGCACTGTGGAACTGAGTAATCCTGTATCTGGGAAAAGAAATCACAATGTTATCAATTGGAATTTTTAAGTAACAATTTTAGGAGAAAATCTACTTTTCAAGATTTAAGCGATTTCTGTTATTGTTTGAAATTTAGTTGGTACTGATAAGTTCGAAAATAGTAATCTAACAAAAGGGTAACTAACAATACATTATGTACTGGAATTCAATTGCAATGCTAAACAATGATCCTTTTTTCATGACAATTTCGTTGACAATTAAAGTGAAAAGTTTAGTGTCCAGTATAAATAAATGAATATTTATATTCAAAATGTCTAATCTATTGGCAATTAGATCAAATAATAGTTGGAAGTAAAACTGAAACTATAATTCTGAATGCATTAAGAAAAATTGGTCTCAGAACAAACAATCCTTTTACTAGAACTAAAGCAATGTGTTTTTACTGAGAATGCAACATCTTTATGATCACATATAAAGTACTAAATTCCACATCCATTGCTTATATTTCATTAGACAAGCTGAAATTTCTAGTTTTTATTCTATGATTGATAACTGACTAAATTCATAAAATAGTAGAAAGAATTGCCTGTTTCATGTGTAAAATTAAAAAGTTGAGGATTGTTAGTGAATACTATAAACATAAAAGAAAAATAACTGTGCAATAAATATATTTTGAAAATTATTATTGAATATTGTAACCTTTACTCTAGATTAAAAAATATAACTTTGAAGAAATAAAAGAAAAAATGATCCAAGATTTTAAGTTACAATGTATTTGATTTTGGATAAAATGGGTCACCCTTCCACAAGTTTAAGAAATTTCAAATTTTTCACTTCTATAGGAAATACATGTTACATGTATTGAATATAATTTCTAGAAAACAAATAGCTGTACTAATAAGCTAAACCATTAAAATTAAAAAAAACTTCAGTTTGTTTTTCTTTATTATACTTTAATTTTTGTTTTTTTAATGAGCCATGATATGACCAGGTTTTTGTTCAATTTGATATAATTAAACATGCATTTTAATGAGAAATAAATGATTTAATGATTCAATGAAAAATTTAAAATAATTTTTTTAAAAAACAAATGATAAAATTAAAAAAATTTTAGCAAGAGTGTTAAGAAAACTCAATAATTCTTTTTGCAAGCTATGGTTGATTTACCAGCAAATTTTCATAACAAAGAACAAGTTGGTTTACATAAATCAATACAAAAAAAAATCTGAATCTATGCATTTTAGCATTTTTTTACTAAAGATGAATCTATTGAAGATCTTAATCTTTGCAAGTTTTACAAATGGGGCATTCCATGTCAGGAAAACCAATTTTGGAAAAGTGTCAAATTCAACTATCTTAGTTTTTTTCTAATTTTGTTCACAAATTCTTTTGGATCTGAATTTTTTCTAAAATTTTAGCTGCATACAAATGGAGCCAAGAACAAAAGATTATTTTGTTTGGGGAAATGAATTTAAATTTTATTTTTTCAAATTTTCATTCCATAGCTGAATAGGATGCTTTGATGTCATCCAAAAAATTTGTTTTTGAAGATTTTAAAAACATTTTAGTCTTTATGAATAGAAAACATCATTTCAAAAGTTAAAAAAAAATGTCATGGTAAATGGATTCATTGTTATTGTTGAATTTAAGTTATCTTTTTTAGTTCTTGAGTTCTAAAATGTAAGGAATTTTTGACAATGCACTATTTTCCCCAAAAGCTGAATCTTAAGTTCTCCAAAATGGCCCAAAAAAAAAAAAAAAAAAAAAAAAGTTTGAAACCTAAACTTTACTAGTGGAGTTAAAAGATGTCCTTGTTCTTGGATTTAATTTTTTTGAATATTTAAAGATATTTAGCTAAATTTTTTTTTTTTTTAAAATTAATATATGGAATTATCTAAACAATTTTGGATGAATATACATTTTATGTAGTTGTTTAATGTTGAACACAAAAATGGTTTTCATTAAAAAAACCTTCAAAAATTGAATTAATTCATTTTATAAATAAACATTAAAATTAAAATTTCAGAATATATCTTATTGATAATTTTGTAAGAAAAAACATGTTTAATCATCTCATATATATTATTTATGATGACATGTCAAAAAGCTATATTAAAAAATTTTTACAATTTCTAAAAAAAGATAAAATTTCAAAAAAATGAGATTATTATTTATATACAAACAAAAATTTAAATATACAATCTACTGAGAAGTTCATGTTATTAAAAATGCAGTTTTGAAAATTTAAATAAAAAATAAAATAATACCATTCAAAAACTTACTGACAGAAATACTTTGCACCAAATAACAAAAGCAACAATTATAAAAAAAGGAGTCTATAGTAAATCTATAATATATTTTTTGTAATTATTTAAAAAAATAAGATAAATTTCATTTTTAAAAAAGTCAAACATTAATATGTTCAGAAAATCCTGTTATGAGTGCATAGCTGTTAGAGTTTTATTAATCTTATGTATGACATAATACACTGTTTCAGATTTTATTATGCAAATCAATATTTACACAATGCAATTTGTATTAACCAACAGATGTTCATAAATTTTTCAAGATATATTTATACAAGTAATATTCAGTTTTTTTTATATATATATATATATATATATATATATATATATATATATATATATATATATATATATATTTATATTAAAAAATTTAATTATAAATAAATAAATTAAAAGTGGAAATAAAAACATGTTTTTAACACAATATCTTACATACATGAATAAATGATGTTAATATTGATATTCTATATTAATATGTTATATGCCATGTTAATATTGATATTCCTTGATATTCTATTATCTTCATCAACCTTTCATTTATTGAATTTTTTAAAACTTATATTACTTTGAGGGATGTGCAAGTAGTGTAATTGTTATTTGTATGGAAAAGGGAATCAGCAAGTAGAATTCAAATTCCAAAATAGTTTGTTGTATTAGGTTTTGCACTGATGCCCGTGGGAGAGGCATAGATCCATTTATTCTCCCTCAGTTATGAGTTAAATAACAAAGTAGACTAGGTTCTCTAGTTTTGGATATCAACTAACCTAAAAGAAAAACACTGAAGAATTTATGGAGAAGGCAATGTTAGGCAATGTAAGGCATGTTAGCTTCAAGTTTCTTGGCTTGTATCATTAAAAATGCACCATGTCCAAGTACTTACAATAATTCTTTGCATTTATCTTGATACCATCAACTATAAAGACACTTCTAATTTTGCTGTCTATAATACTAGCCTAAAACAGTACCCACCTCATTCTGTTATCCATGATGGGTGATTATTTTTATGAAAGATCCAAACTCTAGTTTAGCCATCAGGTTCATTCAATGTAATACTACATTCATCACTAAAAATTATTACTGAGAAAGTAGCTTTCATTTGTTTTCATAAAGGTGGCAGTTTGGATGCTTTCATGCATTGCAATACTACTTTGTTAAAATAGTTTTTTGCTAGTTAACTCACTTTCTTGCTTATTGACTTTTAAATTTTTGTCAAATCTAAAAATTTTTTTTTAAATGCAAGTTATTAAAAAAAAGGTTTTCAATTTTTTTATTGTTCTATGTTTAGCTTTTTCACATCTCCCAATGTTTTCTTATCACTCAAAAACTTGTCTTCTTTCTCTTATAAGGTTCCATATTTTTATTGAACTGAAATTAAATTATTTTATATATTTCAAAATTAAAATAATAAATTTAACTCCAAACAAATTTTTATAAATAGAAAAATATATATATATATATATATATATATATATATATATATATGAATTATATATATATATATATATATATATCAGGTCATCCCATAAGTTCTGTCCAAATTTTAACTTTTTTGTTAAAATGAACAAAATTTAAAGAGTATTTTATAATGTCTAATGGAGCTGAACATTATTTTATTATGTTTAGATGCATTTAAACTGATCAAATTTTATTTCAGAGAACAATAAAATTAAATTTTGTTTGATTAAAACCCTGCTAACATGGAAGTACCCAAGAATCATTTGAGAGGCATATAATGCTTTATGAGTTCAAGAAAGGAAACTCAGCAGCCGAAGTGGCTAGAAACATTCACTCAGTTTATGGAGAGGAATGTGTGAATGAAAGAACTTGCAGAAGATGGTTTGCAAAATTCAGAGGTAGAGATTTCACCCTTGAAGATGAAGATCGAACCGGACGTCCAGTTGAGTTTGATGAAAAGCTTATTGAAGCAGCCCTTGAAGAAAATCCTGCTTTATCAGTCGAGGAATTGGCAGTGGTTCTCAGTTCAAAACATACAACTATTCATCATCATCATCTTCAACAACTTGGAAAAGTTCCTAAACTTGAAAAATGGGTGCCTCATGAATTGTCTGAAAACAAGCTCAAATCCCGAGTTGACATCTGCTCTTCTCTCCATTCTCGCCAAATTGTTTCACCTTTTTTGGAAAGACTTGTGACTAGCGACGAAAAATGGATCTTTTATCGAAATGTTAAGCGTTGTAGACAGTGGCTTGGTAAAGGGGAAGGACCTCAGCCACAGCCGAGAAGGGAACTTCATGGGCAAAAGGTTCTTCTTTCAATCTGGTGGGATCGCCAAGGAATAATCCACTTTGAATTCTTACCACCTAATGCAACAATTAATGCTCAAATATACTGTCAGCAATTAGAGCGTTTGAACCAAGCTTTGAGGAAAAAAAGACCTGCTCTAGTGAATCGAAAAGAGGTGATGTTTCATCAGGACAATGCGCGACCCCACACAGCAAGAATCATGTCACAAAAGATCGAAGAACTTGGTTGGGAGAAAATTCCTCATCCACCTTATTCTCCCGATCTTGCTCCTTCAGACTACCATTTGTTTCGTAGCTTACAGAATCATTTGGAAGAAACAGCTTTTGTAACACAGGAAGAGGTTAAAACTGACATTTGTGAGTTCTTCGAATCAAAGCCAAAAGAATTTTACAGTAATGGAATTAGTAAGCTTGTTAATAGATGGAAGGAAGTCATAGATAATCAGGGAAAATACATTGTTGATTGAATCTGTAATTAAATGTAACATTTGGTCACTTGTTTTCTTTATACAAAATTCGGACAGAACTTATGGGATGACCTTATATATATATAAATGAACAATATATATATATATATATATAGTTATCTATAAATATATTGTTTTAATTTAGTATAAATAAAATACTAATTGTATAATTAAATCATATATTCAGAATTAAAACCAATTGATCCTTCATGTAATTCCTTTAAATAAAAACATCTGACAGAATTTTAGAAAAATATAAAGTTGTCCCAGATGCAGCTTTAAAAATATATAAACCAAATTTTTTGCAACGTGTATTTCTGTGAATATTGATTGTAATGGTTATTGGCTTAGCAAATGGAATGAGCAGGCAGAGTTTAAAACTATTAAGAAGACATCAAATCTCTCCACTATCTTTCCCAAGTACAGACATGGCAAATGAAAAGAAAGCTGTGGAGAGCAATGATTACATAAATCCATAATGATTAGGCTAGGATAAAAGATTTTTAAAAAATGTATATATAAGATATAATTTGATAGAAAAAACTTATAAATTAAAATACCTATGAATATTCAAAAATAAGAATTAATTTCGTTTTTTATTTTATTTTGAACAATAATTATATGAGTTTTTAAAATTATTATATAAATTAATTAAAATTTAATTAAATCAATAAACTTACAATGTATATGTGTAAAAAAAAAATATTTTTAAATACAAAATTTAAATTTAAAAAAATTGAATTTTTGAAAACTTTTTGATGAGTAGGCATATATATGTTCTCATTTTTGTATATAGAATAAATGTTTTATATTTGAAACTTATTTTAAAAATAACTATACGTTCTTTTATTCAATTTTTCTGATTATAATTCTTTCCTTTTTCAAAGTTTGAATTAATTTCCTGATCAAGTTTTCAACGCAACTTGAATATATCATTTAATAGATTTTCTGTAAAAAAATTGTCATGCAGTTAGATTTTTCGTTAACTACATTAAAATGCATTTTTCGTTTGATTTTTTATATATTTTTTTTCAGAAATTATTTTTAATAGTTAATTTACTAATTATACTAAAAGTTAAACTTGCTTAGATTAATATTTTTGAACATGTTTTTACAATATTTAAACCAATGTCATTAGATAACCAAGAATGTGTTTCATATTTAGCACTTATAACTCTGTTAAAATAAAAATATGAACTTACTGTCATGTTGATGCAAACCAATTTCATTGAAAAATAAGTATGTTCTGTTAATAAAGAGAGAAAACAGATATATTACCTTTTAAATATTTATAAAGAATCTATAATTGTATTTTGTTAAAGTTTGTCTTTATATCACCTATACCTATTTGAATGCCTTTTTGTTAGCAAAAAAATATCCTTTTGTTGCTCTTTTCTTTTTATCATTTCAAAAAGACTTTATTTTTTTTTTTTTTCAACTAACATTAATGGAGAATCATGTTTTAAAAAAAACATGTTTTGATAAACAGTCTTAAAGATTTTCTAATTTTTAAATGGATTTTTGAAAAATAATCAAATTCAGTATTGAGCAAAAGTAACAGTATCATTAAAATCTAGGTTTATGTAGAAATGCATCCTGAAATTAAAACAGCATGTCTAAAGGACATTGTTTTGGTTTGTATTTAAACATAAGTCAAAATAAATTTTAAACCAGTAGTAGAAACCCTTTAGATCCTTTTATTCAAAAACATAAAATCAATACCAATAAGACAAATGTATTTTTTAACAAACTGTTCCATGGAATTTTTTACTGGGAAATGAGACAAAAAATAATTCATTAGTCATCTTGGAATTACCGCTAAAACCAAACAATTTAATATAACCAACCAAAAAAAATTCTATACTTATTCATACAAGTATTTTAAAATATTCCTCAAATTACAAATCCATTATCTTATTTTTTTTATGCCATCTACATTCTTGACATCAATTCATGTTGACTACAAACATTTTACAAAAATTGGCTACAGTCTTAATTTCCATCAAGTGATTTTGTAGGGACAAAGATTTTTAGGCAGGAAGTGGAAATAACTTTTTTAGCAAAATTAACCTCATCTATTTTTTTTTTTACATCATTAGTATATGATTTTCACTTGAGAATTCTCTATTTTATTTCAAATGTTCAATAAATATTTTGTTTTTAATATTTTTTCTCTATTTGAAATATATTCTAACAACTTTATTCTTCTTTAAGGTTTTATATGAAAATTTTATATTTTATTTTTTTAAATACAATTTCCCATTTAGAAGAATATTTATTCTTATAAATTAAAATTAAAAAAGATTAGCATTTAGGTTAATATACAAAAAAAAATTAAATACAAATTAGACTTGAGAAATATGTAAAAATTTATTTTATTTTTCATCTTTTTTTATTTCTTATTTATAAAAAGTTACACTTTTATGTTTTTGTCACCTTATCTAAAATAGACTGCATTTAATTGGTGCTTCTTATAGTTACCTCTATGAAATCGCTAAAAAAAGAGCATGGCATGATGAAAAAGATGCCAAACTTGACGAAAACAAAATTTTGTTGTCAAAATGTTTATGTTATTATTAAGAGGAAAGAACAAGTTATTTTTTTAATTATTTTTAAAAATTTTTCCTTCTTTTTTTAGAACATTCTAACTTTTGATTAAAAGAAACTTGTTTCTTTTTGTAATAGCAGAACTACTAAATAACATAAAATTTTAGTGCTTTTTTTTCTTTTGTATAACAGACATTAATTTGGATAATCATGCAAAAATAAAAATAATTGTCGGATTTTAATGAAACTTTCAGAAACTATTCACAAATGATGGAAATTATTATGAAATTTTTTTTTTTTTTTTAAAGTCATGGCACAAATATTTTTTTATATTTATTATTCACCCCCCATAACTAATTTTATGAAAACTCTAGAAATTCAATTACTATAAAATTTAGTGATTATATTAGTTAAAAAAAGGCTTTGAGGAAAGCAAATATTTTTTTTTTTTAATCGGACCACCTCTACCTGAAAATCAGCTCTGAATTGTAATAAACAAAACTCAATAAAACAAAGATTTTATTTAATTTCAAATGCTTTTTAGTTGTTTTTATGAATATGGATAATATTTTTTGAAAAAAAATGTTTTTTCAATGAAAAATGAATTTTTAAAACAATTATTTGTTATTTCTTAAATTATTTTATTATTTTTACATTAAAGTTGTTAAATATTTTAAAATTAGTGAAAATGATGTAGTTTAGTCAATGGTGTTATTAAGTAGATCTATCTTTACAGATTATAAATTGTAAAACTTATTACAATCAATGTACCACCAATGTATTAAAAATCAATTTTACATGGCTTTTGTGTCCATAAAATGGCTGTAATTCAAATGCACGAAAGACTGTACATAAACACAATAAAACGTCACATATTTGAGTTACTATAAGCATTGTTCACCTCTATTATGGCCTCTATTTTTGTGAATTGTTTGTGCAAAACACAAGTAGAAAAGTTAATTTGATTTTTCAATTTCAACTGAGAAGGGTACCTACAAGTATTACGTACCTATCTTATGAAATTTATATCTTATTTTCATATTATCTCAGTTATGACATTTTTCCATAAATGAAATATCAAAATTAATAAAATGAATGGAAATACAAATAACACAGTAAAATGTAAGAAATGTACATAAAATTATTTTATGTACACTTCTGATAAAATTTCATAAGAAAGGTACCTATAAATTAATTAGATACCTTTATGAAATTTTATCTCACTCTCAACAGTCTTATTTTGATTTTTTTTTTATAATACATTTTCCATAAAGCATTGTAAATGTAAAGGTGGAAGCTAAGTATGAAAAAAGAAAAACAAAAAAAAATTAAAGCACTGAAAGTTTTCCTTAAAAATAATGAGGTAAATAATTGGTTCACTTAAAAAATTATGTCACTTCTGTCCTTCCATACAATAACTTTCCGTCATGTAAGCTATCAATACATAATGAAATCATCACTCATCACCAAATGTTAAGACCTGCTTTGTCTTATTTTTAAACTACATGTTAATTTCAAAATATTTAAAATAAACTTTGTAGTTTCTAATTTTCTTAAAATAAATTTGAAAAAATTATAATTGATTTGATTTTTAAAAGAATTTTAAACAGAATTTTATTTTTGTTTACAAAATGGAAAAAAATGGTTGATTTTCTGTCAATTTTGCTGACTCAAAAAAAAACAAAAAAGATTTTTAATGAAAATTTCAGACATGCTAGGAATGATTAAAAAATGTAAAAAAAAAAACAAAAAAACATACTCCCCAAGATGCTTTGATTTTCCTCTTGATAATAACAAACATTTAAACAGTAAATAATTATTTTCATCTATTTTAAGGTCCTCTTTCATTATGCTATGTTCTTTTTTAGCAAATTTTTTAGGGGTACCTACTTCAGCCACTAAGATTGGTGAAAAACTACTTCCAGAAAAAAAGCAAAATCAGACAAAGTATATGCAAGATATTCCAAAGCCTTCAATAATAAAATATAAGCATATTGATTCAGATAAATTTGATTCACTTATAAATTTTTCCATGAGAGAAAACAATCCTGTTATTTAATAATTTTAACCAATAGAGGTTTTACAATCGACACAAATCTAGCAGAAAGGAATATTCATCATATTTATTCTTTGAATGTTCAACATGAAACTGTCAATTTATAGATATAGAAAAAGAGGAAGAAAAAACAAAAATTCACAATAAAAATAGTTACTCAATCAAAATAATTCCTTGATTAATTTATATACAGTTATTACTTTTTGGCCACCAGTTGTCTCATTTCTCCTGAAAGAATTCTTTATTCAATGAACCAATCAATTCATTGCAGGCTTATTCAATTTGATCCTGATTGAAAAAGTTGTTGCCTGCAAGGAAATGACTTAGTTGGTTTTTTTTTTGTTTTATAAAGGGGAAGGAGGAGTAATAGAAAGAATGCAATAAAGTCAACATCTACTTTAGTAATGTCATCTTAGCAAGATGTGTATAGGCATTATTCTGCAGCAAAATTATATTCTTTCTATTTGCTTAAACTAGACACTAAGTTTTGAAAGTATTGATGAACTTGTTTATGTACATTGTCTGGCAACTTTGAAAGAAGTGATAATGTATTAAACCACTTATTTTCCATCAAGTGCTCACCATAAACCTTCTGTTTAAAATTCTCATCCAGTCACTGTAGAGTTATTATTCAAAATATATTTTTAATTACAAGTAATGATGCAAAAAATAGGTCAGTTTCATAATGTTGAACACAATATATGCTTTCACACATTTTTATTTTTGCTATCAGGCATTTTTGCCAATTTGATAGGATTCTAATTGATATACTGAAGTTTACTTTTCATTATCTCAGGTTTAGGAATCATTTTTCACCACATCCTTCAAATCTTTATCACTAATGACCAGAACAATCTTCTTCCTGGTTTTATAAACTGAAATCACTACTTGCAAATTTTTGCATCCAAATCTTACTGTTTTATTATTATCATTACCTTTAATTGTGTCAATTCTATTATTGTCCAGTTTGAACTTTTAAAAATATAAAATGCAGAAATCATAAATTGGAAAGTTTTCTTTCATATTTAACTAAAAAAATTAAATTAATAAAATGAAATTGACTTCTAATAAATAATCAACAATACATTATTTGAAAATAGAATATCAAAGTAAAAATGATTTTAAATTGAAAACAAAAAAATAAAATTATCAAGCATAAAACAAAATGGACATGTTCATTTTATAGAACAATATGAATGTTGGGGTGGGAATCTCTTAAACTCTTTATATCCTACTTGTGGTCACCAAGGATAATGTTATATGCTGTAGGTCTTTTATGGTAACCTCAGAATGAGATTCCTTAGTGGTGACATGAAATGTAATACAATGGTTCGGATAATCCCAATCATGATAACTAAATATAGCACTATGGCTGAGACATAATCCAGTCGTTGGTTCTGGAAAATTCTGGTTACAAGACTCCTCCACCCACATTGTGTTTAGAAGGTCTGAAGAAGTCCTATACTGAGTGTTGAAATATTGAAAGCTTGAGAAAGTCACATGTCACAAAAAACTAAAGTTGATGGATTTCCAAGATTCATTGAAGTTTTGGAATGATGAAGACAAGAATTCCTTCAATGAAACATTGAGAAAATATAGTTTATTCTAGTTGTTGAATACATAGGTATTTCAAACTAATTGCATTGCTGGACATTGGTATGCAGGGTTGTGAACTTTGAATAACTTGTTTGATGATGATGTTAGAACAACAGTCACCTGTATCAGTTAGTTTGTCTGTATAAAAGAGAATTTCAGTTTGCTACTATGATCTGGGTCAACTTATCCATTCATATTTTCTGTATCTTACAGATCATGTGTCTTCTCTAGTGCTTTTAATGAACTCAACTTGTTTCTCCTCTCAGTCTTATAGTTATATTCATTTGAATATAAATAATCCACCAACTTATCACCAATGATGTATTGCTATGATTTAACCATTAATTTATGTTCCTCGATTCACAACCACATGGCCTATCCTTCCACTTAACCAAATTGCTAATAACTGACTCTCTCCAAAACTATTCTTCTAATAAGACCACTAGAGAAGTTAATGTTTTTAGATAAACAGACCACATGGCAGGTTTTTTTTTTGTTTTTAAGCACTTTTCTCTGAAATTATTCTGCCAAAGAAACCATGCCAATCTGAGGAACAGATCTTTATGCAAACAACTCAAAGGTTTTTAGAAAATTTCTGATTTTAACTGAGGAAATAATTTATTACTTGTCATCATGGTAAGTATAGCAGGTTGATACTTAGTTGTACTAAGTTATCTCCAATATCTGATTTTGATTCCTTAAGACTCCCTCTACCCATCTAATTTCTCAAAACTTTTTATAAAAAGGACATTTTTAAACTGAAGTTATTTTTATCAGAATTATCCTTCAGTTCGTAATAACCTTAAAAGAGAAATTCAAGTACTCCTGCAGACACCATTCAGACACACCCTTTAAAATGTTAAAAACATCATGCTTAATCTAGAAATTTAGCTGTAAATTTCTAGTTTTTATACTCATATGCCTAAGTTTTTTGGGGGTTTTTTTATATCAGAACAGAAATCAACAAGTAAAATATTAATTTCTCCTTCAACATGAGTATAGTTGAAAAGTTTTCTTTACCAAATCTATTATGTAAAAATTTGAATATATTCAATAAAAATAATATAAGCTGATAGCAAAATATAATTTTAAAATCCAATAAATCTTACAGTCTATCACACATACATTTTTGAAGCCGGAAGCAACATAGAAAATGAACTTAGCAGGTATAATTCAAATTCTGTAAGGTACTATTGATTTTCAACTTCATCTCTATGTCCTTTGCAAAAGGCATGAATCCAAACCTTCTAGTACACTATCCTATAACCACTGTTGCTATTGGCATTTTACAAAACAATTGAAAAGGAAAATATATAAGGAGTTCATTCTTTTGAAGGACTTATTTTGAGATAGCAGTAAGTGGATGTAATAACTATTGCCAGAGAGACCTACATTATTTTGTAATACTGGTATCAATCAACAGACGTTGGTAGCTTTTTTCAGGATATATTTATATGAGCAATATATCTGGTGATTTTCAACTTCATATCTATCCTTATTGAAAAAAAAATATTAATAACCTTTTTTGGTAGTGCCAGGTTTTATTATATAAACTAAGGACAGCATAAATTTTATTTATAAATACTATATGTTTGTGTCTGTGTGTATATGAATAAGGTATATTTAGACAGCAAGAAGTATTCATTCAAACAAGTTAAAAAGAACCAACATAGTCTGTTTAATTTTTTTCCCAATTTTTGGATAAAGTGTTGAGTATTATGCTCAAAGTTGTGGATAAACTGGCTGAAGTTCATATTTTGTTATTTTTTTATTCCAGTACTTTTGACTTTCACAGTCATTATAAGGAACTGATGTGGTGTCTGTGTGGTAGTTAGAATTCCTTTGTCTGCGTCCTGGTATTCTTTAGGAAGCTGGACGTTTGAAATGGTCTAGCATGATGTTATGTTTTGGGAACAAGACTGCCCAAAAAGAATGCAATTTATTTATTTATTTTATATTATATATATATATGTACACACATACATACACATACCTTATCCAAAAATTGGAAAACTATAATAAAAAATTAAACATACTGAAAATTTCACCACTATCAGTTTGTTAATAATTTTAATGTAAATACATTGACTTGCATAATAAAATCTGACACTATGTATATCTTTATACATATACACAAGCAAATCCATACACATAAACAAAACAGACTGTTACACTTTGATTTCACATGACCAATTAATAATCTCCAATTTTTAGGTTAAGTTATAAAATATGAACTACAATATAACAAACTCACATCAGAGTCATAAAAGCCAGGTAATAAAATATTATCAAAATTTATAATCTTTTTTAAAATTAGTACAATAAACATCTCAGTTATTTTTAGTAAAAAAAAAAAAATCAAGACAAACTGTTTAAATAAAAGTCATTTAGAGCTGAAAAAGAAAAATACATTTGAAACATTACATATCAAACTTAATACTTCTGTATAAAATATGCTGATAATTTATAAAGGACACTGATAGGGAACTTAAAATGATTACTTGGTTACTTATTTTAGTGCATCATTTGACTTACAATTATAGCAACATGGTGGAAGCAATGTTCAGTGCAATATTTAAACAATTTAGCTACAAATAAGTAACAGTGCCTTTTTATAACCATCTGTCATTTATATTATTGACAACTAAAACCGTTTTATATAAGTATTGAAGTAATCGTTCTAAGTAACATGGTTAATCAAAATAAGTGCTGTCTAATTTGTTGCACTTACAAAGTATCAATAGTAGTAAGTATATATTTGTATACCCAACTTATACAAAATGAGAAATGGTAGAGTTTAATGTAGGATTTTAGAAGCCATTCAATAATTACTCAAGCGACCTTGGCTCTTCCCCTTTTGGAAATGCCCCAGACTCCAGCTCCCACCCAAAGAAAAGGTACTACCTGGGGGGATAGCCCCCTGGAGTTCAAGCTAATATTAACTTTGATACTACCCAGCCAAGGACCAGGTAAGTATCAAATTACTTGGACATTATCTGCTTGTCTTGAAAGATGACTGGTTGGAACATATACAAATCTACTTAGAAAAATCCAGAACATCAGTTGGAGATCCCAACACAATTTAGGGAGAACTGAAACCAATCTCTCTTAAGCACAAACAAAAACAATTACAGTTTGCTGGCCACTGCCAATGAGCAGACAGGAAAATTGTCTCATCCTTACTCTTATGGCATCCTTCTGGAAGTTTCTTCTCACTAAAACTTTCCCAGACACCATAGCTTAGGACTCAGGGTTGGACATTGGGAATCTGGGGTCAGCAATGCAGGACTGAACAGTGTGGAAAGAGATTGTCAATGGAGTTCCGACTAACCATGGGAAGGTTGAAGGATGATGATGATGATAACAATGATGAAGTATCAATAGTAGTAATAGCAGAAGTAGTGTTGATAGCAGTTAAGCTAAATGAATATAACAAAGATCAAAATTAACAATGAATGTAGTGATGTCATTGAACCCTTGCTAAAAGTAACAATTTATAGTATTGTTTGCTCAGCCACAATTTGACACTTTTGCTATTATTATAAATTTTATTAATATCCATTTATTTCTGGGCTTTGATAAATAAGACTTTTTCAAATTATGATCATCCTAGTTTATGTATAATTTTGTCCAAAATTTTCTTTTGTGAATTCAATGAAAAATGTGCAAGTAATATAAATGTAACATCAGGTTTACAGAAAATAACAATGGAGGGGGGATGTAAGCATACAAATAATGTTAGACTAAACTAAATTATGTTGATTTTTAATTTATGAATTGTTTGAGCACATCATTTTTTTTCCAATTTATGTGCATAGCATATTTATATTCAAGGTAAATATTATATTCATATATAACTCTTGAGACCCATGGAATTTCCATCAACTAACTAATAGAATGCTGAGTAAACAAACTTTTTTTACATAAATGTATGTATAAAAATAACACATTGAAGAAGAAGCAATTAAAATCCCTACATATATATAATAGAATGTGATACTTAGGCAGCAAATAGGAAAATTGTGTATATTTGTACAAGTATATTTACAAAAACAAAGTTTAGTTATTAAATCTATCATTTTTTAACATACAATACTCATAGGCTGGGAAAATAAACAACACATAGATACTTGGGAGTGTCCCCCATGTGTGCAAAGATTGCCAGTGCAAATCAGTCCCTGGTACTCCTCCTCCCAACATAGAACAATGCCAGTTTCCTCCAGTATGAATACAGAAAACAATAGGCCTATATATGTACAAAACTATATAAAACATACAACACAGTTTCCTCTTTTGAAAGATACACACATACATATATACATACATATATATATTAAATGAATATGTATGTATAGATATAAACCAAGGACCTATATCTAATGCAATCAAGGGTCTCCAGAATTTCTGAAAACACTCCACTCCTTTGTCAGTACCTCTCAGCAGACAATAGTCTTAGTAACAGTTCGCCCTCTTCACCTTCCTTGTCTGTCTCCATCACCTTAACCCTTACATCTGAGAGTTTGTGAGCTCTAGAGTATGCCACATACAATTGCCCATGACCAAACACTGGCGGAGCACTGAACAATCCTACCCTCTCAAACTGCCTCCTGATCAATGAAGATGTTTTGTGACTGCTGCATCTATTATAGTACAGAAAGTTTTGGCAGATGATCCTGCTGAGGCTGAGAGCTACCCACTTGAATTTCTAAACTCTTTGACACCATCAGGAATGCTGCTTCATAAAATGAGTTTAAAACCTGGCTCAATAGTAATGCTTCTTCTTAACATTTCTATCCAAAATGGACTCTGCAATGGTAGAAGACTGGAAGTAGTGGCTATGCATTAACATTCAGTTGAGGCTTCCTTAATTAGTAGCTCACTAATTGGCAGATTTGTCCTCATCCCCAGAATAAAGCTGGCTTCAAGCGACCAACTTGCCATTCACCTTAGTGAGAACCCAGTTTCCTGTCTGTAGTATGCCATGACTATTAGCAAGTTACAGGGGCAGACATTTGAGAAGTTGGGATTGTTCAGTGCCAGTGTTTGGTCATGGGCAATTGTATGTGGCATACTCTAGAGCTTGTAAACTCTCAGATGTAAGAGGTGTCCACAGGTGAAGAGTAGTTGCAGGGTTTATATAAGTGCACAGGGCAGCAAACATAACACACAACTGTAAGGGCATCCAACAGAGAGCAGCTTCTAGCAATGCATGTGTGGTGTAGTGGGAAGTGTATATTCGTTGGTAATTGTTGCTTGTATAAGAAGGTAGGTAAGCAGTAGCAGTCACTTATGGACAGCTGCTAGTTTGGCCTAAAGGTTCAACAAGCAATCAAATTGAGGTCACCATAACATAAACAAACAAAATATGAAAGAGAAGGGTATATCAGAAACACTTTATATTTAAATACACATCAATGATAAGTATAATGTTTCTTGATTAACACGCACAAAGTCCGTTATTAAAATGTTCATTCAAAGAAAAGGAATCAGATTATGAAAGGAATTAAAGTGTCATTTTGTGAATACTTAAGTTTAGGCGTGCGGGTCCCAGGAGATGAAAGGTGAGGTCAATGGGTTGGTAGGTGTCATTTGATATCTCCGTTGGTGAAGGAAAACTGGAGGCGTCGGGTTGATGGGTGAGAAAAGCGTAGCGACATTCTATGACAGTAACTTCAAGGCTTTCTGACCAGAAGTGAATTCATCGTTCTATTTATGCGTGTCCATCGGATCTGAGTCAGTATGCTGAAACAAACTGTTGGATATGGCGGTGGGGCCGTTTAATTGGTGGAAATTGCTTATTATATTCTTTTTATTTTTTTTTGATTTTCCACCGAACTTATCGTCGAGCCTGGTGCGTTATTTTTGTTGTTTATTGTTTCCGGGTTGGTTGTTTTGTGACCAGTATTGGTCATTTGCTATCTAGACCTCTGAGGGTTAACATCCGGTCCTTCGCTTGCTCAGTACCACCACATAACTTTCGCCCCAGTAAACAGAGTTGTTGTTGTTGTTTTATTTTTTTTTTTTGTTATATCAGTAATAAAAATATGTGTTTTCTTTCTTCCATTTAACCGTTCTACTGGACTTCGTTTCTAGTTTCTGGTTTGTTATCATTAGTTTCTTGAACAAGATAGGGAGTTATCCAAATCGGTCTTGATCCAATGGAATCTTTTGATTTTATATTTTCAGAAATATATGCAGGTTTTAGTCTATCTATTGAAACATTACTATGTACGTCATCCCGATCTTTTAATAGTAAAATATTTTCATGACGACTTAATACTTGGAATGGACCTGTGTATGGAGCTTCCAATGGCTTTCTTACTCTGTCTGTTCTTAGCCAGATACTTTTACATGTTTGTAAATCTTTTGGAATGTAAGAATTAGGTATTGTATGCAGGTGTCCCCTGGATAATTTGTCCATGTCAAATTTTGCATCTCGTCGGCTAGAATTTTAACGTCTGAGTTTGTCATTTCACTATTCTCGTTCTTGATAGAGTCAATTAATAATCGGGGACTTGTGCATGACTCCTGTTACTGCAGTAAATGAAGAATAGTTTGATTCGTTAGGTGTTATCCTCATTCCCAAAAGGACGATAGGAAGAGCTGATAACCACGATTCTTTCCTGGCTATAATAGCCGTTTTAAAGTTCTGTGTGCTCGCTCAACTAATCCATTCGTTTGTGGATGGTGCCGTTGTTCGTAATCTGTGGAAGCCTATTATTTTGATAGTTCTGAGAATAATTGATTCAAATTGGCTTCCTCTGTCCGTGAAACGACATGAAGAGGAACCCTAATCGGAGATCCACAGATTGACAAAAGCCGTTGATATTGATTTTGCCGTAATTTCTGTTATTGGGCATGCTTCTATCCATCTCGTATTTCTATCAACGCATGTTAATAAATATCGATATGGTGAAAATAAAAGTCAGTTTGGTTCTTTACTGGTGGTAAGGGACCAACAATATCCACATGCACTGTTTCAAAACGACTGGAAGGTAATTCAAATGGATTTACTTTGCTCTTTGTGTGTTTTATTATTTTTGCTTGTTGGCAATGCTAGCATTCTGTGCACCAGGTTTTTATTGACTTGTCCATCTTGGCCAATAGTATCTGGATTTTATTATTTTTCTTGAAGATGTTATTCCTGGATGTGATAGATTATGCAGACTGTCAAATACCGATTTTCTGAGCTTCTCAGTCACAAAAGGTCGTGGAAAAGGTAATGTCTTGTCACATAATATGGTTTCATTTGATTTATTGTGTATGGTTTCAGTTGATCTTTGAATGCCTGAATTTCATTGTCAGTAGCTTGATGCTTCATTATTTCTTGTAAGTCACATACGTCAATAGTGATCGCGTTGACAGGTCGTGATAAACAATCAGCTACTATATTTTAGAACTCTTATATGTGAAATGTCATTCACATATTAGCTGATAAAACAGAGGTGACGCTGTTGTCTATCTGATTTTAAGGAAGACTGGCTTTTAAAAGCACTGCAAAGTGGTTTGTGATCCATCAGTAACATTACATTTCTGCCTTCTATTAAATGTTTAAAATGGAGTACTGCTAGATAGGCAGCTAGTAGTTTCTCTGTCAAAAGTAGAATATTTTTGTTGGGTTTGGGATAATTTCTTTGAAAAGAAACCTATGGGGATGGGTTGATTATCAATCATTTGATGAAGTGCTGCACCCACCGCATAATTCGAACTGTCTGTTACAAGTTGATAGTTGTTAGCTTTTCGAGCTGGGGAAAGCCAAAACAGTTACATTTGATAAAGACTTTTTTCATATTTTCGAAAAGATTCAATTTCTTCCTTTGTTAGGGTTAATGACTTGGAATTTTGGTTTAAACGTATTTTTCCATGACAGGTAGTATGATATCGCTGAAATTTGGCACAAGTTTTCTGTAAAGATTTGCCATTCGAGGAATCAAGCGTAGTGATTTAGAATCGTTTGGTTGAGGAAATTCACTTAATTCATTCAACTTTTTTAGCACTGGGTTTGAGACCACTAGCAGAAATGTGAAATCCTAAAAAGTCTAATTCATTAGCACTAAATATGCATTTGGAGAGACAAATTTTAAAATCGTACTCACTCAGTTTTTGTAGTACTAGGTCGATATGCTTGGAATGAGTTTCTTCATCTTCTGAGAATATAAGGATATCGTCGATATATACAAAGGTATAATCAGTATCACGAAAGATATTGTCCATCATTCTCTGAAAAGTACATGATCGTTCCGTAGTCCGAAAGGCATATAGTTATATTCAAATAACCCAAAAGGGGTAGAGATGGCTGTCTTGCAAACATCCTCCGGGTGTACTGGTATCTGATGATAAGCAGACGACAGGTCTATCTTTGAAAAGAACTTCTTATTATGAAGCTTCAAGACAAGGAATTTATATTTGGGACTTGATATCGATCGGCTTTTTGTTATGGTATTTAAATGTCTGTGTCGCCAACAGGTCTATATGTGCCGTCTGACTTCGGTACCATGTAAGGCTGAACTCCATTCAGAGTTTGAAGGGGAAATTATTCCTGCCTTTAGGAGTTTCTTTGAATTCCTCTTTTGCAATTTCACATCTCTGAGCTGATAATTGTCTGGCTCTGGAGAAAGTAGGAGGGTTGCTACCAGTTTCTATTCTGTGGAATATCTTTGGTTTTGTTGCATTAGGTGTCGCGATGAGGAGAAATTAAGTTTGGGTATTTCTCCAGAATTGCTCGTACCATTTTGTTAGCATCTTTATTCGGTACTAAATCTATATTCATGATAATAGACGATGGATGTGCATCGGATTGTCTATTAGTCATTTTATCAATTAGCTTATTGTTTGTGCAGTCCACCATTAGCCCGAAATGGTTTAGGAAATCGTATCCTAGGAGTGGCTGAGCAGTTTCGGCTATTATAAATGTCCAGGTAAATTCTCGTCTGAGGTTCCAGAGTGTTAGATTCAGTACTGTTTGTCCTGAGCATTCAATCTTTTGACCGTTGGCAGACACTAAAGAGATATTGGTTGGGTATGTTACAGCTCCGCTTAAATATCTCTTCGAAGTATAGATATGGCAGCTCCTGTATCCACAATAAAATTTAAACTTTGAGCTCCTAACTGCAATGCGGCTACAATGAGAAGCGGCGAGGAAATGGAAGCTAACACCTCTCGCCTAGTTAGTTTCCAAAAGTCTCACGAGGAACTGGTGAATTTGAGGCGAGAGTTGGGTTGCATTTGGACATTCCGTTTATTTGGCCATCTGCACCACGGCTTACAAAATTTTGCCGCGTTCCGCAAAGTATAAATGCGCCGGCAAATTTGAGGTTTTTGGTCCTTGTTAAAAGGGCAAACACTGGTAGGGGAATTTATTTTCACTGTGGGAACAGCCATGTATCCTTTTAATTTCATTTTTATTTTGCTGTTCATCCTTTTGCTTCCCGAAATCTGTCGAATATAATGCGGTGTCTTGTTTGTTAAAATATAATAATAAGTCATCCGCCATTTTTCCAAGACGATCTGTGTCTAAATCGACTTGTGCAGCTACCACTGGTTTAATGGAGTGAGGTAGGGCTTGAATAAATTTGTGACGACGATATCGTCCCCTCACGCCAATTCGCTTGCACTAATGACATAAGTTCATTCAGGTATACTGAGGGACGACCTGTTACAGTCGATGACGACATTAATTTGTCCAGCATCTCTGGTTTTGTTTTCTCGTAAGCACCCGTCACTGCTTCTTTTAGTGCGTCATAATCTTTTGATTGCAGTATAGTTGGCTGTATATTTCCTACTATGTCCACAGGGAGAGCTGCCAAAGTGTTAAAAATTTTTTGACTGGTCTGTCTTATATTTGCAATATTAAATTGCGCCTCCATTATCGCAAACCAAGCTATTACGTTTGATTCAATGAAGTTTGGTGGTTTTATCGCAACAGCTTGGATTGGTTGGTTTTGATTAATTGTAGTTTCCTCAGCGTCAGCTGCCATGTTTTTGGTTTGTGTTGAATAAAAATTCTAATTTTGTGACAGTTCAATTTTTTTTTTTTTTGTTGTGCGTGTGTGTGTATATATATGTGTTAAAATCACGTCGGCGGTCAACACTTGTGGTGTAGTGGGAAGTGTATATTCGTTGGTAATTGTTGCTTGTATAAGAAGGTAGGTAAGCAGTAGCAGTCACTTATGGACAGCTGCTAGTTTGGCCTAAAGGTTCAACAAGCAATCAAATTGAGGTCACCATAACATAAACAAACAAAATATGAAAGAGAAGGGTATATCAGAAACACTTTATATTTAAATACACATCAATGATAAGTATAATGTTTCTTGATTAACACGCACAAAAGTCCGTTATTAAAATGTTCATTCAAAGAAAAGGAATCAGATTATGAAAGGAATTAAAGTGTCATTTGTGAATACTTAAGTTTAGGCGTGTGGGTCCCAGGAGATGAAAGGTGAGGTCAATGGGTTGGTAGGTGTCATTTGATATCTCCGTTGGTGAAGGAAAACTGAGGCGTCGGGTTGATGGGTGAGAAAAGCGTAGCGACATTCTATGACAGTAACTTCAAGGCTTTCTGACCAGAAGTGAATTCATCGTTCTATTTATTTGTGTCCATCGGATCTGAGTCAGTATGCTGAAACAAACTGTTGGATATGGCGCGGGGCCGTTTAATTGGTGGAAATTACTTATTATATTCTTTTATTTCTTTTTGATTTTCCACGGAACTTATGCGTTGAGCCTGGTGCGCAAAGACCAGTATTGGTCATTTGCTATCTAGACCTCTGAGGGTTAACATCCGGTCCTTCGCTTGCTCAGTACCACCACACATGTTCCAATGTGTCATTTGAAAAAAGACCATATCTCAGGCATAGTGCCTTAAATGTTGGCAAGATTTCTCCTTCTACAGTGTGCAAATCCTGGAAGTTCACGGCACCTGAAATATGCAGCAGCAACATTCACAAATGAAATATTTTTTGTGTCTCTAGAGCTCACTGTATACATTCTACTGATGATATTAGTATTCCTTTGCCATGGTGTCCATCTTCTAGAGTGCTTATTAAACACATAATGCAGCAGAATGTCAGGGTACAAGTGGTTCCTTGCATCATCATCATCATCATCATGCTCATTCAGTTTAAACCCTGCAGTGAGGGTAGTGTCACAGTCCCTCTGTGCCTGAGAAGCTTGCTGGGCTTTGCCTCTGTGAAAGAAAACTCTTTGCTGGTCTTCAAGATATACAGCAAGTCTGTAGACATTGTGAGATGTGTCATGTAGCCTGAACTCAATGTGAGCTTGATTCTGCTAACGATCTGCTGCTAGGTTATCTCTTACTTCAAGAGAAGCACAGTCATGTCCCTTGTATATGTACTTGAAGATATATTTAATGCTTTTCACTGATAAACAAATTTCTACATTAATGTGAGCTCTATGCTTTTTCAGTGGGTAGTATGGCACAACGTTCCTATTGTCAACTGAGTGATATTCAACTTGAACCGTGATTCCAGTATTGCATCTTCTGTACTCTGGATAGCCATTCAAATTCAAAAGCGGCTCATCTCTATAGTTCTTTGGGAATTTCTTTTGGTATGAACCATTTTCCATGCAAGGAGAAAGATTATCTGTTCCACAAGGACCATGTATCATGCATTTTTTTTTTACTAAAATCATACAAGACTGGATCATCACTGGCATCAGGAATTTCAGCTGTTATGATCCTATCTACGTCATCACTGCCTTATACTCTGTAGAGCCTCATTCTCATATGAGCAGCTTCCAGTTTTTGTTGTCGGTTCATGATGAATGCAGTTTATAAGCACAAAAGTAGGAACCTTCACTTTTTTGTGATACCTAAAAGTTTAAAATTAATTTTTATAAATAGAAAAGCTTTCTTGAAGCTTTCATTTTATCTTTAATTGAAAGCTAAAGGATTAACTTTGCTATTTCCAATAAACATAATACTCTGGTGTATTTCAAATAGAACTTATAGTGATTCGAATCAAATTTTTTTGGTTGCCCATAAAATCAACCATTTTTTAGATATCGACAAATTTGAAAAACAAAAGTTTATTCTCAGTTTTAAAAATCTTGAAAAATATATTACTAAAATTGTGAACACATGGTATTGAAAACTACCGATAATAAATAAAATCCGAACTAATTTTAAATGTGAATGAAATAAAGTTTAAAGATAATTAAATTAAACATTGGATTTAAAATTAAATTCAAGGTTTCAAAACAACTCTAACAAAAAATTAATAAAAGTAAATTAAAGACTAAAAAAAAAAATTTATGAAATAGGAATTAAGTATAAAACTAATTTGAAATGAAATTGCAAGATGACATGTAAATTAAAAAAATAAGAATTTCAAATAGAAATTTAGTAGAAAAAATTTTTTACTTTAATTTATCTTTCTAATTAAATAAAATAAATACATAAAATAAAAATACTTAGTGAAAAAGGAATTCATCAAAAAAAGTAAAACTTACTTTAAAATTTTGAAGGGATGATTTTCAAAGCCTGTTGAGACACAATGAAACACAGAAATGAAATGAACAAATTCCAGTCCCAAAAAGTTGAGTGGGTTTTTTCAGTAAGGAAATTCAAGTTTTCAGGACAACTCTGATAAGTTAAAGTAAAAAATCATTTTTTTTCTAGAATTAGGTTCTAATTAGTAAAGGGAAGACAACCCTTAAAACACATGACCTTTTAGTGATACTGTCATTTAGAGGCCACCCTAAAAAATTTTCTGAGGCCTATTTAATTTTTTGAAATTTCATGGACTGTTATGTTTCTTTGAAAATCACCAGCATTTGTTGACAGCAAGAGTGAGATAGAGTGAGTGAGGGTTTTTTAAAAAAAAAAAAAAAAAAATCACTGCCAGTGAGATGCTGAATGCAGATCAGTACTGAAGAGTGTAATGGATGGACTAACTAAGTAACTAAGGAAGGAACAATCACAATTATAATAAGATTATAGAAATCTATAGTAGTCAACTATCATGTTTGGATTGCCCTTGCTAACTTAATTCCATCTCAGATGTGTCTTGGTGGAACATCTGACTATTCTCATCACCTATAACACCCAGATCCATTAAAAAGAAATCTAGATAAGAATGCAAGAAGTACATTTTAAGAAACATCCAGCGTTCTCTTCTTTGATATGCTGTTAACTTGTTGCTTATTGAATCAGAATAGTTTTCAGCTCTTTGTAGATCAAAACAACTAACACAAAGCCCATGTCATCAGCTGAAGTGTATATTAATATCCTACTAATATAGTATTTATTTTTAAACATAAATATGCTATGTGAATATCTCATCAAGCTGACATGCTAGGACAATTCTGAGTATAGATTCAGTACTAGCATACTCAACTTATTCTAGTAAAGTATCATTTATTTGGGTAGCAGACAAAAAGTTTTTTTTGTCACCCAGTGTAATTAATACAAGACAAGTTATCCCAAATGATGTGTACATGCATAACTCAAAATCCTCTTGCCCTAAAAGGATTCTGAGTATTAATTCAAAATCAAAAAACTCAATTTAGTTTAAAACACATGCTTTTATGCAAGCATCAAAATCTTTTTTGTCTGGTATAATTCACTAAGACTCATTTTCTCCTATATTTTTAGTCAAAGTACAAAAACATTTTCTTGCTAAATATGAAAATGTGGAGGCCATACTTGGTATGTATAATCCATCTCCCTGTGATTAAAAAGTCATAAATGGGTGCATAAATTTGACCTAACCAAATTCTAAACATCAAATGATTCATTAGAAAAGACGGTTTTTGTCTAAAACTGGATTTTCTACATTAGTACAATTAGATAAACAAAAAGAAATTATTCAAGAGCTTTACTTTTTAAAAATATTTAACCAAGAAAAGCCCCAAAGCACAAATGTATAATAGTGAGGTTTAGCAAGAGTATTGACTTCAGTTATAATTATTTCAGACATAGGTTTTCAAAAATTAGACAAAATCTTTAAAGTAGATTTTAGACTTTTTTGTTAAGCAAATTTTTTTTAATTTCAAATTAAATGAAGTTGGTAAAAGTTTATTAAACTGAAATATTAAAATGTACAAGAAATTATTTTATTTGTTTTTATGTCATACCACTCTACAATTGATCCTAGTACCATGTAACTCCTAATTACCTGCCATATATTTGGGTCATCAACAACTAAACCAGTTTCTTCAACAGGCTTTTCTGATGAGGAAGGTGACAAGACACCCAGCAGGATTAAAAACAAAACCTGTGAAAGGGCAAATGAAACTTCTTGCAGGGTCAACAGTCCTCCAGCAGGATAGACTGGGCTCCATAGCTATGTATACAGGTAGTACTGTGAAGACATGGGAAGGTTTTCAAAAATTGGAATCAACAGCCAAGGCAGAGGATTCCCCTGATGGAATTGACAGCCAGAGGTCCATGACCAAAGCAAGACTTCAAATTGGAAGACATCAACTGGGGTTTGACCTGGAGATGTATAGGCTCTGTCAGGTCTACTTGCACAAGATATGATGTGCATGAATGAATAACCCCTCTGGCTTCCAATCCAGATATGTGAAGGGAACTGGTCATGCTCAGCTACACAATGAGCATACCCAGTTATGGGGCTGATTATGAGGATTTGCATATTAATTCATGCTTGTCAAGGCTGCTTGCTATTAAATATTTGTATTAACCAGAAATAATATATTATGCTGTTAATTAAATTTAAAAACATTACCAATTTATTTTTCTTTTATCTAAAGATGAAAGAAAAATAAATTTTTCCTTTGTGTAAACATTTAAGATATTTTGTAGATAAAGCAATGTGCCAAAATACATATAACATTTTACAGTTTTATGATACATATAACACTTTCCATCAGATGCTGCAATTAAAAATTAATGTGGTGCAATTTTAAGGCATTTCATTTTCAAAGAAATAGTTAATATTACAAGAAAAAATAAGGAAAAAAGTTTAGAAATTATTGAATTCCCAACTAATATGTCGGTTTTCTGGAAAAAGTTTGTGTAAAGCATGAACCAGCATATAATAATATTTTACATTTTAAATATTATGACCATTCTCCTTGATTAGGTGTTAAAATTCAACAAATCATCATTTGTCTTTAGTTAATTAAGAATCAAAGGACGCATAAGTTGTATTCATAATTGTATAAATGTAAAGAGAAAGATTGGAGGAGTTCAAGGGCCTATAATATATGCATACTTTTTATAAACTAGAAAAATATTGCAGCAAAGATGGCTTTAAGATATTCAAGAGAGAAAGGAATAATCCAAATAAAGTCCCACTTTTATTATCACTTTATTGTAATTTTTGTATAATCAAGCCATTTCACTGCCACAGACAACTTGATTATATGAATGAATATGGTTAGGCACAAATCACTAAAAGAGCAGAAAGAGTGTCAACTTGTAAAAGAGCAGATGTTTAATATACTATTCAACTATAGGTAAATTGTATTCTCAGAAGTCAAACTAGCATTACACTAGTAATTCAGTAAACATTTTTGAACAAGAATCATTATCAAAACTTATAACAGGTTCTTAAAACTAATTAACTGATATAAGAGAATTGCAAAACTGATAACTTATCATAGTATGAGATGGGTTTGGAAAATGTAGTTATATTGCTCTAATGACAACTACTTTACAATTCTGCTAAACCAGAAATAAAAAATAAAGCTACAGAGAGAAAATTGTCTGTAAATCTCATTTTTTTCAGGGTACTTTTATTTTAAGAAAGAATTAATTTCATGATGTAAATAAAAAAAAAACAAAATATTCAAGTTATTTTCATTATATTAACTTACAATATTAATGCTACTCCCATTAAGACAAGGTTTCATAATAAGGACAAAAGGTCAAAGGCAATATATGATTGAATATAAAGAAAATCATGTATGCTATTTTCATAAAAATGAATGTTTTTACAATGACTAATATTACATTGGGTGTCAAAATAATGCTGTTTTTGTAATATTTATTCAAGTTGAAGTGGCCTTCAATTTTGATGACTAGGTCTCATTAACGTCTTTTTTTTTTGTAAATAAAAATATATCAAACTCATTATGAAATCACTACAAAATGAAAATATGTAATTATTGTACCATATTTAAAAAATTAAATTTAATATAAAAAAAATAAAAAAAACATTTAAATCATAATACATGATAAAATTGTTTTAATGTTAATTTAAACACTAAATACAAACAAGATATTTCTCTTCCATGAAGGGCAAATCTTATTTTCAAATACAAATTTTCTTTTCTAATCTATTATACTTACTCAGGCTGATAGGTTTCCTCTTTAGCAGAAGTAACAACTTTGTACAAACAAAATGTAAAAAGCTTACAAATATTTTATTATACATTCTTTTAATTTGACTACCTTGAATCATCACTTCTAATTATTAAATGTTTTTTGTACCCAAATTTTTAATATTATATTATCAGAGTTTATATTTTTGTTTCTTATAGAAACTTTCATTAAACAAATAAAATTTAGTCAATGACAGTCAGCAAAAGACTTCTTTTTACTGGAGAATGACAAATGCCTATGTCACTCTCCACAGAAAAATCATTTGATCAAGGTCTCTCAATTGTCTACATCAACCAAGATTTAAACCTCAATAATAACTAAGAAGTATCTCCATGTAATGCTAAAAGACATTTAAACAAATTAAGGATTCATAAAATTAAATAATGAGAAATACATTTCATAAACTGTTGCATATATCTTCTTTTTTCACTGATACACATTTGACAAAATTACTTTTTCCAAAATATCCTTGAGATTTTTTGATTAATAAATGAAATTTTAGTTTTAAATCAACATTTTTATCAGCTCATGTCAGAAAACATTACAGCATTACAAACTAACTGAACTCTAAGAAATTTAAAACCTGAAATAAAATATGTTGAATTAGATTGAAACTAACAGAGTTTAAGCTAATTCATTAAAACTTAAATCTGATTGGGTTGATTTCTCTAAATTTTATACATCATTATATCATGAGTATCATAATTAATAAAGACTGATTTTATATATAGGGAAAAAATAAAAAATGATTTGTGTTTATAAAGAATTCCATGGTTTGGGTGAATTTCAAATGAATACAAAGGAAAATAAATCATTTTAATGTTTGAATCTAGATAAATATGACTAAATAAATTACATTTATTGCATAATTGTAAATACATATGACATCAAACAAAAATGTATTAAAATGATATTTTTTTATTATCTTGATATTTTATAATGAGGCAAAGTATCAAAGAAAGCTTTGTAGATGACAGTAAATCAAGCAGTGTATACAAAATGACAATATCTCAAGGTGCTTATGTTCAGAAGTCTAATTGTTTAACTTGACTGCATTACACTGTAATGTGAGAGCAGTATTCTAACTTTGGTTCACTGAAACTGAGATGAAGTATTTGGAGTTCCATTGATAGCAATTCCAATTCTCTTGAGGCAGATGTGGACCTGTTGAAAGGAAAGGTGTCCTTTGATATGATGGTAAAGTAAGAATTGGGGAAGAGACAGCTGGGTACAGTTAGAATATTAGAGTAACAAATGATTAAACAAAACCAGATTTCTGACAGTTAAAGGAAATAGAAATGCTTACTTTCCCAGAGCAACATGCGAGCAAAGCGCTTTGTCTAGAGAAGCATAGTAATTCAGAACTTGTTAATCCAATCTAGAGTTAGCCATAATCTAATCATTACATCTGAGCTACTAAATGAGATTGTCTTTTCAGAGTTAAGGAGATATCATCAACAAATTAGTAAATTTAGAATTTCTTGTGTTAGCTATTGAAATGCTACAAGCTACCCAGTAGAAAAAAAGATGATATTGACTACAAAAATTTATTTAATCCACACAAATTTTATTACAAAATTATGTGTTATGTTATTTATTGATTAATATTTTATATCAAATATGGCACAAGGACCCAAATCTTTTTAAAAATATAGCATCATAACTTCATATATACTTTATTTGATATTTATTGAACTAAATTTCATCATATTCTTTTCAAAATATAAATGAACAATTTTATTATGGTCAGAATGAACGCAAGTTGAAGAGTTTAGATTTTGCTAAAATTGTTAGATTTATAACAATGGCTTTAAAGTTTACTTATAATATCAACCCAATATTTATTCAAAAGTGAAGAATATATTTGCTTATAAAACCTTTTATAGATTCCTTATTTTCCTTAATTGCATTCTCACTTTATTTTATATTGCAAGCACTAGATTTATAGGTATTTATATCTATTAACTCATTATCCCAAGTGACTCCACTATTAATACAGGTGCTGTTCACTCTGTAGACAAGAAGTGATTAAAATAAAAGCTGTACATATGTATTTGGCTGCATTTAAAGACAAAACCTAATAGATTTCTAGCAAGTAATGTTTTGCTGCAAGTTTATTTATGACATGCTTTGTGTTTCTGCCAACACACCATAATGAACAGTTTAATGTAAAGATATATTGATCATATGAAAAAAAAAAAAAACACATCAGCAGTAGCAATTATAACTATTGGTATATAGATAAAAGTTTTCACTCAGTTTATGAAGTTTGCTTTTCAGCTGCAAAAGTACAGCAGATAACTGTGTTATGAAATATAATTGTACTTCAAATGTGAAATAACATGAATAATATGAGCAGATTATGGAATATTTTTAATGGTCATTATGTATATTTATAACACTGATGTAGATTGTGTTTCTTTTTCAATTTATTAGGATGATAACACATATTCAAGTATCATACATATCATATGAGTGTGCATGATTTATTCAAATATATCAATTATATACATGTTAATTTTTCATGATAAAATATAGATACCAGACATTTTATACCATATTTTATAAGTTTAATTGAGAAATGACTATAATATAAGAAGATATACAGAAAAGTTTGATGAATGTCTAAGATTGTAAATAAAACAAACATGTAATCAAAATTACCACCTACCACCTACATGATTCTAGTGTTTGAGGTAGACTGAGCAAAGATCCTAAAATTTATATACGTTATAAGTATCGATGAAAAGAAAATAGAACAAAATATGTAGGTAAGAGTATCATATCAATTCCATTATGCATTTATTTTTTTAAATCAAGTTACTTTTCAAACTTAATCCTTCTGTAAGTTATTTGATAAGATCTAAAAAGGATTATATATACAGAGGATACAGATTTGATGATATGATAAATGAATACATATTTATTATATTTTTCACTATCTACTGTCAATTAGTTTCCAACTTACATAAATGTTTAACATCATACTTTTATGGGCTTATATGTATATCAATGTAAACAAGTTCAGTGGACAAGGAAAGGAGGAAGGCTTACAAACAAAGGGGGAAACATACATTTTTTAAATATTTAAATAAATGTTTATAACAAACTTACAAAAATAAAATTTACTTCCATTTAGTATTACCAAAATAAAAATTTAACTCATTAAACTTGACTTTTTATATTTCTATGTTGCTTAATTATAAAAAATGCTTTTATAGAATATGTTTATTGAGACATGCTTATATTTTCAAATATAAGTATATTATCAAATTTAAATTATCAATATAATGATTAAATACTATTTGATAGTTTTTGTTAGATATATTTACTACTAGCAGTAGAGCCCAGCATTGCCTGGGGATGTAACAGTAAGAGATAGATCAAGTATCAACCATCATAAAGACTGAAAATTAAAATTGACAAAGATTATTGTTTAAAGTTGATGGACACGCATGTCTTAATTAGTTTTTTTTTGTTTTGTTTTGTTTTTTTTTTTACGAATTGGTCAAACCCAAACTCAAACAAAAACATTGTTTTCAATCATTATGAGTCTACCGATTGAATAGAATTTTATTATAAACAATTGTCTTGTAAATGAAATTTTTAAAGCATTCTGAATGTAAAAATAAAGAAAAAAGTGTGCAAGACAATAAGAAACACTACCTGCCAAAAAAAAGTGATGTTTTGTTGAAATCGGTTGAAAAATGTAGGAAATCCAATCCCATATATAAACGAATGAACACACACACACAAACAACCTGGGTTTTATAATAAGTATAACTCGATATGAGTTGTCCCCCTTTCATTCTCACGATGCCTCTTAATCGTGTTTTCAAATTGATTTTGTGCAAAAACAATTGTGTTTTTCCAATTTTTGGCGCTGTCAGAACCACCACAAGTTAATTTTACGTAGTCCTGTGAAGTTTTGTTGAAATCGGTTGAAAAATGTAGGAAATCCGATCCAATATATAAACGTACAGACACACACACACACAACCTGGGTTTTATAATAAGTATGATTTATGAAAAATAATAAACAATTCAGAAAAATTCCTTGTCAACCTAGAAATTCTCATTATTTTTACTGAAAATTTTCAATAAATATGAATAATTTTCCAATAAATTTAATGCAGACAATGTCCTTTTGCACTGAGAGAAGTTTTCTATTTATATCATTAAAGAAAAAATAGCAAACAGTTAACTTAATAACTAACAGTTCTGTTGTAGACAAAATGTCTTCGTTGCTTTTCATGAGTTTAACTGTTTGTCACTTCATGAAATGGAATGAATAACATGCTTACAATGGCATTTTGAATTACAATTGTAATTCAAGTAACAACCTTCAACAAAAAAATATGGTTGCAAATCACTTGAGGAAAATTGTCTTAAATATATTGAATATAAACTGTAATTGCTCAGGTGTAAGCAAAATATTATTGCTTTATTTTTGGTAAATTTCATCAATATGTTTCTTAAAGTCTATTTCTGTTAAGTGTGTATATTTTAAATTTTACAAATAAAGCATTTAGAAAACTTATGTGTCTATAAAGAATGAGCTGAAAAAGTTTTAACTTTCTATAAGTTAAAACAATAATCTTTGTCTAAAGGAAGGACATGTTTCTATTAATATCAACTGCAAATACATCAACTGAAGTTTAACAAGATCCAATCATATCTGATGCTTTCCAAGAAGCCAGTAATTTTTCTATTAAGTATAAAATATACTCTTTGTTGTTGATTTATAATTCTTATCAAGATTACCAACCACAATTAAAAAAATGGTATTTCTGTTAGTTTGGTAATACATTTATCAGAAAAAAAATGTACAAAGTATGTGCTTTAGTTTATGGTCTAAATGCAATGCTTCTTGCAGTAATAATGTGAGTCACCTTTGCTGGTATAGATTTTTTACAAGGGCAGCACACATGCTCTTGTTTATTGTTGGCAAAATAGTATATAGAAAAATAGTTTCTTATGGCTGAAAACTAGCTCTATCCAATTGTGTGTTACTGTGTTTCCTGTATCTATTGCAGGTTCTGCAGAAATAAACAGGAAGTATTTCTTTTGTAGAATCCCTCATAATTTATGAAAGTGATTTTCTCTGCTTATAAATTATCAGTCCAAGTGAAGATTTCACAGAGAGATTTAATATTTTAAAGTTTGTAACCAGAATTTTTATCCATAGAGGCTTAGAGAAACAAAATACTATTAATATTTTATAGCCTGATGCAAATGAAAAACAAAAATTTATAATTCTTTCAAGAATTTTAAGTATTAAAATCAAATGCAGTAATTTTCTTTTACCTCTTAAAGTAATTCCAATTGTGCACATATTGAAATAAGTGAAAGGAGCATGCAAAGAGTTTTCAGGTAGAATTATGAATGGGTAATTTTCAATTGTTATTTACATTTAAAATGCTAGCTGACTATATTTTTTTGTCATTTAATCCTAATAAAATTTAGTATCTAAAAATACAGGCAGCTGCAAAAGGATAATCTTGTTCTTTGCATACTTTTAATGTAAAATGAAATGAGCAAATACTAGACAGTCCATACAAATGTCAAAAGGTAAAAAAAAATTCTTCAAAGCATTTATTGAAACCTTGCCTAAAAATGTCAAACTACTTAATGGTCTATTGAGTAGTAAAAATGGTATAACTGTTTTTATTGGTTTCACTTATCAAACGTTTGGCTTAAATGTACAAAAATTTCAAAATACTATCAGATTTTCTTTTAAAATAAAAAACAATCAATAATATAAGACAGATCAAACTATCAGTATTTGGAAAATGATTACATGACTGACATTTATTGATAACTCAAATGTTTTAAAAAAAATTGATTTATGAACTGAGAGAATATTGCCTCTTAAGAAATTAGAATAAGCATGATCAAGGTCAGGAACTTTGGCACCAAAAAATAAAGATTGAGATTATTCAAACCATCAAAATCAAATAAGGCTTCAAATATCTCAAATATCTAAAAATTTATTTTTAATATAAAATAGTCTTGGAACTACAGGTTTCTATATTGCCTTTTAATTAGGCAAGAAATAAAATTGGAAAAAAAACTTAATCTCATGGTAATGTATTAAAGCTGATAAGTTATAAGTTTTTAATTTATATATTAAGAAATATACATTTTAAAAAATCCTTCTCTATTACATAGTGTGAGGGAAAATTTTTATTTTATTTTTCAAAAAGTAAGTTTTCAACATTCTGCCATTATTTCTTTTTAAGTTTACTTTATAATCCATGAAAGAAGTTGATATTTTTCTTTCTTTGCTCTATGTACCATAACTATCATTTGTTGAAATGATAAGCTATACACAAACCTCATTTGATTCATGCTTGTTTTTTTCTGTGTGTTCTAAAATATTTTATAGTCTAAAAACTATACCAAAATAAGATAAATAAATAAATCTTGATTGCAATAAATCCTCATGAAAATAAAATTAAAAAAAAAAAAAATAAATAAAAAAGCATGTCAAATGTGATTCTTAATACAGATGAACTAGCAGATATTCTTTATAGTATACATTTTGTTTTTCTCTATGATACTATAATGATAAAATTACAATGTTGATATTAATTAAGATTGGCTTGTTTAATGCTGCTATTGGTGGCCTTCAAGTATGCCACAATATAATAATACTTCTAGCTTAAGATAAAAAATTTACATCTAACATGACACTTCTTGGTGGTCAGTTCTTGATCAGTTTCTATACTGGTCAATACGCTGCTGGTCATTGAAGTGGCCATCCCAATTTGTGCCCTGCCTCACCCATGTTGTGCTTTTTGATCACAGAGCTGGCAAAGACTGAGTTTTCTTCAGCAATTTTAACGCTGGTTTGAACCTTGATGAAGCTTTGTCACAAGAATAAAATAAACAATATTCTTTGCAGACAAAATAAAAGAAAACAGAAAATTCTTCAGGTCAATTTTCTATATGGTTTATATTGTTCTTTGTACAGAAATATTAACCCTCCCCACTTTGAATTCTATCGTGACATTTGCTCATTTGGAATGCAGACACAGAATCAGGTTTTAGGCAGGCAAGGTAGAGTAAAGAAACTTCCCACATTGAAAAGAGTGTAAAACAGGAAGGGGACCCTGTGAAAAGTAGAGGGATGTTGTGTTTGGCATGTGACCAGGTCAGCCATTTTGCTGCCAAATGCTCCAGAAGAAGATGCTGGTTCTGTGGGGAACCATGACACCTGAGGAGAAATTGCCCCTTTAGAAATAGCGCTAGTAAACCTCGGAAGGGTTATCTGAAAGCACCACAAAATAAAGGTAGAAAGTCAACTGAGGTTACTGGGATGGCTGAAGAGCCCTGATGTCAAGATTAGTCAGGTGGACAGGAAGCCAATGACAATAAAGGGAATGATGAGGTTCCGGATAAAAATAATAAAATAAAAGCTGTACATAACCCTGCATCTCTATGTAGAGATGATTTTGGGAGAAGATTGGCTGCATTAGCATAGAGCTCAAATAAGTTGTGTTGGCAGTTAATGATGCAGAAATACCATTGGGAACCACCCCTAATGAACCAGTGTCAGTAGTGGTTGATCCTGATATAAAGCTACCTCCTAGGACAGGTGTAGGTAAATTGGGGAATGGGATTTTGCAAATAAGCCCTGTAAAAAAAATATAACCCTGAAGAAGTGGCTTTGTGTGAAATGGTGGTAGAAAGAGCAGAAATAATACCCATTATGTTGTCTAACCAGGCCAACAAGACAATAAAAATAGCAAAAGTGGAAGAGCCCTACCAATAAGGTCCATAAGATGGGTGAAGTACGATAAACAGAGGAATAGGGAACAGGATCAAGTAGGGGAAGTAAAGGAAAAAGAAATAGTAGCCCCTGAGAGATTTAATACCAGAATAGGGCATCTGCTGAGAGCCAACCATGATATGGTGGCTAACTCTGACAAGGAATTAAAGTAGACACATTGTTGTATCTTGTGTTTTTGAGGTAACAGAGGAAAATAAATAAGGAAGACAAACTCATAGGTAAGTAATGAAATACAATGTTTGCTACACAAAGGTACAAATAGCAATTGACCTAATGCTAACTTTCCTCAACTCCGCTTATTTATATAAACTGATGATTCTTTTCATTTATGTCCTATATGATACCCATACAGTAAAAATGAAGATTGATACTGCTGATCAAGCTAAGACCTTATAAAACACCAATCCATAAGGGACCCCTGGTGGAAGAGGTGGTCAAAGATATGCTAGAATCAGGAATGATTAAGAGGTGCCCCTAGATAGAAGATATTTTGGCCTTTTTGGGAAGGGCTAAGTGCTTATCTACCATAGATCTGAGATGAAGTTGTTGGCAAGTAGCTCTTGATGAGGCTGAAGAAGAAAGTGGCATTTGCATGCCACATGGCCTGTTTCAGGCCAATGCCCCAGGTATTTTTCAGTAGCTGATGTCCATGGTACTGAGCAAAATGGAGAGTTTCACTATGGCCTATCCAGACAACATTTTGGTATTCACAGAAATACTTGAGTGGCATTTTGACCATTTAAGACAGAAGTTAAGATGCTTAGGGAGGCATGGATTGAAGTTAAAATTACCAAAGAGTCAGTTCCTGAAAAAGGAAACAAAGTATCTGGGACAGGATTGAGCACAACCTGGACAAGGTAGAGATATTAAGAGAAATGCCTGAGTCAAAAACAGTGAGGCTGTAAGAAGGTTCATAAGAGCCATAGGCTATTACTAAAGGTTCATCCTGGCATTTTCTAGGCTAGGAACTCCTATGGTAGCATTAACCAAAATGTATGTTAGGTTTAAGTGGACAGAGGACTGTCAGAGAACATTTGACAGCCTGAAGGAGCAGCTGATAGTGATAACTTTAACATATCCAGACCATAGCAAGCTGAAACACAAATGCTAGTGATCAGTGTATTGGAACAGTCCTTACCCAGCCATGCCCAGACAGGGATGGCCTAGTGCCAGGTATAGTGGAGGTAAGTATAGAGGAAGTACCGGTGTACTTTCTACCCATAGGCTCTCCGATAGAGAAGGAGGCATATGCCATTATATATGGCCTTGCAAAAATTAGATTACTATCTGAGTGGGGCAGTATTTACCATCAAGACTGACCACAAGCCACTCCAATACTTGCTGGAAGCTGAATGGACTAACAAAAAGATCCAACAGTGGGCACTGAAGTTGAGTGGGTACAACTCTGGCCAATAGGGATAATACATGTGCAGATTTGCTGTCAAGAATCCTAAAACAGCTAGAGGCAGAATCTGTAAGGGTAGATCCAGGAGTGGATGATATGGCTTACCAGATAAGGTAATCAACTTCAATAGATTAAAAGATTGTCCTGTACTGGAGATGGATACAGAGGAGACCACACCAATTGTGGCTGATCCTCACAGGAAAGAAGCAATAAAGGGAAGTCAGGAGAACAGTGAGATAGCTACCCTCAGAGCAAAAATAGGCAGGTGACACCTCTAAGTATGCAGTACATGATGAAATGTTATATTACCTCTCAGAAAAGGATGAACAGGTAAGACTCAGATTATATGTATGTATAAGGCTGAGAGCCAAAGTATTGAAGCAATGTCATGAGAAACTGGGTCACATGGTGATCGGTAAAACCTGTGATCTAATAGGGAGAACATTATTTGCCTGGGCTATATAACAAGGTCACCAACTATGTACAGAGTTGTGTGGTGTGTCAGGCCCAGTGTAGAAGGTAGGAGACGGCTCGACTAGTAGAAAGTGAATATGGATATAACAAGACCATATGGGGAGACTCCAAGAGGGAATTTGTATATAGTAAGTTTTGTGGATTGGCTGATGAATTGGCACAAGGCATATGTAGTGCTGATAAGAGAGCTCAAACAGTGTCCGAAAATTCACATGTGGGAAAGAAAATTGAACCAGAGGTGAGAACCCTATTACAGAATAGTGAAACAGACAGGACCAATATCATTTATAATCTGGGATCAAATGGCAAGACGAATTAATGACCTCAAATTGGCTAAGGTAGATAGTTGGGGAAGAACTGAACAAAGGAGCAATGAAGAAAGGATGAGAAGAGCAATCCTTGTGGAGCCAGAGGAAATGGAAACAGATGAAGACTCTGAGGAGGAAATAGTAAGAAGAATATCAACAGCCAGTAGAAAGGTTTATAAAAAAAGTGAGAAAACTTAATGAATGAGCAGAAAGCAAAGGACCCATGTGATGAAGTCTATGGTTCTGATTCAAAACCTCCCAAAGAGAATGAGGAGCTAAACAATTGGGAAGAGGAGGATGAAATATTTTTCTTCCAACTCTAAAAATGATTAAGGGAAGAGAATAGGCGAGTGGTTGAGCCAGAGCTACCCCTTAAGCAAAAACTGAGAGCAGTGGAAGGCCCTGAATCCCAATAAAGAGAAATACAGGTGAGAACAATGGGATGGATGGATTTGAAGTCAGTGTGCAATGATGTCGTGTTCGTTAGAAAAGCCCATCCAGTAATTAACAGTAGAAGTTGGTTGGGGAGGACGGGGTTGTGGATAGCACATCGTGAAGGGTGGACAAACTTAATTATTGGTGCTGTCATTGAGCTGCACAAGGGTCTGTGTATGTCTGGTGGTGGTATCAGTGAGACAACCTTTGGGCGAAAGTCCCACACATCTGTCTGAAACCAGTCAGAGCTGTGGAAAATTGATTAACATAGGGAAAGGTTGAAACTGGAAAAAATTTAGAAAACAAAGAGAAGGAAATAGTGGGAATGCCCTAAATAAATATGAAAGTGTGCAAGTGCTGAATGGTCAGCAAAATAAAGCTAGGAAATCTTGTTGCACTTACAGGAAGGCTGGCAGGAATGGTTGATACTACTGATAATGAAGATGGTAGGAGCCTGGAGGCACAGCCAGAATACAATTTTCAAGAAGTCAAGTTACATGTTGATGACAAGATCAAAATGGTTAATCACTTCTGTGATAGATCTGAACCCATACAAATCACTATTAAACAAATTGGAAGGTGAGCTAACTAAGCTGGGTGTAGCTTGAGTGAAGGTAGCACAAATATATACCAGAGAAGGGCTGTACCTTAGATAGTTGTACTCTTTAGAATTGGAGACGGTTATAATGGAAGTTCAGTGGAAGGATATGAGAAATTACTTAAAAGGAATTGAGCTGTTGTAAACAAGAGAAAAGAGAGCAGAAGTCCCTATTGCTGGAAAGGTGCTGAGTGTCCTGTTTGGAACAGTTACTGAAGAAGATGTTAAAATTATAAGAAGGAAGCTAGAAAAAGTGGAAAGGGATCAGGGAGCTTTAGACCAAGTGGCAAGAGAAATTGTAACGATAATGAATGTGATAAAATTAGAACTTGCAACAAATAGGGCAAGTATCAATTAGCTAATAAATACCTTGTGAGAATTGAGATAGGAAGTAGCTAATATCTCTGAGGCTGTGACAACTGAATTACAAGAATTAAGTGTGGCTTTGTATAGCAGTATTTCCAATTAATGACAATTGCTAAAAAGGTGCAAAAGACTAGTCAATCTATGATGATTTTGTTAGAACTCATTTGGATATGTCATCATTGAGACATTTGTCCCCGAGCATAGTGACCTCTGGTCACTTGAAGAAATTATTATTGAAGATACAAGCTGATTTACCCTGTGATGTGTGATGAAAGCGGATAGCCTAAATACGCATATGATAGGGTTAATTTCCGCCTAGCAACAGAATAAAGGTCACATGAGAGTCTTATGACATTTTGGGAAGGCAGGTCAGAAGGTTGACTGACCCAATTAACCGTAGCGACAAATGTCTAGACAGAAGCTAGACAGAGGACGGTTGTAAGTTAGAATTCGCGCCCAAAACTTAAGACACGTGACAGTCAGAGATTCACTCGAGGATCAGTTGCTATCTTGATTTTGAAGAGGCAAGACCTGTAGCCGAAGCGCTGATAGTTTATGAATGGAAAGATAAGACGCATTTGATAGTAATGAAACTTATCCAGTTCAATCCAAGCAACTCCAGACAAGAAGTATTCCTGTTCAATAAACCCCAAGTTGAATTGTATAAAGAAAAGAAAACAGATATCCAGAGAGAGGAATAAAGTATACCTCTGTTACAAGTTGAATTGTGTAAAGAAAGAAAAGGGAAAACAGAGAAGAAAGTGTATACCTCTGTTATAAGCTGAATTGTGTAAAGAAGAAGAAGGAAAGAAAGAAGAAAACCAAAGAGAGGAAGAAAGTATACATCCCTGTTGCAGTAAGTCGGGTTGGAAGCCGAGCTGTCAACAGAAGAAAAGGGAGGAAGGAAAAAGGCGAAACAAAGAGAGGAAGAAAGTGTATACCTCTGTTACAGACGGACAGTGTGTGAAATTGTGTTGAGAAAAGAAAAGAAAGGACATTGATAAAAAAAAAAAAAAAAGAGAACTGAATATAAAAGATAAGTAATCATATTTTGGACCCATAGTAGAAAGATATACATACATCCATGAATATTATGTTTTTTCAAACACCTTTCCACATGTAAAACAATAGTTATAACTCCTATCCCATCTCTTTTGTGTGTGCGTTGGCTTCTGCATTCAATTCATAGTAATTCATACTTATATTTTGTATGTTCGGGTTCAGTTGAATCCATTTGGTGTTAGGCGAATTTGATATCCCAAAATAAGTTTGAGATCTGGTCGTCGGATGTTTTAACATACTTATCTGTTCTTTTATTTTTGATATATGTATATTTGTATATATTAAAAGTATTGTATCAAAAATCGCTAAGCCTTATAGTTCATCCTTGTATTGTGGATCAGTATTCATGTTGAAAACGAAGCGGACTTGGGAAAGATTACTGTTCGATTATCCCAATCGAACAGTGGTCTTAAAAATATTTTTATTTACCAATTGTCCACTCTCACGATCTGAGAGAGATAGCTTGTATCTCTCCACGGGTGTGAGAGGGTATATATCTCCTAGTCGGCGTATGATCGCCCTATAAACACATTGGTTGACTGGGGCATATGACAACCCTATCATTTGAGGTTACTGGTGGAACCCACCAAAGAATTATGGAAATACTACAATGCACTAGGCTGTGTTACCTTATTAGAAGATAAGAAAATATTGATTTTGATATCCATTCCATTATTGGACAGAGAAAGTATTTTTGAAATATATCAAGTGATAAACTTACCTATCCACAAGTAGAACAGGACTTAAGGGTAGTAGCAAGATATTGAATCGAGACAGAATATATAGCTTTGAATTCAGCTAGAACAAAATTTATATTGTTGATGACAGAAGAAGCAGAGAGGTGTAAAGTTGACACTTTGGGGACATGTACCACATTAAGTCCCATTTATGTGACAGGGAATCAGATTGTGTGCCCTTGAATTGTTTAAGGGTGACAAAGTGGGGATTAAGGAAAATTGTCAAGTAGAAATATTGATAAACACAGTGTTGCCACTAGTCATCAGTATATCTGATGGAGTCTGGGCAGTTGCTGCCAGAAAGGCACATTGATCTGTCCAGTATGTGTGGGAGATAATCCACTAAAGCATTGAAGTTAGAACCCCCATTGTCCTTAATAGAGTTACCCCTGGGATGTTCAGCATTTGGAACAACCATTACTCTTTACCCCATATTATCAGGCTGAAGAAAAATATGAAGACAAAAATTCAATTATAAAGTTAATTGAAATGAGTAAAAGTAATTGGATAGAATTATGGGAACCAGTGGTAGAGAAATTCCCTGAAGTTATTGAAGCCAATAGGTAAAATCTTGATCAATTGAAAGACATATAAAGAGTCCTGGAGGAAGAAAGTACCGTTTGAAAAGATAATAAAGAGACCATAATAAACTGGTCATCATTAGTAGGTACCCTGATAGTAATGACTGCCATAGTAACAGCAATATGGAAGCTGAAAAAGCATAGGAAGAAATCAATTAATAAGGTTTTGGCGAGTATGCAACAACTCGAGAAGGGAATGCCATGTAGTGTTCTTTACCCAAGCAGATTGAACCCAGGTGAAGAGACCAAATTGAATTTAGTGGAAGAACTGAAAGCAAAATCGATACCAGTAAAGGAAAAACTAAGGCCTCTTATTGTAGAAAGAGGAAAATTGATGAAAAAGGATAAATCATAAAACAAAAATGGGTGTCAATTGAAATGAGAGAGTAAGGGAAGCGGAGAGCCCCAGGATAAAGTTGAATAAATTATAGGGGTGGTGCAAAACCCATGATTGGAATATGCATGTTCATCATTGGAAAAGAAAGACTTTTAAAATTCTACTTCTATTAATCATAATAGAAGAAAAGAAGCAATGCATGACAAGTTTTTGTTAATTTTTGGCAGGAAAGGGGGACTTGAATGTCATATACAAGTAAATGACAGGAAGGATAAGGGAGAAAGTAACAGGGTGGCACCGGTAAATAAAAAAAAGTCTAAGTTGGAATATAAGCTTGGAACATAACAAAAAAGGGTTAGGTTAAAATGTGAACTTAAAACCCAGGCAATGAGGAGCAAAGACTGGATTAACTGTGCTGAAAAAAAGACAGCCATCTGAAAAATGTAAATCCACAGGGGTTGGAGGGAGAAATAGAGAAAATACACTTGAGAATTTGGGAAACAAAGCAGAAAGGAAAAAAATTAATTAATGACCCATCTACTAAAAATGCCAGTTATGAAAACAATTGAGAGATAAAATTTGGTAATTTTAAAATGAAGGCAAATGGAGAAAAACTGATTAATCAGAAGACTGTAAAAACAATCCAAGAGGAAGAATTTTATACTTCACCTAAAAGAAATTAAAATATGAAGATTACAGTAAAAGGGAAGTAGCTGGTTAATTTCTGATTATAAAGACAAGACCCCAAACTGGGAAAAATGTGCTGATGAAAATTAAATTAATAAATATGATTAATGACCAAAAGATAAGTCCAACCCATTAACCCACAGAATTTGAAAATCAGATGTGTCAAGGTGACAACCAAGGAGAAAGAATTAGGTGAAATACCGAGAGAGATGAAGGGATTGCCTCTGCCCATTGGCAAATAATGGTATGAGGCACAAATAAGATAAAAATAGAGTTATCAGGGTGGATCATTACCTATGACCACTGCCCATAGAAAGGGGTCTCCCAAATTTGAAAGGATAATTATTTTTCCAAAACCAGACAACAAAGAACTCTTATCGGAAGGCCTAGATCTCTAAATACTATCAGCCTCATGCCAGTAAAAGTTAATATAAGCAGAATACTGAAATAACCAAACCAGTCACAGTTGGAGTTGCAGACAATGAGAGACAACTATGCTGTCGAATCTCATGTGATTTGCTGCCAAAGAGACTTCCCAACTTATGCTTTGTTCCAGACTTAGCTAAAATGAGCAAAGTGTCATGATAGAATTCAAAGTGGGAAGAGTTAATATTTCTGTACAAAGAATAATATGAACCACATAGAAAATTGACTCAAACAATTTCTGGTCTTCTTTTATTTTGTCTGCAAAGAACATTGATGATGACAACTCAGTCTTTGCTAGCACCGTGATCAAAAAGCATAATGTGGGCAGGGCAGGGTACAGACTGGGACAGCCACTTCATTGACCAGCAACGGTATTGACCAGCATAGGAATTGATCAAGGACCAACCACCAAGAAGTGTCATACTAAAATTGCTGAAAAAGATTTGTTAGAATTAAAATTAATCTTTAATTCTAAATTTCATAATTCCTTGTTTACTTAAAAAAAAAAAAAAAAAAAAAAAACGCATAGAAAAAGCTAACATTTTTGCAAAAGGTTAGTATTCCAATTTTCCCTTTATTTAGTGGTGGTGGGGAGTCACTTTAGTTGATTTTTAATATTGCTAGAAATAGATGATATGTTTCTCATGTCTATTATTGTTTGTAATTCCTTTGTTAGTCACACACCTTATCCATCAACATTGTTTTTATTTTCACTGTGTTAAAGGTGAATAAAATTCAATTAGAATACAATTGTCTTAGACTTAAAAAAAAAAGATCTAAAAAAATAAATTTTATTTTATGTTGATTATAAAAAAAAAAGTTATTTCCATTGTTTGTAACTATTTGGAAATAATATTGGATCCAATGCTTAACTCAAAGGGTACAAATTGTTCTGTACAATTTTTGTCCTCCATTAAAATGCTAATCTAATGCCAAATCTTTAAAACTAATCTGCTTATTTTTTTATGAAATACTATACATTATATACAGGAAGTTATTAGAACTGTTAAGATTTCCAAAATTAAACATTTTAATAATTAGTGCTAAAATCTTTAATATTACTTAAATTTGAGACTTTATGAGAATATAACAGTAAGCATTCAGAACAGTTTATTTGGTTTCAAACTGTTGGAAAAATTGTATTCATTCCTTCATATCCCATAATTTTCTTTTATGTCTATGATTATTGATAAGTGTTCTTTAGAAACTTGGAAGTTTTTGGCACAATGTTCAATATTAGCTTACAGAAAGCAATCTCTGACTTGGAATCTCCATCAGCTATAAATTGCACCTGACCAGCTTTGGTTTCCTGTGTCCAACAATAGTCCAAACGTAAAAATTGTTTTGAGAGAAGATGGATGCAGTATATTGTATCCATGTTGTCTGAAAATTTCTCATCAGCAAACAATTCAAAATTATTTAGTAAACTTAATGATACTGCGGTCAAATTAATATAATTCATTATTTCTTGAGGGTAACTAAACTGAATAAGAGTCCAACATTAAAAATGTAAAACAGTTAAACTGACAAAACATGCTTTACTGTATAATTTCTTTGTAATTATGCTTAAATATATGGAGTGCTTTGAGGAAAATGGTTTTAGGAACACTGCCATGAAGGCCATGAAGTTCTGGTTGAGATATATAGGTAATAATGCCATTAAACTAACCTTACCAGGAAGCTGTGTAAGAATTATGTGAACTATGGAAGATCAATGGAATTTCTATAGAGAAGTAAATAAACAACAAATTAGTTTTTTTGTATGCACGGGTCATGAGGTCAAGATATCCTTATACTGCAAGAGATTTTATTCAAATTTAGATCTTAATTACCTAGATGAAAAGAAAAGGATTAAAACATTGAGCAAAACTTTTAAACAGACATTTTTATTTGAGAAGAAATCTTTGAAAATAAATCATTTTATTACATAGGGTAACAAAGATTTTACCTTGAATATAAATATGCTATGCAAATATAAAAAAAAAAATTTTTAAACTCATGTGCTAGACCAATACTGAGTATAGATTTAGGGTCAGCATACTGGATTTAGTTTAGTCTGAGGTTTAGGAAATGTATCTTTTGTATACCTATACTATATAAATGAATGAAAAAGTATCACTAACTCCACAATAAAAAGGAATTTTATAAAGGTTTGTAATTCATAAATGATACACTACTGAATCTTTTAAAAATCCTTTTGTACAATTATGCAAGACTATTATGTTATATATAAAGTACTGTGTGCATGTGTATGTTTGTGCATGTGTGTGTCCAAGCAACTCCTACACTCCCACTGGTCTGACTTCAATGATTCATAGTTAGATGCATGGAACGATTTTTGTTGAGCTCAGATTCAGGGTTGCCAGATTATGTGAGGTTAAAAATATATATTAATATATTATAATAGTCATTATCATTGCTTTCATGATTCAAGGGGAGTAACTGTTATTTTCCTTTTGTATGCAAAATTGCAGCAAGCTTAAAAGCCGCCTCTTTGTAGCAATTTGGTATTTACTTTACTCCCCATGGAGTAGCATTGTGACATGAGGTCAGTTTAATGTAGGGAGACTGAGCAAATACACCCAGCCTACGAACAAAAATTCCCCGAGCCCCCTGCAGCCGTCGGTTGCGCTGGCCTCAGTGTGAGCACCAATCATTTTCTCTGGTGCAATGAGAGGGTACAACCTTGGGCAGCTGTTCCCCAGGGTTGTGCACCTCTCAGTATAATTTTCCTCAGTTGCACTCTGCCCAAAGACACTGAGAGATGATAAATAGGGTGTTACAAACCACTGGAGAGAGCAATTTACACACTATATATTTACTATGTCACCCCACTAAGATGAGTTGTGACACAAGGTCAGTTTTTAACATGTGGACCTGAGTGTCTTCACTCAGACCACTGGTCTTAGCTGGTCATAGTTTGTCCAAGCTGGTCAGAGCCGGACAAGCTAGTCATAGCTGTGATACTACCAGCGCAGGGACAGATCCCTGTGACCAGTAACTATCAGTGTGTATGCCACTCAAAAGAGAGCAATTTACACACAGTATTTACTCTGTCTACACACTGAGATGAGATGTGACACAAGGTCTTTTTTAAGGTGCAAACACCCAGGCAAGGAACAAAAATTGCCCACAGCCCACACAACCATCGATTGTGCTGGCCTTGGTGCGAGCACTGATCCCTCTCTCTGGTGCCATGAGAGGGTGCAGCTTCGGGCAGCTGTTCTCCAGGGTTGGGCACCTCTTAGTATAATTTTCCTCAGTTGCAACTGTCCTTTGACAGAGTAGACCCCAGGCACACTGTGCCCAAAGACAGAGACAAAACTGTGAGATGATTAATAATGAGATACAAACCCCCTCAAGAGTTCAATATCTGTATACTTCTAGGAAATATCACTCCAGGTTTAACTAATTTGCATACTAATTTAAAAAAATGTTTATTTCATTAATTAATTGTCCTTCATAACTGTTCTTTTATTGGAGCATTGTTTTGATTTTCATATGAAAAATAGTTTTGTTTAGGAATACCGTCTTATATAGTGTAGAAAAGTGTTTGAAATTTACATTTTACTTGGCCTCTAACAAGTTAGCATCTAACAAGCCAATTTATGAATCAAATGTACATTTAAAATTTTTGTTTCAAAGATTTCAAATAGTGAATATATCTTACTTTGTGAAGCAATATCAAGCAGGTGAAGTCTGCTAGTACTTCATATATTTCTTGCTACTGGCTCACTATTCAAAATGTAAAGTTGAATGTGAACGTCACTGAATACAAAACAGTGAAAGCTTGTGTTAAAAGTAAAAATTGAAATAAAAATTGCCCTTGTTAAATCTGGAATACATAAATGACAACTTGGAATTTGCATTAATAAGTTACAATATGAAAAAACAAAAATATAGAATATAACTGAGTCTTTACACATTATCTATAATACTGAATCATACTTTGGTATAAAGGAATAAGTAAATATGATGGTTACTGAATATTTTATTAAAGATGTTTATCAAGTATTAAATTCTGCAAAAAATGCAAAAATATATGCAAAAACTGTTGCAAGGAGTGATAAAAAGAAGATAATAACAGCTGTTTTAATATTTATCTATTGATCAACTAATTCTGTTGATATGAATCCTAAAATGAAGATTTTTTTGTTTTGCCTCTGAAATACATCCAATTCCAATAATTTTTTTTTTTACAAAATTAAGCCTTCATGGATAAAAAAAAATAATAAAAAAATCCTTAATCATGAAAGACATACATTTTTTTTTAGTCAAGTGATTATTTTGAATCAAAACAATCAACTTGGAATTTTATTTTTGTAATAATCTGTATATTCTGTTTTGCTTTATAATGAGAATTGCTTTATTGATTGAGATCATAAGGTTTTGAGTTCAATCTAAAGTGCTATTCAGGAAAGTATAGTTATCTAGTGGAAACATAATTTCTGCTAATACAGGGTATAGTGATATGTAAATTATATACTGTATAAAAGGCAGTATTGCTATACCTATGGGAGAGTTACCTTCTCTTGACAAGACTACCTCTGTCAGAGTGAATACTTATATGGCATCACTAATCAGTTACTTAACCATGATGGAGAATCCTTAATATGTGGAAACCTGGCTTAGGTGTTTTGCAGCATTGACAAGAGCAAAAAAGTTAAAGGACACCAAAGTTAGTGGTGGAAAAAAGAAAGCTACAGATTTGTTTTTAGCTTCAGCAGTGTGATACCATTAAAAATAATTTGTCATGGTCTATCCCAAAGTGTTAAAAGACTTAGCATATGAAGAAATTGCTGCCATCATAAAAGCAAATGAATGACCAAAAAAGATTGGTCATAGCAGAAAGAACTAAATTTCTTGAAAATAGACAGAGACTGAACAAAACTATTATGCAATATGTACAGCAATTGAAAGAAGTGTCTTGACATTGTGAATTTGAAAGAATGTCTATCAAAGATGAGCTAATTTTCCTAAAACTTATTGAAGGAATGTTTAACATCTCATACAAGTGTAAAATTCTAGAGCAGCTTCAAGCTCATAATATGAATCTGGAAGAACGTGTGGAGTTCTTACAACAATTGTAATTGATTAAAAAATGTAATACCTCCAAAGGCAGCATGGAGACTTACAGTGCTACTAAGAGCTTAGTTGTATGCAGATATTGCAATAAGGAACATGAAAAGAGCAAAAATAAGTGTCCAGCCTTTGGGAAATGGAGTTTTAAGTATAAAAAGAGGAATCATTTCCAGATGAAAGGCAAGTGGAAAAAGTGGAAAATGTAGATCCACCAGTTGAAAGTATAGAAGTATTAGAGATAAAAGTAGGGAAATGGTGAAATTGAACAGAGTAACTTTACTCATGCAGGTGGATACTGGAAGTGATGTTATGTTGATACCAAGGAATTTGGGGAAAGAATGGGTAGACCAAAGTTAAGAAAAAGTAAACAGTTCAATGGATCAATCATCAAAATTTTAGGATGCTTTGAATGCACGTTTAAGACAAAAAAAATAAATTTAAGATAATACCCATCATAGTGGTGGGAAACATCAAAAGACATGGTCATTAAGGAATTGACATGTTAAGAGTGGATATGTCCATGAAGTCTGTAGAACCAAATATTGGATTATTAAGGGGATATGAGGTGAGTGAGTATTCAGCTTCAAGAAAACAGTCAACCCATGTATTTTCAAGCCTGAAAAGTTCCTGTTCACATGCTACCCTTGGTGGTTGCTAAAATGGTGGAACAAGAAATATTAGAAAAAGTCAACCAGGATGGTAGCACTTGGACTTCACTCATTGTGGCGATACACAAGCCCAATGAAGATTTGAGAATATGTGGCAATTATAAGGTGGGCATGAATCACTAGATCTGTTCACATTCATTGCCAACAGCATGCTATGAGTTTGTTGGTTTGAAATACTTTGCTAAAGTTGACCTTAAGTCAGCATATAATCAGATAAAAATTGACAGCAAGTTTCAAGATGTCACCATAATGAACACCCCTATCAGATTAATAGGATGGACTCAACTGCCGTTTGGAGTAAAAACGTCAAGTCACCTTTTTCAAAAAGCCATCGGAAAAGTTTTAGAGGAGATTAAAAATATAATTGTATATCAAGATGATATTGGCATTGGTTCAAACAGTCAAGAGCTCAAAATGAAAAATGGAGCAAGTTTCAAGAAAATTAAATAGTGTGGGTATGAATAATAAATTTGAGTTTAACTGAGAAAAAAATTTTGTACCTAAGATATCAAATATCCAAAGACGTTATCTTGCCAGATAAGATATCAGAGATAGCTGCACCCAAAAAAAAAAAAAAAAAGAATCTTCTTTTTGGATTAACCAATTTCTATAACAGATATCTACCAAGATATAGTGACCTTGTGGAACCATTTAATGAAATAAGGAAGAAGAATACAGAGTTTCAATGGACAAAAAGATAGATCACTTTCAAGGAATTAAAAAAGGCATTTATAAACAAACCTGCTGATAGAATTCTCAACCCGGTAAAAGAGTTGATGTTAACTACTGATGCCAGTGATTGTTGTGACATGGTCGTCAATGTTAATTGCTAACTCAGATGTACAATAAATTTGATAAGAGATGCACTGTCTTTGTATTTCTACTTCTCCACCTTCACATTTTTTTTTTTTTCTTTTGGTTTATTACCTATCTGGACTGAGTTTTTTTTTTTTTTTGGCAAAGAAAGGTCAGGAGAGAAATTTGGAATCATTTGACAACAAATAGAATGACCTCCTAAGAAAGTGAGTAAGAATCAGTCACCTACTCTCATGTGACATACATCACCAAGTGAGATTTTGGTACTGTAATTTTAGTTTCCCTGATGACCTCTGACGAAAACAGTTTGCAAGAAAAATAGACTCTCATCATGTGATTGTAAGGGATGAGAAATACACCCACAAGACTATTCCATTACTTATTGTGTAGGGAATAAGGAAATTTCATCCCGGAGATCTTGTGTCTATTTGACTATTTAACATAAAGGATAAAAGAAGATCATATCCAAAGAAATACAAAGAAACCATCATACTTTCATCTTGGATGTACCCCAAGGAGATACAGAACACAAAGATTATTCTGGAATCTTAAATTTCACATTACAGGTGAGGGGAGCAACTTTTGTGAACATTCTACAGCAACTTTGTCTATCTGTCATTACAAATATTCAAACTCCAAATTCCTGAAGCGCAAACATTTGAACTGACATCCAATATCAGTTAAGTGTTCTTTTATTAATTGTATGCTTTTATTGTATACTTTTCCCATATTTTGCATTTTGTTATGTAAAATTTATTTACAAATGTTAATCTTGTGTTTGTTGTTCATCAGTACCTGTTCATATGTTCCTATCTGAGTGAACCCACCCTTTTTCTTTTTTGAACTTGAGGTTCATACTTTTATATGTTGTGAATTTGTAACACTGTGCTATAGCCACAATACTGTCACAGGCAGATCACCCTGTAATGTACTTATCTAGAAAACTAACATCAGTAGAGGTGAATATTGTGAAAGAAGCACTGGTAATTATGCGGAGCATGGAAAGAGCTAGAAATTTTTTGTTGGGAAGGAAATTTCTTAAAATCTGATCATAGCCTTTGGAATTTATATTCAACCTAGAAGAGAGTTGCCAAAGGTTACATCTTCCAGGATATTAAGATGGGTGATTAAGCTTATGGTGTTCAACTTTGACATCATATATATTAAAGGAAATACTATCCTGCATGTGGATGCATTATCTTGGTTAAATTTTGAGAGTAAAAATGTTGAAACAAATGAAAATTATGAGGATAGGATTTTGCACTGGATAGAAACAGACGTATTACCCTTAAATTAGCTTAGGTTGGGAACTAGACAGGATCCATTGTTGAATAGAATTATGGATAGAATAAAATGGAATAGATGGAGTAATTGCTCTATAGTTGAGAGTCCTTATAAAGAGTCAAGACACAAATTAACAATAGAAAAAGGAATTATATGTAATGGAGATATCAATATCATAGTACCTTCACAGTCTCTGAGAAAAGATGTGGAAGAGTATGTTAAAAAGAGCCCAAAGTGTGCAGAAATAAAGAATTTTAGGCAAACAAAAATTCATTCTTGGCCAAAGGATATGGAACTGTGGACAGGAGTATATATGGATCATGCCTGCATTAACGGTATAGGACTATTTCTGATATTAGTTGACTTGTATTCAGGTTGGCCTGAAGTTATTAAAGTTGCAGATACAAAAACCATTTATGTGAAACGGGTGTTGAAGATAGTGTTTTTCAAAAACCTTGGTCTCTGATAATGCACCTGAGTTTTGTGAAGAAAGTTTATGTGTACAGTTAAAATGCATTGGCTGCATTCCATACAAAATACAATCTTATCACCCACTGTCAAATGGAATTGTGGAGAGAATGGTTTAAACAGTAAAAATGGGATTAAAAGCATTCTCTCCAGTGGCTTGTGATATAGAGAGTTATTTACCCAGATTACTCCTAATTTATAGTTATTCTGCATGTAGGCAGAAGACAAAGCCCATCTGCATTGATGGGAAGACAAATAAGTGCTCCATTTACTATGTCATTTGCAATGAATGAAAGGATGTGGTACAGAATAGACAAGAATTCAAGTCCTGAAAAGGCAAATTTTGTGATGCAAAAGGATTTAACACAGCTGTGTTAACAAAAAATGAACAGGGCATAGTGGCTAATGAAGACCAACAAGAGAGCATGAAGTTATAGAAAAGGAGGAGGAAGATGAAGCAAAAGAACAAACAATACAAGAAAGAATGAATGAATCCGGTATTGAGAATGATCAGGAAGCCCACTAATCTGGGGATGAGAGTGACTGGATGATTCAAATGAGGAGAATCAGTTAAGACCTAGATCTCCTATAAAGGAAATCAAGATCCTCACTCTGACTCCCAGGGTGGTTTATAGAAGTCAAAGATCAACTAAAGGTATAAAGCCTCTTAGGTTCACAGGGAGGTCTAGTGATATGCAAATTACATACTGTATAAAAGGCAGTATAGCTATACCCATGGGGGAGTTACCTCCTCTTGACAAGACTACATCTGTCAGAGAGAATACTTATAACACAGGGTATGATGGGTAAATTGTCGCCATTTTATATTTTTAATTTTGCACATACACATTGTTTGTTTTTGATTTTGTCAACTGCACAATATAGTAGGATTAGTTGAATACCATCTGTAAGAAAAATAGCACCATGTCACAATTCACTCCACCAGAAATTTGGAAATGGCATGCTGTACTGCTTGGCATTCATGAACATTCCAATGTGTTTGGGTGCCAATCTGAGGACAGTGCAGAGGAGTTGAAAGAGTTGGATGAGTCTAATGGTGATTATGAAGTTTGGAGTGATCACTAAGGATGGCAACATTATACCTCCATTCATCTTCCCACAAGGCCTCAGACTCACACAGGCCTACATCAAGTGCCTTGAGGAGATTGTGCTTCCCTGGGCCAGAGAGTGGCTGCTGGAAAAAACTATGTCTGGTAACAACACTTTACACCATGACATACAAGCAGGAGAATGCAGACTTGGCTGTCAGACAATTTCTGCAACCACATCACCTCTTACATCTGGCCACTTAACTACCCAGCATACAACCCCCTTGATTATTATCTGTGGGATGCAGTTGAGCAAAAGACCAACAAAACTCGTAACACTAAATATGAACTGAAGGCAAGGATTATGGCAACATTTGCCAACTTAAACAAGAAGACCATCCAGAAGAGTTTTAGGAGATTCCAAAGTCATCTGAAGGCTGTGGTTGAAAGCCAATGGTGATTTTACTGAATAAATTGACTCTTTAGTATTTCAAAATATTTTTGTGTAATTTTGGTAATCTATTAAAATGAGATGTCAGTGCTATTTTCATTTTTGTGTAATTTAGGCGACAATTTATCCATCGCACCCTGTAATAGGAAGTAGTTAAAAAAAAATTACCATAAATGTCCTTGCCACTGTTTTTGCATATACATACTGATAACTTGAAGTATATAATTCAATGAAGTCAAAGAACTTTGAAAAATATTAATGCATTGATTACCAAATATTCCTAATTTCATTGTAAAAACATTTCATTTTATAAATGAAAAATCTTCAAACTCAAATGATTGAAGCATTTTATATGCATTCATAAAAAATTATTTAAGTGAAGGAGATTATATATATATATATATATATATATATATATAAAAACAAAAACCTCACACAATTTTTTTTTTTTTTTAATCTGGGATGATGAAAGTGAGGACAAGCGTGAAAGTTAACGCTTACTAAATGTAAGTGTGAGAGTTAATGCTTATTAAATTCCATGTTAGTTGGACTAATTTCAAGAGTATTATTACTCAATGATCTATTTCCAAATGTCAGTAGAGATCAACTGCTAATACACATATTAATGAGACATAACAAGAATAACTGATTTTTTTATTTACTAAGAGGTCAATGTTAAATTTTCAGGGTATAAAAACAAAACCAAAATAACATCTTGCAGGTGTAATCTTCAAAATATTATTCAAATTTCTCATAAAATTAACAAACTAAACACATCAAAAGAAATATTTCCAAATTTGACAATCCACAAAGAAGCACTATGCACTCTAAATATATTAACTATATTTTTCATAAAATTTTTATACAGAAATGTGCCATAGTATATATTAGAAAACTTGGGCACCTCAGCATGGTGTAATGGTTAGTAAGCTTGTCTTTCTAAAACAGTTATGACTGGAGAGTGAGTCCGATCCTCACTGGGTGCCCCACACTTTAGGCTTTGTCCCACATCCAAGCTATGCTTAGAAGATAAGTATATAAGAATACTTATAATTGTTTGCTTCTTTTTAAGTAAATTATAAAATCTACTCAAAAAGATATTTGTCAGAGAACACAAGGAGTGGATATTTCAAGCAGTCATTTAAAAGTAAGATGCCTCAATGCCTTTTTTTTTTCATTATTTGACTTCAATGCATGTTATTTTTTCAAGGTTTCTTATTTATTTCTATGGAAACTAAAGCAGATACAGAGAACACAACACCAATGGATAAAACAAATTTTCAGCTATGAAATACCATCTTTCTACAGTCACCAACATTGGCTGAACACTGCCACAGTTGTCAATCCACACAATACAAACTGCCTGGAATATAGCTTGTCATTCACATCATTGTTGCCACTGTTTGGCCTCTATGTTCCACAAGCATCAGTAAAGGTCAATGCATAGCAATTTTTTTCATATGGAGGAATTTAATTGTATACTTTTGCTTCATATGCACTTTTATGTCAGATGCTATTTTGCCACACTGCTATCTGCAACAATGCAAACACATTATGAAGGGAAGTATCAATTTCTATTGAAATACCAACATCCATCTCTCACATTATGAGTTATAATAAAACAGGAGGCATTATTTCAAAGTGATTATTATGTTTTTTCTTTAGATATCAAGATTATTGCATCTTTTTTATGGAAACAAACACCTTTCCCAAGAATAAAACTTAAAACAAAACTGATGAGCATATTTTCTAAAGGATATATAAATCTTCAAACAGTAAACATTTCTAAATTAAAAGAACTCTTTCTCTTATGACAAGGAAAAAAATACTAGGAGTTAATTTTTACAAAATTAAATTGCAGAGATATATACACACACACACACACACACATATATATATGCGCGCATATCTCTCCAATTTAAAAAAAAAAAAATTAATCAAAATAATTTTGCATAAAATTATTTTGATCATTACAATAAGAAAAGGGTCAGATTTAAATAAATTTGACCTGATGTCTGTGAGAGAGAGAAAAGTAATAAAAGTTGAATGTTAAATAAAACAAAATGCATAAGTTGCAAAGCAGTTTTTTTTTTTGTTTGTATGCAAAGAAAAACTGCTTTTCAACTTGAGTATTTTGTTTTAATGTAAAGTTTATAATTTATTTATATTTAAGACATGTGAACTTTTATAATTTCAGATACTGCTTACATATTAAGTTAATTTTGAATGTTTTGTCCTTTCTGATGCTAGCTTTATCTATGGACACTAAATGTTTTTCTTTTCTATAAAAGCTATAAAGTCAAAAAGAATATAAACTTGTTTTTTCTTCAAATGATAATAGGATAATAGATATTAATTAAAACTTGGCAAGACTTAAACCTATATCCAATCTAGCTAATCTGATTCAGCTCACGTACAATATTTACATTTTTACTAGTTTAACTAAATTCTATTTAACATTTTCTCTCAGATTGTGATACTTAATTACAACCAAATGCATAATGTTATTCAATGCCAGATATATATTGAAATCTTTGAAAATAACAAACAAAAATGGTTTCTTATAATTTATAAAATAATTATGAAAAAAAAAGTTAAACTATGATATATGAAAAAACATTATAGGCAAAATCTTGCTCATAGTTAACTAAAACAAATGTCAAAGTTTCATGTGTGACATATAAACATTCTTAAGTAATTGAAACTGATCAATTACATAAATTTATTTAGTTTCAAAAATTATAAGAATGAGCAGTTCAATGATGATTGTATGATTTATTTTTCTTTAATCAATACATGTACACTTGTATATTCACATAATAAACTGGGTTGAATGATATAAAGCCAATCTGGCCAAGGTCTTATCTTAATGTATATCAGCCACACTAATTATACACTGCATGCTTTGCAGTTAGTTAAGGTCAAGGTGATTTTTTAATTAAAAGAGATATATGTTATGTAAAAGTATTTTGCTATGACTATATTTTAATAAAGTAATCATTGTACAATGAATATATACTTTTATGTTTGTTCTAAAAGTGAAAAAAAAATAACTGCCAAAATTATACTTATGATAAAATATCTAAATTTCATATCCACTTAATTTTTTTTTTTAAAAGAAACTCCCAGAAGGCTGGCAAATCCATTCTTATAAAATTGCTTCAATTTTTTCCTTCATGTTCTTTAAAAATTAGTGACAACTACAGATTTTGACATCATGAATGCCAGTTTATTTTCTGTATGATTTTATCTCAACTAAGGCTATTTTTAGAATGTATTGACCATCAGACTCTTACACACAGAGATACAAATCAATAACAAGTTTCTATTTCCAGAAACTGCAATGCTTAAATCTGTCAGGCTTAGATTTTCTTTGTTATTTTAAAAGTTCTCTTCTGAAACACATTTATCAAAGAGAAAAGTTTTGAAAACAAGTATTCAGTTCAGCTCTTACTAATTATACATGCCTTTGCTATATGACCACACTAATTTTTTCATAATTTAAACTCTGCATACTGTGTATACATTGACTAAGCAAATAAACACTGAATTGTACTGGAAAGTTAAGCATGGCATTTTGAACCATTTGAAGAATCAATTAATTTGTTATTTGAGATAGTAAACTAAAAAGTTCATTACAATAATCTTATAAAACATAACAGAAATGTTTTTGACTACATTTAAAAGATGCATTGGTTTATTTAACTTAACCAAAGTTGAAAAACTGTTTTTCAGTGTTTATTATTCATTTTTCTTTACCCTTTGAAATTAAATCTACTTTTTAATTCTTCAAATCAATCAATAATAATAATAATACATGATTACCCATAATGCACAAATTTTGGTCAGCATTAGTAAGTATAAATATCATATAGCTGTTCATCTATACGAGATAAAATATATTATAAATATTAATGTTACTGAAAAGGTAGTATTTTATCTAGTTTAATATCCATATATTAAATAATCTCATATCTTGTGAATGAGCACCATAAGTAGGTCTCACTCTTTCTTTCATAGATATTAAAATTAAATATAGAAAATCTGATAGAATAAAAACAATGAAGTAGAGAATTTAGATTATTAATAGTTGAATGACATAAAAAACAGAGGCAACAGTTACCATAACAACCAATAGATGTAGTAAGCACCATTCAACTAGTAACAAATGACAAGCTAGAGAGTGAATCTAATAATCAACAAAAGCTGTCTCTTTAAAACATGGAATAAACTCCAATATTACAAACCAAAATAATCAATTAGCAATAAAACTGATTCCACCCACTTATACTGTATTAAGAAACATATTGCTATTTCACTAACATACTCTAGAAAATTCTGTCTGTGATTTTGGGCAGCAATCACTCTTTTATACAGGTTTCATTAAAAAAAAAAGCTGACAAGATACTGCAGTTAAGTTTTTTATTTATTATATAATTTTTTTTCTGGAGATAAATTATGTAGAAATTGCCCAAATGTTCTGTATGCCCAAGCACTTTTGGCTATTCTTTTAGCTATTATCAAGGATGATTTTATTTTAACTGAATGTATGGCTTTTTATGTATGTTTTTACAATTAAATATTTGGTGTGTGTATATATATATATATATATATATATATATATATATATGTGTGTGTGTGTGTGTGTGTGTGTGTGTACATACACACAAAAAAAACATCCTCATATCTCACATAATTAAGATATGGCTTATATTGAAATTATTCATGAATAATACTTAAGGTTGAGCTATGAACGTCTACAAAATTTGTAGCATCTAAGTTTAACCCAAATTTTTTAACATTTGTTCAAATTTTATTTGGTTCATAGAAACTGAAATTTACAATATTTACATTTTTTTGAAAGGTGACATTTCAATACATGATTTGTGTATGGATTGTGAATTTTACATATTTTTACATTAAAAGTGAAAGAAATGGAGTAAAATGAAATGCATTTTCATCAGTTGACAGTCTTATTTCCAGAAATGAAAAAACACTGTACAAGCAGCAAAAACATATGTGCCATTTGTAAAGATGGTGTCAAAGTTGAGAGTACTGTTCATAAGTGGTTCACAAGTAGAAATTTTGATCTGGAAAAACAAGAATGTTCCAGTTGATCTGTAGTTGTTGATGATGACCAAATCAAAATGCTAATTAAACAATCCTGGTCACATGACTCAGGACATCACAAAGATACTCCACATATCTAACATGAGCACTGAAAGACATTTGAAACACTTGGATATGTGAGTTGCTAATTCACAGTTGCCTCATGATTTAATGGAAAAACTTTTACAGACCATATTTCCTAAAGTGATTCTCTGCTCAAATGAAACAAAAACTTACTTTTGAAAAGAAAAATCATAGACAACGAAAAATGGATTGCTTACAACAAAGTGGTTCTGTGGAAAACAAAATGTGACAACTATTAACTATTCCAAAAGCCAGTCTCTATCCAAAGAAGATGATGCTGTGTATATGTTGCATTATATATTACAAACCCTTTTTACAATATCAGATAATGAATTCAGACAAGTACTTTTCCCAGTTAAAGACAGCAATTGATAAAAATTGTTTGGAATAGGCCAATCAGAAGGGTATCATCTTCTATCAGGACCTGACAGAAATTAGTACAGCTTGGCTAGGATGTTGCTACTATACCTGCCATATTCACCTGACCTTGCACTTTCAAATGACCAATTACTTTAGTCCCTACAAAATTATCTTACTGGAATGGTCAATTGAAAAGGTGGACAGACACTTGGAATTTGAATTTGATATGAATCTGGAGGTTACCTAACCATGATCACAAATGTCTTTCTTTTACACTTATTTTAAATTAATAATTATTACAAACTCTTTCAATTAATATTCCAGTATGAGTTTAGAAAGTTCTTTAACTTGGATTTTAATCCAGAAATATTAAACAAAACAGTATTTCCTGTGTTTGAAAAAAAAAATACTTTTAAAAGATGAACAATACCTAAACATGAAATTAGCAAATATGCTAACACTTTCATAATAAAAACTGAAGCAAACATAAAAAATATTTGCAAAAGTTAGTTACAAGTTAACAATTCAATGAATGGAGTATTATCAGTCAAATCTCGAGCTTTTCTTTTTAATGTTCAGAAATAAACAGTGAAAAAGCTTGTTAAAACTAAAATTAATTTTACAAATTCTTACAAAATGTACTCTAAAATATTTAGTACTTTTCAAAAAACATTATTCCAATGTACTATGAATATATAAGACAAATTTTCCAACTTATCCATATCTAAAAATGGAAAATAGTATTGTATACATTAAAGATGAATTAATCAAAACATGTCATTTTAAATTATGTCAACAACAGAGATCAAAAAGTGTATTAAGATAATATATTAAAAGAATAAATATGTTTGGAAAAGTTTCAGAAACAATGCTTCATATAACTAATTTTAAATTTCATGTTTAGAGTTAGTTTAGGCATATCAAGCCTGACATTCCATATAGTCATAATAAATGTCAATAAATAAAAATAATTTTTATTTACCAAGCATCTTTTATGACATTATTAAAAAGAAAGAAAAAGGTTTTAAGTAATTTCTCTTATCTGATACTACATAGATTTCCTGTGAAACTTTATGCAAAAAAATCTATTAATCAGATTATTGATTCAATTTAAGGGAATCAAATAAGGTCATTAAGAAAATCATGTGAGTTTGCTCCTTTTTTCTGTCATGACAAACAGAATTTATTTAAACTTCATATACCTACATGAATCCTACCATGTAAAACTGATCAAAACATGAAAAAATTGTTGACAATTTCAGAATTATAAATCTTGGTATTTGTATATAAAAAGCTAACATGCAGGTGTCTACATAGATTTTAAAAAATAATTAGAACTTTTCTCAAAAATGTCTACATGAGGATCATGATAGTAAACATATATACTTTGTTGCAGCATAGCAACTTTGAAATCCATTTAAACTTAATTTGATGTATATTTATTTAATGATGATTTCTACCATATTGGAAAGAATATCAAAACTATAATCTTTCATTACAGCATCTTGATATTTTAAGAGTACTATGTATTTTAGAGGTATTGAAAAATTCAAGTAATTTTATTTAAAAAATGTCTTTAATTTGTAAGATGTGTTTTTCCTTTAATCCTCATAAACACTGAATATTTTCTTAATGACAAAGGTTAAATTTAATTTGGTACATATTTCCTCTTGCAGGACAGCTATATATTTATTATTACAATAATTATTTTTATCCATTTGATGCTTCTTAAAACTGCATCTATATTTTTTAAATGAAGTGCCAGAGAGTTTCTTTCGGTTGATTCAGTTATTTTTTTAATGCAAATGCTTCATTTCTAATATCAATCATTGAGTTTTGAATATTTGCCAATAGAGTTATATTTTAACATTATTAGAGATTACTGAAAAGTAAGGGGCAGTAAATTGATCCAAAGAAATTTTGCAAATTTTCATCCCTCCCAAACTATCATAATTTCATTTTTTTTCTTTTTATATTCTTTTCTTTAGCAGATAAGATGAATATAGAAAAGAACCAGACCAACAGATAAATAAAAAAAAAATGATTTGGGTGTGTGATGTAATTAAGAGTTGTGTTCTCTTGAATAATTACCTTTTTGGTGAACACAGTCTCTCAACATAGATGGTGTCACTGCTAAATTTGCATGACACTTGTGCTAATTTGCAAGAGAATCATCAATAAATCACAGTTGATCAGTGACTGGCCACAGGTATAAAAAACTGACATTTTTTCAGTGTTGTGAAATGGGGTGATAAGTGCTGATGGTTGGGAGAACACTACTCAGATCTGTGATTGTTTTGCTAACCCTCAAATTGGATTTCATTCACTGATGATTCTCACACAAATTAGCCCAACAGCTGTCATACAAATTTAGCAGTGATGCCATCTATGTTGAGAGACTGCATTCTCCAAACAGGCATTTAGGAGAATAAAATTCTTACACCAGGCACACCTAAGTCAAGGTCTTTTTTTCGTGTCAGTCTAGTTCTCTCCTACAATAAACCAGCCAACAGTTAATTTAACTGATACATTTTAAAAATAGTGTAAAATTTAATATTTACTGGATAAGGAACTACAAGCTTGCTCTAAGTGTGATGATGAGAGAATAAAAAACCAATAAGAATGTTGAAAATGTTTCATTAGTAAGTTGAATCACAATAAACCTATATGGAAGTTAAAAGAAATGTTAATAGATTCCATTATATCAAAAAAAAATTCCTTTTCTAAGATTATAAATACTTCAACCAGCAAAAAGAAAAATATCTACAATACTTATCACCTACCTTTGTTACAACACATTAATATTACAATGGAATGACACTGTTGTAACACCTATAAAATTAGACATCATGGTACATGATATAATCAGGAACTTAGCAAATTAATATGGCAGTCATATGAAGGCAAACACTCATAGGGTTATTTTATGGCATGTAATTTTATTCAAAAATCAATTTTAGTAAAAAGTGACCTTACTCAATATTATTTTCAATCATTTTAAAGAAAGGAGTTCAAGTGAATTTCTACAATTATAAAAGAATTTCAAAATTGATATAACGTTGAAGAATTAAACCACAATAAATTAATTCCTAATAATTCTCTACAATCTTAAGTTTATATATGATAACTGTAAGACATGCGTCAAGGCTGATATTGCTATTTCACGTTCTGTAAAAATTTTAAAAGGAGGGAAAGAAGGAGATATTCTAATTGCATTTCTCTTCTACACTGTAATTACTTCAATTATACACAAAATAGAATCCACTGGCAAATCAGGTTTTTCAATTGGTGGTCACCTCCTTTCAAACTTAGGATATGCTAATGATATCACTGCTGTGAATGACTCAAGACAAGAAAGGCAGAAATTTATCAACATTTGCTGAAAATGTAGAGAAAATTGGTCTGATTATAAATACATCAAAAACAAAGTGCAAGGCCACTAATAAAGATAAGGCCCCTTTCAACATAACAGTCTATGGAAAACCAAAGTAGCTGAATTAGTAAATGAACTGAATCCCCCACATCTCTATCATTAGACCTATGTTGTTCCTAATTTTCATAGATATCATATCATCAGTTTTCAACTCCGTATCTATGCTGATGACAACTATTTACTCTTGTAAGTCTGATTGATTCAATAAGGTCAAATTGGCAGCTGATCTCAAAAATGACCTAAAATCTGTTAATTGCCCAACAAGAAATGGCTCCAAAACAAAACTGCTCTCTTAATTGTTTTAAAGAATCTTTTTTGTCTTTCATCAGCATGGCTGATGCTATTCTCCAGGGAAGGTACTTTTGTGGTTTCTCAGGCTAATGTTTTTCACTGATATGAAGTGGAAAGATTATATTTAATCAAGTGCTAAGTCTGATGCTAGAAAACTTGGTTCACTATGTTATGCTAAACAATTTTTCTTACCAGAATCTACCTTCAATCGTTATGTTCTGTCTTCTTAATTCATGTTCTATTCATGTTCTCTCTTCTTAATAATGTTTTCTTTTTCTCATATTCTCTTATACTCAGTAACTCTTTGCATCTTAGTGACTTTATTGTTTTGCTTGAGGTAAAATGATTTAAAAAAAAAAAAAAAAACACAAACTTTCATCATTGAATGAAAATTCAGTTCCTGTTCAACTGAGAATAAATTCTGGTTTGGCAACATTTGAAAAGAACAAATCCCGCCTAACATCCTCTTGTACTCCCTTCAAAATCATAGCTATGATCTACAACACATATTTTCCCCTGCTGTACTGCTTTGTGGCTTGAGTTGTGTCCACTGGACTATAACACTTAAGAAAATGGAAACATCCCAGAATCACTTTATGCAATTCATGAACAACAATCACCCAACAGATCACATAAGAATACAAAGTCTTCTGGACAACTTGTCTGACACCAAGTGTCCTTTTTAATGAAGAGTAAAACCCTTGCTTAAGTTATATGCTTACATCAAACAAAATAAAAAAAAGATGATCAGAAATATGCATTGAAGTTATAAGTACTCAGAAGTTTTTGCATAGAGTATAATAAAAATGAAACATTTCATAAAGAATTTAAAACAAAATAAAAAAGATAGCCTGGTTTTCACTACCAGTTGATTCCAGGTGCTGTAATATCAAGCCATAAATTGAAAAATTCACAAAACATGAAAATTTTCTAGTATACAAATGCTAAGAAAACAAATCGGTTTGTAGAAATATTGGTGTAATGAAGACTTGGCAAGAGAAAGGGGAATAAGATTTAAATTCTTAAGAAGAATCCAGGACATTTAAAAAAAATGAATAGAAAGAACATAAACCATTTAAAAGAAATAATGTATATGAAACATTGCATTTTCATTTCATACATTATCATATTTTTTCCTGACATTTACACAATATTATTTTTTATAGATGCAGCATTCCAGTCATAAATTCTTCCTTTTACTTATGAGTATCTACTAAAGATAAGACTTAAATTAGAAATTCACCACCAGAAGCTAAACAATTTCTTATGTAGAAGTTTCTCTGCAACTTTCTTTAAATTCTCAGTTGTAAAGGACCAAAAATCTAACAGATCAAATTTATAACATACAAAAAAGATTGGAAACTGTGCAACTCAAAAATGTTTAAAATAAAATTAAAAAAATACTTTAAATTGAATTATGATATTTACTGTTATGAAGGGGAATTTCCTTCATATTTTATCAGTCCAGTGATAGTTGTTTATCTTGCATATCAAGATGCCCTTAATGCTTGGGCATTTATACAGTCTATGCCTTAGCTATGATAATCAGGCAGTCATTTACATATTACTACATTTACAGTTAAAAAATATGAAAAATGCAGATTACAGAATGCTTGGAAGGTTTTTAGACATTTATCAAGTACTTGTTTTGCTAATATAATGTAAGAAAGTTAATCTATTTAAATGGTATCTACATACACTGTTTTCTACGATTGCACCTACCACTGCCTGTCCTCAGTTTTTATAATTCAAAATAGTTTCTTTTAGTTTTAACTGAGAAGAGTTGATTTATTTGTAGAGAAAGTTAATTATTTGAATCTGGTTGAGCTAATTGGTTACAATTGTTTTACATTTCCAAAGTTCAAACCTCTTCAAACTTTGACTCATTAACACCACATAAACATTCAGCTTTGAGCACCAAGAGAGAACTACAGTGGAGATAACTTAATATTTTTGATTAATGACACTATTTTGAAAAATGTTAATCAATGTGTACGTCTCAAACTTTTTTCAACATGCTTGCAATGTTTTTAGCTCATTTATATTTTACTTTGTGAGGAGTCTCCCCCAATACATTCAACCAGAAATATTTAAAATATAAAGGACATACTTATTATCTGTTTAATTGGAGGTGTTGTAATAAAAACATATGTGATTGTACACTAACATGGATACTTAACTGAGTGCAAGGTGCTGTTTTCTATGATTATATATATATGAGTTGAGCGGTTTGGCAATTTGTTTCAGTATCGGTTTCCGGTATTTTCCTGGTGCCGCTGTTTTCGATTCGGTTTTTCGGATTTAATTTAGTAATTTTGCGTTCTAAGGAAGCCATTCATTTTCTTGTGTAATGATAGCATAGCATTTTCAGTTGATTTCGTTTGAGATTGATAAATTTGCAATTTAGGCCGCTCAACTCACAATTTATCGTGTATTTCTGGTGCAATCTTTAAAATATTCATATGGCTGGAAAGAAAATAATCTTTCTAAATAATTCGTATGTGCTTTTATTCATTGAATTTTTATTTTGCTTTGAACAGCCGAAAATATGATTCCCTTCCCACCCGAGACTAAATTTTACACTTACTTTGATTTGCAAAATCAAAGTGACCAATTTTTATCAATATTCTTGAAATTGTACATTCATTTGAACTAAGATACATAAACTACAAGCAGGAAGATGTTCATTTCTTCTCTGACCCATGGAAGCGATTTCCTTAAAAAATTATAAATTAATTAAGCAAAAAAAAAAAAAAGAAAAAAAAAAGTGTCTGACACCGACAGACACTTCTTTTCGATTAAAGTTTATTTATTAAACTTTCAAATAAATTGTCAATTATGAGTAACTACCATATTTATTAACAAATTGGTAAAAAAAATACAAAAGAAATCGTCGCATAAACTATCTATATTTTTTTTTGTGTCTTTGGACAACACATTTGAGAGAGAAAATAGCTCTCCAGAAATTAGTTTATATGGCTTTTTAAAAGCCCAAAAATATGAAACCCCTCATGTTTTTAAGAATATGACAATTCTTTTCTGGTGCGCCAGTCAACTGTTACTGGGGTTTGGCAAATAAATTTCTTCTAAACACGGAAAATCAATGAGTTATTTTTTCGCTTAAATAAATAAATTTGTTTATCTAGCGAATACACAAAAAAAATAATTTTAATTTTTAGAATGTGTAGATTTCCAAATCTGCGAGTGTCACCTGTTCTTTTTAGATACACATTTTAAAACTGAAATTAAAAACTATTTCAATCATTTTAAATGAATCTATTCTAATCTTAAGTGTATTCGCTAAAACCATAAAGATATTTGTAAAAATAAAATGAATTAATTTTCCTTGTTTAGAAGAATTTTATAGGCAGGAAAATTGTTTATAGGAATTTTATACCCACCGAACTATAGTGGCTAAAAAAGAATTATTTTTTTTTTTACTTTGGGTTTAAGAAAAGTTTTGAAAATATACACATTTTAAACCTGAGATTTTAAAACTGACTTTATTTTTTTAATATTTAATTTTAGCCTAAAATTAAATTTTTAAGTGTATTCCCTAGAAAGAAACATTTTTTTTATTTTTATTTTTACTACACTAGACACCCACATATCTGGAAATATACAAATTTTAAAAGTGAAATTAAGAACTATTTTAATTTTTAATTCTTAATATCTAATTTAAAATAAATGTATTCCCTAGATAAAAAAAAAAAAAATCTTCATTCCTTTTTGTTTTTACAACTTTTTCGTGTAAAATGACTTACTAGGAAAGGAAACCTTTACAAAAAATCCTACATCATAAAATTTTTAACCTCAAGACGAAACTGGCAACTATTTTTTTAATTTGTTAACTTAATTTTACCGCAAAAAAGTTTTTTTTTCAAAACTGAAACAAAAATATTTCAGATGTCATGCCGTATTTCTTTTTTTCTTCTTCTTCTTCATTTCTTTTGCAAAATAAATAGATTTCATATTTATTTCCTAAAACAGAAAACTAGTCAATTTTAAATGTTTTTAACTAACATATTTTTGTTTAATCTTTTTCTCTTACAGTGGTATAAATGTTGATAAAATGTAATTTTATTAACATCTGAAAGTCTTTTTCAATAGTGTTTCTTTGTAGTGATATAAAAACGAAACCGAAATAGTTCGGTTTCGTAAAAAAATTCGATGCGGTTTCACGGTGTGAAGATGAACCCGATACTTTTAAAAAGCTTTTTAATACACATGAAAATAACATTTTTTAATTATTTACCCATTAACAGAATATTAAAGCAATTGTATCCCCTTGCTACTTGTTCTGCTGATGATGGTATTTCATTTGCTTCACTATTATTTCTAAATGTCTAAAATTACTACATTTTACCGAATAAAACTTAGTTCTTTACCAATAAAAAGACAAAACCGGTTAAATTTTATTATGGGTAAGAAAAAAAAATATGACTGTTGAAATTATGCGTTTATTTTTCTTTCTTGCTATATGTAAATTGAAAGAAAGCAAAAAAAAAAAATGATCTAATGTCTGCTGAAATGAATATCTATGGGAAATTATCACCTTGATTTGCATGTATCAGTTACAATATACAGTACACACAAAGCTATTGTTTCCAAAGTATCTATTTAAAAACAAAATGTATTACTGATAAACTGATAGTTTTAGAAAGTGAGAACAAAATTAATTTCCATTTTTAAGGCAATCCAGAACAAATAAATACAGACTAATAATGACTCAACATATGTGAACATGCAAATACTTTCTAAATTATTTTTTTTGCTATAAAATTGTCAATTTTATGAAAAATCTTGGTAATCAACTATTTTGGGAGAAGTTAGTTTGCTTGCATGCATTAAGTTTTGTCTGAGGAATTATTAAATACACATTGATTTACTTGGACTATTGTTGTTGTTGTTGATCCTTATTTATATGCTTATGGAAGTTCAGGTTATGTTTGCAGGATAGCTCTTACTCTGCTTGTTGGTTTCAATCTGCAGAATGATTGCTAAAATCTCCTCTCCCAAAATTCATAGACAACCCCCTACAGATGAATACTGGGATTTATTTCTAGCCAATAAAAATGATTTTGATCTTACACATACATTTTTTTTCCTTTCTTTTCTTGAAATCAGAAGGCTATAACCACTTGACTGTATCCCTTTTGTATGTTAACATTATCTTTATTTTGTGAACTTTTTATTTTGTTACTGTCTTATAGATGCTTTGTTTTGCCTTGCATTACAGTGCCCTGTCTAATATTGTTTTGCCCTGTTCTTCTTCCACTTATTGTTATTGAGAATTTTTTTTAATTCTGCTTAACTATGTCTGCGTCTTCAACTCTACTGATAATCTCTTGTTAGTCAAGAACAATAGTTGGAAAACTACCACAGTCTACCTTACATCAAATTCCTGTCAAAACAGATTCAAAAGATCTGTAGTCCATACATCATGACAGTATTCAAAAGCAATTCCACAATTCCCAGACATCTCCTGAAATAAACTTCTCTTAGAAAAGAACATGACTAGGGACTGTGTATTTTCCATTCCATACAGTTGTGGCAAATAATACAAGGCAAAACCAACTGCCTCCTAAAAGTGTGACTGGAGCTGTGATCCAGGAAGGAGAGGAGATGACAAAATCAGATATGGCTGATTTTGTGTGAATGGAAAAAGGAAACCATCAACCACTGTGGAATTAAGTCAAAATAAAAGAGAACAAGATTGGAAAACTAGATGATTGGAAGAATCAGTGCACATTCTAGGCCCTAATATCTTCCTTGTTAGCTTTAGCTTGGACATGAAAGCCATATAAGAGACTATTAAAGAAAGATCATAAAGCTTAAAAACAAAAATTCCAATACCTAATCCCACTACAGGTAATGTAAAAATCTTGTACTCTCAGTTGACATGGTAGACAACTGCCATAAAGCTTTATACTCCAAGTTATACCATTTAATTGTCCTATGAAAATGTTAAACAGATCTGATTATCAAGTTAGTTCAAACCTGGGGTTGGCTAGTGAAAAAAATATGTCACATACTCTTGTTCAGTGAAAGATGCAAGCAATATCACAAGGATGAATTAATTATGGAAAATAAACTGATACAAATTATGGATAGTAGAAAAAACCGGGCTTCAATCAGTTCGATGTTCGTCTGCTGATCCTCATCATTTTCCAAATAGAGTTGGAGCGTGTTTCCCTACAAATATAAAGGTAACAGGCTTGCCACCAGCTGCACCTTCTTGAGCCATGCCACCACATCTCCGGTTTTATTAGTGTTGCTGAGTTTCACTTATGCCATTATGGGGAGGTCAATAAATAGGTAGCTCTGTCGAAATAGCTTTCAAGTAAAAAGATAGTGAAGTATAAGACAAAAGGAAAGAAACATACTCTTGCTTGCCCTGGCTGTCCTTAGAAACACTGTTAAGAACACCTTTCTTCCAAACTTGTTTGTTACAAAAGCAATATGAACAAAATGAAAAAAAAATCTAGTAAAAAAAATTAATGACAATGCTTTCTCTAAGAAATTCATATAATCTAAGACTATTAAGCCTAATTGTTATCAAGAGAAATGAAATTCATACTTAATGTTCTATAATCAACAGCAAATCACTGAAACAAAACCTTACACTTAACATTCAAAGTAGATAGCATGTTAAAAATGTAGATTATTTTAAAAAATTCATTACAATACTTAGACCTTGCTCAAGTTTCACTTTTGTTCCCTAAGGTTTTTTTGATCATGTAGAAGCTACAGTGCAACATATATTTATTTTTATAAAATATTTATTGACATGTTTTTGTTACAATTTAAAAGACAATGGTGTCTAAACTTTAAAAATTGCATCCTTTTATTAGGCTAAGAAAAGTTGTGATTGGTTAAAACTGATAGAGAAGCTCAAACAATTAGCATATTTCAAGGCCTACTAAAGTTAACCCAATTTTGTTTCAGATTTTCTTTTTCAACAGATACCATAGAGAACATGAATTATTTTTCAAGGTAAGATTTAGTTTTCTCCTTTGTCACCACAGAATTATTATAAATTTTTGTTCAAAATCTTTTTAAGTAATACAGATTACAGCCAAGAAACTTTAAACTGAACAGTATATTCATGCAAGACAATTTTCCTTCATGTTCTGTAAAGCTGATAATTACCCACCTTATTAAAAAAAAGTTTTAAAGACCAAAATAATGGCATAGTTAAGGTTAACATTCCCAAAACAAGTTATCAGTATTATTTTATAAGGATAGATATCATAAGCTGAAATTCACGTGATATAGTGTTCATATAACTTTAGGAATATCCTGAAAATTTTATGAATATCACCAGTTGGTTAATATCAATTTTATTGACTTGCATAATAAAATCTAATATTGTATATATGAGCATGACTCTAAACAAAATAATATTCTATTTAAATGATAAAAAATTGCTATAGAATATCATAGAAATTCTAGCTTAAACTTGAAATTTAAAAATAATTCTAAAACAATCATAAAAGGAGAAAAAAGCTCAAAAAAAATTAATATGAATATATTTCCCATCATAGAATTATTTCTCCTTCTTTAAAACCAAAAGAAAATGTTAAAGTAATGGCATATGTCAGGCATATGTTCAATTTGAAGATTAAATTAATATTGCACATTGCTGTAAGTGTGTTTCTTTTAAGGCAAACAATCAATACTCATACTTTTGTCAGTACAATAAGTGTCTAGGTTAAATCAGATCATCAAAATATGAAAATAGCTTCTAATATTTTATAGAAAACATTAGAAGAAAAGTAATCTTTATAGGCCATCTGTTTCTGAGATATAAATGGTGATGGAATCACAGAATGATAAGACTGATACTTGAGCATCTGTCAATTAATAGAGGTCAGCTACAGGACTAAATGTCACACAGTATTGAAAAAAGAAAATGCTATGTAATATGCTGTCCTTAAGGCAGCTACATCAGCACTTTAATCATGATAGAAAAGCAAAAGATATGACAGCAATAGTAGTTATAGAACACATTTGATAATGATGCGGCAGAGTGGGAATCTCACCAAAGATTTTAGTAGTGTATGAATGTTTTGTTACTGGAGTAGTTATACTAAATAGATTAAAGTGAGTATGGGGATACAGACTATAATGGAAAAACTAAAACTAAATGTTTAATTAGAACATAAAAATAAGCTTGATTATGGTTTTGAAATCTGAAGAGGTTAGAGTAAAAACTTGTATTCTTAATTTAAAAGAGTGTGTATGTGACACAGAATTTTTGGATGACTTAGCAAGCAAAACTTATCCAAATATTTTCCATTTCATCTAAAATACATGTATTTCTTATCACTTAACCTTACTTAACGGAAACAGATTATAATTAGTGAGATAACATTCACAACTAATTATTCCTCCAAGAACTAGTGAAGTTGCCACAGGTAAATCTAATATGACAGTGATAGTAAAGTGTGTTTAGAGTCCTTGAAGCCTGTCATATCATTGATTTTACAATAAGCTCAATTTAATTCTAATTTCTTTGTGTGAACTCAATTTACCTGAAGCATTTTCTAAGTATATTCATTAAGTGTGCAGCACAACTTTCTTACAGCCCCTTTCATCTACATTTTAAACAGTCAAATGCATATACAACTGTCATAATAGATCAAAGTACTGTTTATTATTTTTCAATATTATGACATTTGAATTATCTGGACAGCTGAGGAGATTCTCGCACCATCAACAATAATTGCAAGCCACAACAAACAAGTCCAACAACTTCAAGTATGAATTGTAAGAGACAGACAACAATGTCTTCTTAAGTGCCTGTACTTTCCACTGTATCTGAACCTCTATCTTTATGTACAAAAAAGAAGCTCATTAGTGTATGGTTGAACAATGGAGTCTTAAGAAAAACAAGAAAAGGAATTTTATTCATATTCATTTGTTTAGCATTATCAAAGATTGTGCTAATTTTTGTCACCAACTTTCTCTTTTCTATCCAGCATTTTTCTCAACCATTTCTCTACTTTATAAGGTGAAGTAAAAAAAAAAAATTGCAGTTAATTATTTTTCTTACAATAGCTATCTGCAAAATTGACATTAATAAATTACTCATTGAAATCTAGATAAGTTAAGCAATGTAAGACTAGTAAAATTTACAATTTTCATATGAAGTAAATAATTAAAACTGACAAAATTGACATTTTAACTGGAACTTAGTAGTTTGTTTCATGAAAAACAATATTTTAGTAATAAATACAGCAACAGTTCTCAAGCATTTTTTGGTTAGACCATTATGACCACCAGTAAGTTCATTGGGTGGACTAGATAAATGTCTAAAATAGTGTTAAACAGAATTATTTCTTATTAATTTATTTATAATCCTTCAGTTGAAATCTAAAACATGAAATAGAGATCAGACATCTTTTAGTTATATTTCAATCACAATTCTTTGAGATCATTTTTTCTTTCATCTAAAAATTCTAATTTCTTATCAAATATGAAATTCAAGATTATATTTTACAAAAAAACAGGATCAAATAATATGCAGTATTCACATAATAAACTAAATCTTGTGTGCTCTATAACTACTATCTCCAAAAGTTATTTTCTTTTCATTCATATTTTTCCTTTCCTCACTTGTTACAATCAAGTCAGTATATTATATTTATATACCATTTTAATACTGTTATATGGTCACTAAATTGCCAATTTTTAGGTGCCACATTGTATATATTTTAGCTAAAAGGATCAAAACAATGTAGTTTGGTGAAGGATGATTTAATTCAAAGATGATATTTATGCCATGTTTTGCAGATTAATCATTGAAAAACTATGAAAAGATTCCTGTTCCTAAACTAATAACAGCATAGCTTATTTAAAAAAAAAAAAGTAGTTTTTACCAGTAGAACTGAGTCTGATAGGTCATCTAAAGTGCATAAAAAATTGTGTCAGGCTTTGTCCTTAAATTGTAGTTTATCCATTAAGTTGTACTTGTCCAACAAAAATCTACTTGATCTCTAATGCAAAGTGACCTTCAAGCTAATTTTAAAGTTTATATGACAAGATATAATTGCAATGAATAATAAAACAATTTAGAAGTAATGATTCAATCACTAAAAAAATTAAAGATTTAATAGTCAACATTTAAAAAAAATATATCTGAAGCTTCCTCGTAATTAAAATGTTGTTAACAATGTGAAAATGAGGTACAGAACATCAAAAATGTTTTTCATGATCTGAATTATTTGTTACTTGTTATTAATGAACTACTTGCTAAAATTATGTTATTAATTTTATTAATCTAAGCAAAAGAACAAACATTTCCTAATAAAGCAATATAGCAGCTTGTATCTTCAATACACTTCCAATTAATAATTCAAAATTCTTTAAAATAACATCAATGTTAAACTTACAAAACACTGTCATAATAAAGCACATAATTGGCAAAAGAAAACTAATTTCCAAACTCAAGTAACAATTTGGTAAGGTTTGCACTAACAAAACTAATATTAATAGAAAAATTGCTTATCACAATAAATCTGATAGACTTATTAATGTTTGGGTAAATATAGTTGGGATATTGTACAGACTCATTTGATTAATTTTGCCAAGAGATTATTATATTAAAAGAAAGACACCCAGAAGACTTCAAAAATAAGTTTAAAAGAGATTGGCTGATTTCATGGTATTCTAAAACCTTCCTCAAAATATTTTATTAATTTTTACTTTAAAGAATATAATACAACAGTTTTTGGATTTAGGTAAGGAGCATATTTGTAGCCATTAGATAAAGTTCTCAAACTATTCATCTCCAGCTTGTAAAATTTATAATATTCAAATATCATTGATTAGGCAATAATTGGCTAACACTATTTTTATAATAATCTTTCCTTTTACCTGCATTACAGCTGCTTCAACAAAAACAAAATTAAAGTTGGTTTTCAGATGATTTTCCCTCTAAGTAATCATTGACCCTAACATGATTTAACTTTAGCGATCAAATAAGAACTAGCATTGTAAGTCAATCAGAAATTGAGCAAAAGTATTTTACTAAGCCATGTAAACCAGATTCTAGCTTGATGCACCAGGCTTATTTTATAATGTTGAATTTATTAAGTAATGCAGATCATAAGCCTCAATCATTGGCCTCAATATTTGAAGTTCAAACTTGATCATACCATAATTTAATACAAAAGGAAAGCCGATTTAAAAATGCAGTTGTTGTTACTTTGAATATCAACATGAACACAGTAGAAAGTTTTATTTGTATCATGAAAATTAAACAAAATTATTAAGTTACTTCTTTAATTCAATAATCATTTCATTTGTACAAGAGTGGATTTAATAAAGACAACATTACTAAGAAAAAATGGATTCTTGTAACAAATTGATTTTGACACACACAAACAACATATAATAGTAAAAACTGAATTAAGAATTTTAACAATTTTAATTTCTTAATTTCTTTTTACTGTTATAGTAGCTGTCTTAAATGTGACATGATAGAAAGTTTATTAATAACATCATTGTGTTATTATCTATTATTAGTATCAACATCATACACTACTGTATCTTATTGGTAAAGCACAACTGACAGTGTCAGTTAAATATTAACATGGCAACGTCCAAAATAAAGGTGGATTATTCTTTAAGGAATATCCCTATACCAGATCCCTAAACATACAAAGTAGAAAATTTTTCTTAAATGGATAAGATGGAAGACATTTTTGACAACAGTAGCAGTATTTCTACCACCAATGGAGAGAAGCATGGATTAATACACATAAATGCCTGCTACATCAGGTAGAATGAAACAACTTTGAGAAAAAAAAAACGGCTGAAAGAAGAAATGAAAGTATCAAAAAACTAATCTAGGAAGATATACTTTATAGATCTGTGAAACTACAACAAACTCATTAATGAGGATGTTATTGAAATTTATAGAAATCATCAAGTGATATAGAACACAAGATCAACTTGGGGGTCAAGAATATAATAGTTAAGCTGCAAAAACTTTCTGTATTGATAATGCTAAAAGATCACAGAGAGAATTTTAAAATAAAGCCTTCATGTAGGCTCCTAAATTCCACTAAAAGTCTTTTTTATTGGTGTGTGTGGAGGGGGGGATTAGTGGATGGTGCATTTGGTGTTACAATCAATCAAAGGAAAAATAGCAAACTGTCATTGATTATTTTAATAGTGTCACAAATAAACAAAGGTGCACATTTGTACAGTTTGATATCTATTTTTTATCCTTTGATCAGTGAAGAAAGATTCAATAAAGTCAGTGATCAACCAGTACAAAAACATGATTGAAAGATAGAAATCATCAAGCACTGGAGAAAGTCAGTACTAATACACAATGTGAAAGATATGTAAATCATGAAAAGTGATCACTCCCTATGGTGTCAGCAAAGTTAATGATTGATTTTTTTTTTTTTTTTTATCAACCTTTTGTGGGTTATTTTAAGCCAAAACATACTTTTGGATTGTAAGAATAATTTTTTTTTTTTTTGCATGTGAATTAACAATTTTTTGAGAATAACAATGATTTTATCCAGATACAAGTTTTACTATTCTACTATTTAACTCATAGCCAAGGAAGGAGATGTAATGATAGCTTTCCCAAGAGTATTTGAGTGTAAGTGAATGTAATGAACCTGATTAAAATTTAAATTCAACTCTCTGATTTCTTATTAAAGTTAACAGAGCAGGAATACGTGAAATGGTTAAGCTCTACCTATTATATAAATTAACAGAAATGGGGCACCTCGGTTGGTGTAATGGTTAGCAAGCTTGTCTCGCTAGATTAGTTACAACTGAAAAGTGAGTTCAATCCTCACTAGATGCCCCATACTTTCGGCCTTGTGCCACATCTAAGCTATGCTTGGAAAATAACTATAAATTAACAGAAATGGTTGATAAAAGATGTAGGCTTATATCATTATGATGGCCTAATGGTTCTCAGGGATTGCAATGGCAGATGTAGGAATAAAAATCAGAAAGAGCTGAAATTAAAAGGTTCCTTTGCTGCTTTTAATCTGCATGTGTACACCATCTGTGCAAAAAGAAAAATAGTACCCTTATTTGAATTAATACAAAAAAAACACAAAATGACGATTTTCAAACAGATCCCAAATTCTGCATGATAGACTGTCTGTAAATTCTAGAAATAGAGGTGTTTTGACAACATGAACCTAGAATATGAAGTGGTATCAATGAAAAGCAGATATATTGTTAATTTAGACTTCAAGAGCAATACAACCAGGAAAAAGACTAACATTAAAAGAAAGAGCATTTATACAACAAAGTTATCAAGACAAAAGTAGAAAGCACATATTTAGGTTTATTGGTGAACAGTTCCTTCATAAAATATGTAATAAGAGCATAATTGAATTGAGCTATTGTTGCATAGACAAGATCTGGCTAATAAAAAATATAACAAAGGTATTGTGTGCACATGATACAAGTCCAACCTCCTCTTATAACTACAGAAAAAAGATAGATGCCCCTTAGGGAGCGAAGAATATTCAACTATCAATAGAGTCTGCTGTATAACTGCAAAAAAATAAAAATAAAAAAGTGATATGTCTTATATTGGTGTTTCTGGAGGAAATACATACAACAGCCAGAAAACTTCTTTTATAAGAGGGCAGTATACCAACACATTTGTTGGAGTTGAAAGACAAGAGCAAAAATGCTCCAAAAGTAAATGAAAAATATTAGGAAAAGTATTTGTATGCAAAACTGAATGTAGGTGTGAATTATGCCAGGAAGAAAATTTATATATTTTAGAATTTTTCCAACAGGAAAGACTATAAATTTTATTTTATTTTTGTAAATGTCAGAATTACTTTTCAAGTATTTTCTAGGCTACCTACCTACCCCTTGACTAAATGACCATGGACTCTTCCATATTTATGTTATAAAATCCAATCTGTGAATTTTTATATATGATTGAAGATTGCCCAAGCAAAAAATGGCAGTCAGCTTATGTTTCTTCATAATTCTTTTTTTTTATTATTATAATATCACTGTTTGATATTGTATGACTAAGCTTGTTCTCATTAATTGCATTACCCATTTGTGTGCGTGTGTCTTAATGTATAGGCTAAAAGAATTCATTTAAACAAGTTGTATTAAATTCACCAAAGGTCTGTATTTTAATTTTTTTAATTGTATTTTTCCAATTTTTGAATGAAAATTGTGAAGAAACTGTCAAAAATTCATGTACTTTTGACCATCTTAATGATTATCAAGAATAAGCAATGATTGTTGGCTACATTCTGACATTTATTTTGGGAATGTTATATTTCAAATTTAAATATACATGTGTAAGTGACTTCATGTGCAGAACGGTTTCACCAATATCAGAAATTAGACTATAAATATTTTATGCACATTTTAAAATGCTGTCTTGTGTGGTGATAGGTATTTAATGTTGATTTTTTTTTTAATCATTTCACCCCAAGCAAGGCAATAAAGTTACTGACACACAAGTGTTTACAGAGTGTTAGAGAATACAAGGAAAAAAATACTATTAAGGAGAGAGAACAATAAAAGAATAAAGAAGCAATAAGCCAGAAAATAGTTCCACAAGCAAGAAGTGTGATAGAAGAAACTATTAGCATAGAGCTTATGGTTACATCAAGCCATTTCAACTGTAAAATCATGAAACCTTGTTGCCAATCTAGTACTGTGCTTAAATTCATAAAGTCTAGGTAACATGAAAATATTCATAGAAAGGTCACAGGGAAACTACATTATGGCAGTGGAAAAGTGGCTGAATCCGAGATACTAGGTCAGAACCAATAACATTACAAATTCTTCTTTGGATTTTATCAAGAATCTCTAAATATATAGCAGGAGCACCAGAACAGATGTAGCAGAAATATTCAAAGCAAGGACAAATAGTAGGCTTATAAATATGTAAGATAGATAATTTTTCTAAACAGAATCTAACTTGACACAGTGAACGAACTTTCCTAGCTACAGACATAGCAATTGATTTAATATAATCTTTCCACTTTACATTAGTTTGAGAAAGCCTAATGAGTCATTCTCCTAGAGGTTAGCATCAACCATGCTCATGAAAGGTAAAAAGGATTCTCTCAGACAATTAAAAAACATAAAAGGGTTGGAGGTGCTAAAATTAACAAGCCATTATTTGCCTCAATTAACAACAGATTGCCAATTTGAACCAATAAGACTTACTATTAAGACAAGAGTAAATAGTTGTGTCATCAGTATAGATACCAAGTTGAGAACTGAAGGTCATTTATAAACATTAAGAACAACTTAGGTCCAAGTATAGAGCCATGTGGAACATTTGCATTAATGTAAAAAGATCTAAAAGAGTGGCCATTCAAGACAACTTTCACTTTGCAATTTGATAAAAAAAAATGGAATCAGTTCAAAAATTCATCCAGAAATGGCATAACCTTTCAACTAGTGAAGAAGACCAGTAATCCAAACCTTGTCAAATGCCATAGAGATATCCAGAACAACAGCCCAAGCTTCAACATTCTTATCTAAATCTTGATAGACTCTTTCAGCAATAATCATTAATAGATTAGAAGTTGACTTGGAGAAACGAAATCGATATTGCTTCTGAAAGAAGACCCTGTGAGGTGAAATGCTTAGCCAATTCAGAGTTAATTAGAGCTTAAAGTACTTTGCCAAAAAGAGGTAGCATGTTAATAGGCTACCTCTTTTTAAGAACTCAGGCAAACCATCTGATCTATAGAAGAGGATTTTCAACAAGGAGGAGAGCACAAATCAAGAAGCAAAATACTATACAGTAACCACTGTAAAGAAAGACCCAGAATACTCAAAGCTATACGAAAGAAAGACATAACTTATAAAATGTAAGTTTAAATTTTAAATATGTTCAAAAAAATAAGAAAACATGTCAGAACATAGCCAATAACCCTTTCATATGATAGTGATAGCATGTAATTCCTGATAATCGTTGAGATAGTAAGATGGTCTAAAGTACTAGAACAAAAACATGAATTTTGCCAGTTTGTTTAATTTTCAACCAGATGTACAACAATTAAAACCAAACTTGGAAAAATGCAATAAAAAATTAAACAAACTTTCTTGGTTGAATTTAATACAACTTATATATATGCAAGCACAAAAATAATAAATATCTATAGGGCAATAAAATAAACACCAGTGGAGTAACTTGAACTCTTTTTTTAAAGATCATAGTCATTGATCCTTTTGTTAGATGTATAGCACAGGCTTTGACAGGGTTACATGTGTTTCTAAATTCAGAGTTTTTGTTCTAGACTGGTTACCAACCAAAGCTGAAGAGCCCAGTTTTACTCTACTATTTAACACATAACTGGTAAGAGAAGAGATTGTTTCATACTTTTCTAAAAGGTATTTGCATGAAAGTGAATGCAATGAATCATTGCATTCACTTTCATGCAAATACCCTTTAGAAATCAGATAGCTGAGTATAAAATTCAGACTCAGCTATCTGATTTCTTGTTCCAATGGAATTCCTAGCAACACTAATTCAATGTATTCTCTAAATGGTCAAATTTCGCAACCATATTCCCTGCACATTGGTATTTGTCAGGCTGTGCTAGCTTGTGATCAAGATCACATTCATGGAGCACCTGATGAGGAAGAAAGTTACTGGCAATGCCTTATTTTTTAAGACTAGCATACAAATTCTAACATTTTACACATGTATTTTTACATATGTATAAACATTTTGACATCACCTTTTTAAATTCTAATAGTATCCTATTTCCAGGAAATATGTCCTCTTTGAATTCTTTAATAATAAATATTTTAAAGAAAAACAAAACCTATTAAGATGCAAACACCTCAATGGTATGGAAAATCTACAATAAAGTTCATCATCAAAAGAAAATGTTTCCTAATAAATGTAAACAAAATTGTGCAAGTGAATCTAATAAATAATATATCAAGTACTGGGTCATTCAAAATTTTGTTCAGTTTATTAAATAACAGACAAGTTTTTTCATTTTTAACATTATTTACAGTTTTCTTCCATTATCTTCTGCCATCTTTCAAGCAACATCACAATTCTATACTCCCAAAATGTTTAATCTTTTTTTAGCAAACAATGATTGAAGAGGTCTCTTACAGTCTTTTAGAGAATTAAAATGTTTTTTTCATTAAGCAAATGCTGTAAAGATTGGAATAAACAATAATCTGAAGGTGCAATAACTGCTGAATAAGGTGAATGGATAAAAAAATTCTCAGACAAACCAAAACAGTTTCCCATAATCATGGATGCATTTCAATTGGTTTAATTGGGAACAGTACTTGTTTCAATCAATAGTTTGCTTCCCTTGAAACAGTATATGACAGTCACCTTTCCTATCACAATATACAAACATCTCATTTCTTTGAATGAAGGCCTAGGTTTTTATATAATTTGTGGGTGTTCATATTACTTTCCCACAATCTATTACATTCCACATTGTTGTAATGTATCCTATTTAATCAGCTGTTATATTTTTTTTTAAATTTCTTTATGATTGAGGAGTAAATGTCATGATTTCATTGCTATCAACCTTGATTGATCTAACCAACAATGTAGCATGTTTAATGAGAAATCTCCAACAAGAAACCTTGCAAATCACTTTGACTTATTTCTCTATAAACTCCACAGAGTGAGTTTGACTTTTCAGATACATTTTTAACTTGCTTAAAAGAAAACAAAATAAACTAAAAATGTTTTTTGTTTCTTCCATCTTCAATGTTAGAATATGAAATATAAATATGCCAATTTTGATAAAATGCATTCTGATATGACAGCTTGTCAATCAAAAGCAATCTTTTTGAGCAAACTTTTAGGTTATCCAATAAGTTATGAATCAATATCTTTTATAAATTATTAGAATTAGCTGATGCTTTTCAACCTTGCCACTTTGAAATAATTGTTACTTTTAAATCGTACAAATATAGTTCCAGTCACAACTATCAACATACAAATTCTTTGAAATACTAGTACTATAATGCATTAAAATCTGTTAATAACTTTTGAAAGTCAGAAACATATATACTATTCTTATTTACCCAAAAGAATTCATAAGAAAAATAGCAAAACTTCATAAGAACTAGAAGTCTATTTCATGTAAAGTCAGTTGACTGAAAAGGTAAAAGGTCCTTTAATCAATTGTCTATGAAGTGATCGTAAAATATATAATATCCTTTTGCTATAAATATTTACATGATAAAAACTATTTCATTTATAAATGTAAATCTAAAGTGAATTAAGAGACAAAAGTCTAAATGTTTTACTTATATTGCTCACATGTAAAGATTGTTTATACATTTTTACTAAAGAAAAATTTGCCAGATTTAAAAATTAAAAGAAAAGCTTGAAATATTTTATCAAACGAAGTTGAAATTTAATACTCTATAGAAAAAAAAGGTCATAATTTTTAAATTTAAAAATTATGAATCTTTCATTTTCTTACTAAAACTGTCAAAAAATTTAAAATTGCAAGATTATATAAAACAATTTTTTAAATTAATGCAATTAAAAATGTGTACATATAAATAATGTCAAAAGATACTATATGTTCATACATTACTATGAGGAAGGTGCTGACCCACTTCCCCAAATCTGAACATTATTTTGCCACAGTGGTTGAAAAGGGTATTTTATTTTAATCATGTGCTAGTTTGCAAGATCCTTGTGCTTATTTTTTAATTTGTTTCATTGACTGAACTATGTTATGGGAAAGTGTAGAATTTTCAAGTGTTGAACTTAAGGCTGTCATGAAGTTCCTGATCCTGGGATCAGGAACTTCATGACAGAAACCTACAAATTAAATCTATGACTGTATGATGCAAATACTAGGTAACAAGAGACCATCATGCTCAACTGTAAAGAAGTGTACCAACTTACAATATAGAAGTTTTGAGATCCAAAAGCAGCCTTCAATGATGTCAACTCCTGAAATAGTTGACCATGGACATAGCCTAATTTATGAGCAGCTGGGTATGCAGAAGCTTTTAGCCAAGTGGGTGTGAAACACTGAGCAGAAATGTTTTGGAAGTGGATATCTCCAAATTGATTTGGAGAAAGGTCATGGCCATGTTTTTGTAAGAATAGGGATATATATAGCTATCTCCAGAAAGGTTAACCAGTTAATGCAGTTAAGGGGGCATTGAAAGAAAAATAGTCAACAAAGCTGCAGAAAGGTGTTCTCTTTTTGCAAGACATGGTAGCAGTATTTCAATGACCAAACATTTTTGGAAATGTTAAAGAAATTTGAGAAATGATATGTCAATGGTGTTGAAATGTGGGTCAAATATACGGAATAAGATGTACATTACATGTTTCTTGGTCATTTGTTTTGGGGTTGGGCTGTGAACTTTTCAGCACACTCATATCTATATAAAGCAGATACCTCCACTAATTTGCTGGTAAACAGAGTATACTATGATGAAAAAATGCCACAAACTTGAAAAAAAACTAAGCTTTATTGTCAAAATCTTTGTTATTATTAAGAAGAAAGACCAAGGTATTTTTTAATATTTAATTAAATTTCTTAATCCTTTTTTAGACTGTTTTAAATTTTGATTAAAAATCGTGTTTTTCTTGCATCAGCAGATGACTATAAATTAGCATTAGCAAATTTTAATGTCTTTTTGGCAGTGAAAGAGATGTTGATTTGGAAATTCTTGCAAAAATCAAATAATTGTCAGATTTTAATGAAACTTTCAGGACATTCATAAATGAATGAAATTATTTTAGAAATGTTTTTAGAAAATCTTGATAAAAAGTCTTTTTTTACATGTGTAAAAAATTTAACACTTAATTTTATGAATACTCAAGAAATTCAACAAGATAATTTTTAGTGACTATATTAGTTAAAAGCAAAACTCTTTGGAGAATTTTACAATATTTTAAAATGATTTGCAGTAACAGGAGTAATACTAACAAGGCAGAAAAAAAGACAGTTTTCAATTAACTATTAGCATTAGATAAACATCAATCTGTCAAACACATCAACAGCTTAAATAAACAGCTAATGTTGTATTAAAAAAATGCCTGTGACATTTTAAACTAAAGTGAATAATATTTGTTTCAAATCAGATTAATTATACTTTAAATCAGCTAATATTCCTCAGCTAAAATTTCTGAAAAATATATTTTACTTTTAGAAGAGAATTACATTGAAATGACAGAAGGCTAAAAATGGTGCTAATTTCAGAAATTTCAAAACAAAAACTCCTTCTAATCAATTTAAATTAGTTTTGAAATACAACAAAGTATTTTGCTTATTGGAAATACTAAATTTAATCTATTAGCTTGAAATTAAAACTAAAATAAAAGCTTCAAGAAAGATTTTTCATTTTTAAAAATTCATTTTAAACCTTAGGTATTGCGAATCTGTTAATTCTAATATAAATATTATTTTTAGATTTTAAGCAAAATTGAAAATATTTGCACTTAAGTGTTGCTTAATTTATGTAAATACCATAAAAATATCATTGCCTTTTTTTTTTCAGATATCATTATTCTTGCACTAGCTATGATTCACAGATTGAAAGAACAATCAATGTATATCTCCTGCATAAATTTTAAAATAATTTTCTACACAATTTATAGAAGAATTAACCAATTCACTTGCAAACAAGCAATTCAATCTAAAGTAGTCAATATGAATTTATATCAAAAGTCAGTCAGTAATATCCACCCAAATTAACCTTTGACTCATACTGACTGATGCAAGTCACCCATGTTATAAAAGATATATTTTTTAATGTGCTTTAAATAATATTTGAGGATTTTTATTCTTGGCAAAGTTAAATAGAGTAAAGATTAAAGTAACTATTTCCCATAATTGTCTTAATATTAAAATAATAATTATTTTTATTTATAATAGGAGTTTATTTTTATTTGTTTACAATATCAATTTTCCTGTCAATCAGATAGCAGCCATTGTGATTTTTGCAGATTCAAAGGAAAATTTTGACTCCAGTGCCATTTAATTTAACCTTAATTAAAAGTGTTGTTTTTTTCTTTGCAAGATGCAATTTTGTGCTCTTATACTTGTCATGCAGTTAGAAAAATTATAAGAACTCACTTTTAATATTTAATTAACATTTTTTGACAAAACCCAATTTTCATTGGAGATACATATAAAAGGAAGATTTAAATTTTCAAACCACACTAATACTCTCTTAAATGTAAGTAAATATGACCAATATTATTCTAATGATGCCATTACCCATTCAAGAGTCTTCTCCAAATATATCCCATTAAACCTACTGAATTTATTATATTCAATCCAAGTCAGTACTTTCTGCTCTTACAGCTACCAGCTTTTAAGTTTTCATAGGGTTGTTTCAGTTACTCTATTTTCAAACAACTTTTACTTGCTTCAACTTGTCAGATCTTATATGAAGGATTAGATTTGATGTAATTCACTGACTCAGGTTATCACTGGCAATGTGAACAAAGGATAAGACAGTAAAATTCAAACAGTTAACTTCATCAGTTCAATATATTACAACAGTATTTCCAATTTAGATTATTTAAACATTTTAAATGATTGGTGGAGGTAATGACAATTTTAACATCTCTATTAATGCATTAATTAGAAAAATTTAAGCATAATTCTTCATGGAAGTAATAAATGATAAACCTAAATAACATTTTAGCAATCTTCAAATTCCACAGAAATATGGCATTTGTTTCATAAATAATGTTCAATATATCGTGAAAAAAATAAATTCTTAATGTTTAATATTATTATCTCAGGTTTTGTTAGATATTTCTTTCATTACATTGGATATTACATCCAAGTCACTACCAGTCAATTAATAATAAGTGAAAAAAATAAGTGTATTTTGGTTGTTTCCATTACTAGCACAGACAAAAGACAAAATACATTCCTTCAAGAATATTTATTCAAGAATAGTTCATTATCCCAATTGCTACTTTTTCTAATTATTTCAAAATTTTCATAAATTTATAAAAACCTTAAATATTGAATTTAAGCAAGATTTTAAATTTCATGAAAATTTTTATCATTTTTGATAGATTTTTAATATTTTTATAAACTTGCATACAAATCCAAAATATAGATACTTCTGCATTTCCATGTAAGTTTTTGCTAATTTACAGTAGTTTCATCTAGTGTAAAAAAAAATGATAAGCGATAAAAACAATTGCTATAACTTGTAAAATACTGAGAATGTAAAACTTAAAATAAGCTTACTGGTGAAATTGATTTTCTAAGAGTTGTTCTATCTTAATACTTTAAAGCAATTACAGTAATTCGATATGTTTAATTTAAAACTCACATCTAGCAATTTACTCATTATCCAGAACACTAAAATTGCTGTAATTTCATAATTGATTATTCTTATTTTGATTACCACTTAGCAATACATGCATGCACACATACATGCACAAGCATAGCAACAATTTAACCATTTTAAAGCTATTCTAAATATACTGAAGTAAAATTAAGTTGTGCTAAAAATGTTATATTTTAATTGAAAATGTTTAGGTTTAAAAATACCAAAGTAAATATAATAAATATCTGGCAGTTGTTATAAATTTTATTTTTGAAATAGCACATTTTGTGTGTGTACATGACTGAAACATGTATAAAAATATTTCAATCAAAATTGCAGGCTTCATTTTTTCAATGTTTTCACAACTCTTCTTTTAATTAGGATAAAGGGACTGCTTGAGGTAACTGGGTATTGTAAACAACCTCCTAAAATCCAAAATATATTTTAGCTTTAAATAAACCATGACAGGTTGATAAGTAGCCCCCCTCCCCCGCCAAATATTAAGAATACTTAATATTTATATAGTCAACTGTGAGCTTAAAAGGATAATTTTTGCTGCACACAACACTAAAAAATTAGAGCATTGAAAATACAAATATCTTTTGGCTATAATGTAATAAGATTTTAAAATTTTGAATAAAATACTTTCAAATTAGTTTCATTAGTAGTAAAAAAACAAAGTATTGTCAACTTAATTTTACAAAAAATATATTAAAAAAAAATTAATCCTTTTACAGATTGTATCACTTTTTTTCTTTTTCAGATTGTATCACTTTTTTCTTTTTTTTAATAATTTCTCCACAAGCAAGACACTAAGATGCGAGCAGTTACTGAGAGTGGGGAAAAAAAAAAAAAAAAAAAAAAAAAAAGAAGACAAAAAAACCAGGATTCAAGAAGACAGATGATGAGGGTTGATATTGCATTTAAATTTTTGAAGATCAAAGTTGCCAGGTAAGCAGGGGGCTGGAAGAGAGTTCCCTAAGCAAGAAGTGTGGAAGAAGAAACTATTAGTATATAACTTATGGTTAGAATTAGAAATTACAACAATAAAACCTAGCTGCCAATGTAGTACTTAAATTTGTGAAGTCTAGGTACCAAGGGGGAAAGTTCATCAGAACAATTACCATGAAAATATTTATAGAAAAATCACAGGGAAGCTACATTACAGCAGTGGGAAAATAACTGAAGCCAAGATGCCAGGTGAGGACTAATAATGTTGAAGATTCTTTGGATTTTGTCAAGAAACACTAGCTATAAAAACAAAAGCACCAAACCAGATGTGGCAGCAACATTTGATGCATGGATAAATAGTAAACATATAAAGGTTTAAGATAGATTCTGTTAAGAAAAATGATTTAGCACAACACAGTAAACCAACTTTCCCAGCAGCAGACTTAGCAATTGATTCAATATAATTGTTCAACTTCAAGTCAGTAGAAAACATGATACTACGAAGGCACAGTGAGTTGCTCTCCTGGAGGTTAGCATCAGCCATGTTGATGGCAGGAGTCAAAATACTTCTTTAGGAGCAGTATTGTTTTAAATTAAGAATTAAAAATGACATTTAGAAAAGTTAATATAATGTGCTTAAAAGAAGTAGAACCTATTGTAACACCTGATGGCTGATCCTTGGTCACAGTCACCAATAATGTGGTACCTTCAGCTGCCTTTAGTCACAGGACCAATAACATACCACCTTCTGGGTTCTAAGGTTTTTGGTTGAATCTGAATAAGTAACACCCAAGCCCTCGGGCTAGGATGTATGATGCCGCAGTAAGTTACCGAAGTAACCTGTTCAGTCCCAACCTTCATCCTGTCCCATGTTAGGGATTTTTAGTCATAGGACAGTCAGATCTGATTGCTGTTGGAATCTTTGGTATCAAAGCAATCTGCTAAGGTGAAGGTGCACATCAATAAAAATAAAAAAAAAATAAAACAAAATATGGCGCACAGATAATAAGTAACAAAGTTCACCTTTATATCGGTTCTTTGGTTTAAAACAAGTATTGTCCCAATCCATCTTAAAAGAGTTTGACATTTAGGCAAGTTCTCAGAGCTGGATTATGAAATTCTATTTTCAATGTGGAGTTTGTTCTGTTTTTGGTGTTAGTGTAATTCTGCTTTTCAGCGTTAACTTCAATGCGCTTTTCATATTAACTTTGTTGGTAAAAGGGTGAAGATTACTTCTTGTTCTTAGTGTAGTTTTTCATCAAAGTTGGAGTTCTTGTTCTTGGCAGAAGTCATGTGGGCAGTCTCAGTGAGCTGGTTGGTCTTCACTTATGGATTCTTAACAGCACTTGACAAAATTCTCTGTGGTTCTAACTTCTTGGCTTTGCATGTTTGCTTATATGGGCCCTCATTCCATATCGGTATGGGGTGAGATGTGGTCTGGGGTTTCGATGATTCCCCTAAATCCAATAAAGGTCCATTGTTTAAAATCGCTTATGCTTGCAATTTTTGATAAGATCTCCTCTTTTGTGGTGTATAGTCACAGGATATTGATCTGCCCATACTCCTTCTCTCATCTACTGGCATCTTACACTAACATCTTTTGAAAGGCATTAACAATTTCTCCATCTTTCTTGTTGTCTTAGCTGTGCCCACCACTATGGCTACCACCCAGCCAATGGTTTCTCGATCTTCATGACGCATTCAATTTAGCTCATTAATTAGAAGACTTTATCTCCTCAACCTTTTGCTTACATAGCAAAAAATGTCAGCATTAGAATTAAAATTATCATTCAGAAATTTGCCTACGCAAGTCTTTTTCTCACCTTGTCAAAATTCTGATATTTAACACATGGCACTTCTTGATTGGCCATTCCTTAAATTCTATGCCTGTTTACGAAGAATCTCTGTTTTCCACTTCTGGATGACAGATTGTATCTGTGTTGATCCTAGACATTCCATATCCTGAATCAACACTTCTTTAACACCCCGGCTGCTTTCTATTGTTTTGATAACCAGCATTTTTAATGACCATCATTCATCAATTGTCAAGATTGCCTATTTGTAAAATTACACCTTATGCACTTTCTTGTTTTATAAACTTAAGACTCTATTGTTCTCAGCTTCAGGTCCTTCGACCACCCGCTCCAGCACCTTTTGTAATTAATTACTCTCACACTTGCCACATTGCTCTATCAAAACATTATCCTTGCCACAATTCTCATTCTCAGAGAATTTTAATTTGTTCTTAAAAATAAAATCTTTAATTTTCTTCATTGTAACTGATCAGGCTATCCTTCATTATATCTTCAAATCCCTATTTTCCAGCATTAAATATTATAGCTGACCAGTATATCTTTTAATCCTTATTTTTCAGCATTAAATATCTTCCAGTGTTAAATAGTGCCATACTATAATGTTAGGTTATATCCAATCAAAACCAAAATTAATAAAAAAAAAACTTTATATCCCCTATACTTCTTTTCTTAAAGAGCTAGGCTCAAAACATATCTTAGTGAGAGCATTAGCTTTCAGTATGTTTATTTCATCTATTCCAAGGTTTGTAGTAAACAAACCCTCAGATAATTTCACAATATAAACTTATGAGAATAAATGACAATGCAATAAAAGCAGTTTTTATTATATTTCTATCAGTGTATCATTTCTAAGTGATCCATTTCAAGAGAAACAGAAACTCAAAGGCACTGTAAAAATCCAATATTTATAGCAAAACAACAAAATACCTTCATTTCACAATGATTATAAACTTTAAACATTTTCATTTAACCTTTTGTTTGTTCAAGAGCAAAATTACTAATTTTTAAAACCATCAAAATATAGAATGGAATAAGCATAGACATAAATATTAGCAAGAAACCAACAGTCTATGCTGCATTAGTAATAATTGTCTATAAACAGAACTATGTTATTTCAAAACTAGACAAGAATGGATCAATAAGTCCACAACCTGACACAATTGTTACTTAAACTTTTATCTGAAATATTTAATGTATAAAATAAATGTTTTTTTTTTTTACATTATAAAACTGCTTATTGATGTACCTATGTATTATATTCTGGTAGAAAATGTGCAGTATTTTTAAAATTTTATTAACCTGATACATTTCATATTACTATTGCAAAAATAATTTATCATTGTTAAAATATTTTATATTTAAAGATCAAAACTACAATAATTATCCTTAATCTATTCACCAACAGATGGAATAAATTGTTTAATAATGGTCAACAGGAATGGATTTGGTTATTGCTATCTGATTGTTAATCTTCCAGAAATTTTCTAATTTTTTATGTTAAAGACTAAACTTAAATGCTTGCAATAAAACGCACCTGTTGATTGTATTTTTAATATTACTATTGTTACTAAAACCAGAAAATATTGCCCTGACAGCATAAAAAAAATTATTATTGCTTGAGGCAACATAAGCATTTGAAATAATGTTATCAAAAGTGTTCATCAGAAGTACCTCCATCTTTCTTCCTTTTATTGCATTACTTTATTTTAAATGTCAAGAACAATTTAACAGTTTACTAAGGACAAAAAAAAAAAACCATTTCTTGAAATTTTTATTTGTGAAATAAGTGAAAAATTATACAAATATTTATTAACAATACATTCATTGATTTTTCTAAAACACTCTAACTAATGGTTAAACTAATGCTTTAGATGATTTCTTGGATTCATCAGAGAAGCATCAAAGCTACAAAAATAACTTTTTTTTGCATAGATGCAGAGGCAACAAGTGACATAATTTCATGCTTGAAAGAAAAACTTAATTTATATTTGTGCATAAACTTACCAAGATTTTAAGGGTAAAATAATATTTAAAAATTATTTGTAGAGTAATCTATTATAACATTTGATTATTTCTATCTATGGTAAATTCAGTCAGGTCTATAGTCAAGGTAAAAAGTAATTTATTCGGTCACTTAGAAATTAATTTAATACACTGACAATTATTTTAAGTTTAATATGAGATAGTTACTGTGGTCTATAATGTTGTTCATAAAATATAAAAGAAAACTGTCCTCAGTATTTCCAATAGAACACATTCTAGCAAACCTTAGCTTAAAAGAACTGCTACCTTATCTATTAGACCACAGAAGTGTCCATTGAATCTTATCTTTTTGGTGCAAATTCACAAACCACTTTTGATATATTTTATCATTCACAGTACCTTCTCCATAAACTGTGCAAAACTATTTTGTCCAAGTCATTTTTTTTTTAATTGGTTTAAAATGAGAAACAAAATAAAAAAACAAAATAATATACTCTAAAATGTTGCTTTTTTTTCCATTTTCAACACTATAATAAATAAAAATATGTCAATTTAAAAATAAAATGCACTATGAAATAAAAAGTCATGTCTTTGAAGTTATTGAAAAGTAATAATTCCTTATATCATCTAATGACAAAAACATTTTTTAGACAATAAAATGTCCTTTAAGGCCCAAAAAATTTACTTTGGGGTTAATAGGAAATTTCATAAATTAATTAAGATGTTTAATTATATTTAAGAAAAAAATTACCATTAATTTTTTTGTAAATTTAAATTCCTAATAAAATAAGTATAGAAGGTTTTATTGAAATCCAATAATTGATTGAATTCCCATATATTTTTAAAATGTGAAGATATAAAGTATTCAAATGATAGTCATCATTACATTTTTTAATAACATTTAAAAAAAATTCAAACACAACTATTTCCACTGCTATATAATGCACACCAATAATGTTGATATCAGAATGTTGAATATTGGATCATTAGAACAATCCAAGTTATAAAAATTGAATTAACTTTTATGTCCAATATGGGATAATTTTTCATAAGTGTCATCTTAGATCATCTTTCATTAAGTGTAGCTACAACACAGGCTCAACATAGGAGAAAAAAATGCAATTTATAAAAACAAAATGATTGTATACGACATCCTAAATCAGATCAAACAGTCACCTGAATTCATTATGCTAGCATATGAAACTAACCATGCTGTAATAGCTGTCATTATAATACCTCCCAAGGTCTGACACAGGTGTGAAAAAAGCCTATGTTGAAATACTGATTTCTTCATCTTCCTTCTGCAAAATGTTTACAACATAAGCTTCAATTTGATCAAGATCTGATAAATGATCATTGATCAAGAAGCCAAAAAAATCTGTTGTTGCTTAGATTCTGGGACCCACTGTATATAAAACTTCTCACCATCTTGTAGAATTTATTTTCCAGATTTTTGTATAGAATAACTTTGAAAGTAAAACTAAAATGTAAATTTCCCATAGTAATAATGTCATTTTATGACAAAATCAAATACACCCAGAAAAGTTAAAACTGCAAAAAATGAAAAAAAAATCTTTTCAATATCTCCAAGGAAACCAATTTGCTTTATGATCAATCAAAATCTATCATCAGGGAGGAATAGATACTGATAACACTAACAGGCATATCATATACCTGAAAAGATATATGTTTAAATGAACTGTTTGGTTATGCTTATAACTCAATTTTCATGAAAACTAAACTTATTGCTTTTGTCAAAGTAGCAGACATGGTATAGGAATATACACCTCATTTCTATATATCAGCATGAATAATGAAAAAACAAATCATTTTTCATATTTTATATGCATACTTACAAATATATTTGTTTTAAATAGTCTATTCCACTTTACCTCCATATAAAAATATGGATCTTGGACAAGGTAATCCTTTCTTAGCTAACAAACATGACATGTAATGAGTGTAAAAGCAAAAATGAACAATTGTTAGATTAAGCTTTGAACCATTGTATCTTAGGAATGATTAATGATATCTTACTGGAATTCTCCAAGGTTTTTTTTTAACAGTACTGAACTCTACTTTGAGCAATAAGAATGTATAATTACTCTCCAAGCTTAACAGAAGAACCGTGATGAAATCAATCATAAATGAAAATGAATGTTCATCATTAATTAATCATATTTGAGGATTGGAAGCTCATGAAGGATTGAAATAAAGTTCATATATTATTCCAGGATCATTTTCAAACTTCAAGATGATCTTCACCTTCTCTGACCTTCTAACCTTCTGTCCTGGATTAGCAAGATGCCTCACACGTTTCATGTTTTATTTTCAAGTTATTTTTTTCACTGCTCTTTGGACTGTCATAGCTGAAACTCCGCTCTGACATGCCAAATGCCTTATGGATTGAGTTGGATCTTTTCTAATTGATCTCTTTAGCTCTAAGTTGAAATTATGATCCCTCTTCTTGTTGTGACCTCTTGATCCAGTTTTCCTCTCTACTGCTCCCTTTTTTTAAAATATATTCAGTTTTCTTGATGGTTCTTGAATAGACTTTGAAGATGGAAGCCAGAATGTGAATTTTGGTACCATTACTGAAGGTCTGAATTATTTTTTTCTTCTCACCATTGCTTATTTGGGAAGACAGTGGGGCTGACATAAAATGATTTTAACCTGTTCTTTTTCTAGCTGAATAACTCAAAGGGTTTTTCAGTGATTCTTATGACAAATAGTGTCAAGATGACTAAACATCTTATCTGAAAATCTGGAAAACAAAAACTCAGTTTAGTGGATTTTTTTAGATATTAAACATTTTGTGAGATGGACAATTTTGTGTTGTTACATATATATATATATATATATATATATATATATATATATATATATATATATATATAAAACTTAAAAGCAGCGTTACTGGATGGCATTTAAGTAAAGATTGTGGGTCCAGATCCAGCCCAGGATGTTTTTAATTTGCTCATGGAGTTGGCCTGATTCCAAAATGGTATGCTATGTTGGGCCGCAGCCTCTAGGAGTAAAGTTGAAAATGCAGACAATTTCATTTTGAAACACTGTAATTTGAGAACAGTAATCTTTTCATTTGAACATGAGCTATTGAAAGTTATAGAGTTGTATCACTTTAATTGTTTTTATCAGTAGAAGCCATGATGGCACAATCCAAAAACAATTGCAGTAACAAAAACTTGGGAATCCAAAATTTCAGGATTGTGAGTCCAGATCCTGCTCAGAATGTTTTTAATTTGCTCATGGAGTTGGTCGGATTCCAAAATGGTATGATATGTTGGGCTATGGCCTCTAGGAGTAAAGTTGAAAAGGTGTGACACACTGACATTCGAATTTATTTTATAGAAGGAGATAAGTTATTGAAAATTGTGTGCCTTTAATTAAAAAAATGTGACACTGACATTTGCATTTATTATATAGAAGGAGATGAGCTATTGAGTATTGTGTCCCTTTAATTGAAAAAGGGAAACACACTGACATTAGCATTTATTATAAAGTACATTTTGATTCCAACCACAAATCTAAAATGATTAGAAGTTTGATATTAAAACTTTAGTCAAACAATGAAGAGAATGAATTGAAGATGAATTGTTGAGATGGGTGGGGGCATGATTGCCAGAAAAATACATGGCTATCAAAATATAAAGATTCTTGGTGAAAACACATTAAAGTAGTTCTTTTTTATTTATTTTATTAGGATGATAAAATTGTCACCTAAAATAGAAACTATAAAAGATAAAAAATTTGTTACAAAATGAATAACTAATGAATTATTTTATTATTTTTATAAATTAACTATTTTATGTTAAAATAATGATTACTTTTTAGCATTACAGATTTTATGATTTAGTTCTATAAAGAATGCAATTGCAATTGGTGCTTTTAACCACACTTGTTAAAATTTGTCAAAATTATTTCAGTTTATGAACTATGCCACTTAAATAAATGCCAGTTTTATTATTCATTTGATTTTTCTTTTTTTATTTTACATTTCTATGCTAGCTACTAAATTAAATCATTTAAAATGCATATTTGATGATCATGCTAAAAAGCTTTTCTTTTTTTAAATGAGCATTCTTAAGTAAAATTGCACCACAAAGAAAATTTTAAATTAAAGAATAATAGAATACGCTGGTCAGAAGAAGGCTACCAGAGTTAAAATGAATGGAAGCAGACAAATATTACCAGCAGAATGAAGGCCAGCAGAAAGAAGGCAAGCAGAATTCTTTATAATTCTTTGCATTCTGTGGCTGCTACTAGGAACTTGGATTTATTAATACAACTTATTTTCTTCCTGTTCATCAAGTTTAATTAAATAAGCGTTATAGGAGCCAAAACAAAACATTAAAGAATGTAATGAAAGAAAAGATTATTAATGACAAGGCTATTTTTGGGAACTTAACCAATTTATTTTTATATATTTCAGAGTAATCTGCCTAGAAAAATTAATTCACTGATTTTGTATTTGATATTAAACCAAATTAGTCAAACTTGTACATATTTATATATTTTTTCTGTATAAAACAAAAATATGGGAAGAATAATACAAATAAGAATAAAATTAACTAACCTAAATATTATTGTTATTAAAGCAATTTAATGATTCTCAAATTGGAGTTCAAAAAGTATAAAATCACAAAGGTCATACAAAAGATTCATGTACTATAGCAAAAAAAAATGAAATAACTTTGAAAAGAACAAAAGTTCAATTATTTTTTAGGTTAAATTAATGTAACAGCTAGTCTAATTATATCAAATAATTGACGATTAACAGAAAAATTAATTTGAACAATGCATATTTTTAAAAATATTTGATGAAGGTAATAGCATGACCTTCAAATATTTTTTGAGACTCATTTTCATTTTGGAATGCAAAAGATAAATTATGCAAAAATTTAATGTTTTTAAAACATTGTGCTGAGAATTTGTTAGAAAGAGTTTGATTAAAAAATATAACTAAACTGTAATAGATAACATTTGTTAAATAAAAGATATTAAAAAAAAAAAAAAAGTAAAAAACACATTTGCAGAAAAAAAAAAGAAAAAAAAAAGGTATTCAACTTTCAATCTATAATTTTCATATTTAGCACCCCCAAGTCCTATGTTTCCTTAAAAAGTGTTACAGTAACATGACATATTTTTTAAATTGGTTTCACACTTTAAAAAAGTAACATTTTCCAAAATAAAAGCATTGCAGTATAAATATTTTATCTTTGACATCAATATAAATTTAAGTTAAAACAGAAAAAGGTTTTAAAATAAATAGTTGATGTACATTTTTTCCTTGGTCTACTTGCAAGTAGAATTTTTTTAACAAAATAAATTCTTTCCTTTCTTTGAACCTATAGTTATAAGTATTTATGACTAAATGAACATACAGAGAAAACTAATGGTATTTTCCACAAGCCAATTTTCAATAGGGAGTCTATACTGGTGGTAAATCTTATAATACTTGATGCTAAAAAAAACTGCTTATTTATTCAGATTTCACAAACAGAAAACTATGTTAAACATAGCAAAATACTATTAAATCATATATTTTATAAATCATGAATTAGATGAAGGTAGAGGATAATGGAGATTCAAATAGTGTAATAGTTATCAGTGCAGAAAGTGAATCTGGCATGCCAAGTTCAATTTTCAGTTGACTGTTTCATTCAATTTGTGCTAATGCCCTTCGAAAAATCATAAATCCATCATTCTCCAGATATGGGTTAAATATCAGAGCAGACTGGTCTCTCTAGCTTTAAGGTAGAAACCCATCTTAAAGAAGGAAAACAATGAATTCAAAACCAACCTGAAGAGGGACGGTCTCCATCAGGCTATCTTGTCCTAAACACATCACAACACTATGGCTGCAATACATATGATGCCCTTATGACCTCTTAAATGTTGCAGGACATGACATATAGTGTAAAAGGTTACCAACACAAAGTTAAATTAGTAAATATAGTTCAGATATTAGTCAAGAAAGCCTATGTATGAAAAAAAGCATGAATCCACTACTCCATGAATTGCCCTGTTACTGCCAGATAATATGATAAAATGTTTTATAACACTTTTGCCATAATAGCTAGCAGAGAGCAAACTACTCTACAATAACTACCTTACCTGCTCAGGTAGTAGCAGCAAAAAGCTGTTATTTCCATGGTCAACCTTGACAGAAATAGCAAGAAATTTATTATATATATATATATATATATATATATATATATATATATATATATATATATATATATCACAGCTAGATGAATTAAAATATACATGATTGTAATTTTATATGAACAAGTTACAATGGAATTTTTATTAAAATAACTTAAGCTTAATTTTTGGTGATGTTATGAAGAAAATCTTGTTATTCAAAGTTACCATTTTTAATTAGAGAAATAATTTGCCATTATCTTCTGTCTGGTAGTTGCTGTCCCTAGCTAAAGAATCTTAATTCTGTCTACATGTTTGTATATCAGCAGCTAGTGTTATGATAATATATCAACAGAATTGTTATCTTCACATGAACAAAACTAAAATGTGATATGTATTATTTCCCCCACTTAGCCAATTAGCCACAGGCTCAAATCTGATTGCCTACATTTTGATAAGTTTAGATTATTAAATTACTGTGTTATTCAACATGGGAAATTGATCAAGACATATGCTTCAAGACTTCAGCTCATCACATTAATACAAACAAAAAAGTTATTTCTAAGGTATTTTCCACTGTTAATTCTTACTTTTTAAATCATAAAAAGTATAATTGGGTTAGTGTAATAACCAATAAATTTCTAGATAAGTGTCAAACAAACTATTACGTTCTGTACAGATGAAACACTCAAACAAATCTTTGTAGGAGGTCTGAATGTCTTTTTGTTTTGTTTTTTTGTTTTATGGCCAATATTGTTTTCCTGTCATTTAGTAATAGCAATACAAAGCAATAGCAACAATTTATTCAGCATCAGCTTTTGCTGCTATAGTAACACTGTCATCAATGACTTAATCACAGCAGGAGATTTGGTTGGGAGAAGCAGAAGCAGCGCATACAGATGGAGATAAATATGAGTAAAAAGATGAGAAAATTAAATTTTACAAGCAAATATATATGCCTATGGAGATGTAGGCATAGTTTCCCTTCTGCATGCATATCTTAAACAATTGCTAATGATTGGAAATTAAGTATTTTAAAATTAAGTTTTTGGAGAAACTGAAAATTAAATTTTGAGAGTAAATGATTTAACAGCAAATATAGTAAAAAAAAAATAATAGCATTTTATAAATACGGAAATGAATAAATCACAAGTCTAATTTTTAATTATTGTCTGATACCAAGTACTTAATGTCATTAACTATGACATTAATTTAAATTTAAACCTAACTTGGATATATGCATACATTAACAGCTATTTAACAATTTAGCTAGTTTAAACAATGAATTTCACTTCTTGTTCTCCCAAAATTATATTCCAATCAGTAGTCTGTTAAACTATGATATATATCCTTAGTTTTTCCTCTTTTGCTTCTCTTTAATTTTCCCACCACTGGGGAAATGACAGGAAGGAGAATAGTCAACTTTATACACCCCTGCTCAGGGATCACCAATAATTATGCCTGTATGGTTAAAAATTCATAAATTGATTATTCAAATGATTATAGATTTACAACTGTTGCACTAATGTCATTAACATTGTGTATTCTATGGAAAAAGCATGTGCTCTTTTGCACTTTGATTCATTCTTAAACAATTATTCAATGTTCATATGCTTAATGGAGTGGATGAATAGAAACTTGACATGTAACATGGAGAAAATTGTGCTGTTTTTGATTCTACATCATTAGAGAAGCTAGATTAACCAATGCAATCTAAGAGAATAATACAGAAGCAAAAGATTGTTTTGTTATTTTCAGACAAATTCTGTATTTCAATACAGCTGTGTTGGAAATAAATTCAATTTATACATATATCATTAAAGGTTTTAATTTTAATGAACTGACTCCTTGCTGCTAACAATAATTTAGATGAAAAATTAATTTATCAAGTAATTACTTTCATTTCATTTGATTAAATGACAAATTTATTTGTATTATATTCACCATAATTATGGGATCAAAAATACTCAAATTGAAAAGTTTCAAATTTTTTAAATAATCTGCAAAAACAGATATTTGTTGCTCTATTGAATATTCCAAAATTTAACATTTTAAGATTAAGAGTCATTTTACAACAATTTAATCAGTAAATCTACAGCCAAACATTTTCTTAAACCCAAAATTATCAAAAACAATTAAGATATTTGGCACTTTGTGCACTGAATAACTGAAAAGTAAAAGTTTTGTTAGTAAATTTACTTAACTACAAAATCTTATTTTTATGTCACTAATAGATTAATTAGCAGATTAATTGTTCTTCAAAAGGGCCTAATCAATCTTGCAGATTTGTTTACTTATTTTTTAATTTTTACTTTAATAGTAAAATATGAAATAATATTTTACTATTTCCGTTGGATCTGATTATTTGGATCAACAAAGTTTAGGAAACCACATTCCAATTTCATTAAATTTCTCATTTGTACTGGTACAGCAGAAAACAAAGGAATAGCTTTGACCAAAACTTGTATCCCATAGCCAATTAGAAAGTGATTGTGCCTATAATGTTTTTCATCGTCAATATTGCTATATGATATAGCAAGTTTTTATGGTGCAAGATGAGAGTTTAAGTATCATCTAAAGCTGCTGCTTCATTTTTTTTTTCAATTTCCTTTAAAAGGACAAAGAATAGCTTGCCTCAGTTGCTGTGATAGAAACCAATAAAAAAATAATGAGGATACCACTTTCTAGTAAAATTTGTGTGGAATAGTAATGGGCAGTATTTTATCAAAAATGAAAATGATCATCTAGAAATGACCAAATTTGTTAAACTCAAAATCTTATGATCGATAAAAGATTTTTCCTCAAAACTTGCAGTTAGAAATTATGAATATATGCAGTCTAAGCCTTTAGTATTTCAGCAACAATAGAACATTTTGCAAAAGATAACCTATTTTCATGCCTTCTTACTGTTTTAGTTTTCAAAAATCCTCAATTGCAATCTGTATAAGAAAAAACCAGTCATTTGAAAAAAATATAAAAATAAAATGTTTATTTCACTGCACTATAGTAATCAAATTCCTTTAATAAGTTTTAAGTAATTTTCTTAAAAGTATTAATATCAGCCAAACATGATAACTTAACAATAATATACAAGAAATTTAATTATGAATGAAATTCAAAAATTATTATTGAATAATGAGAAAAACATTAAGTTGATAAAAGAAAAGCTAACAATATAATTTTAATCTGACTTTTAATCTTACTGTTCTTTCTCTTTTATATATATATATATATATATATATATATTGGCCAGTGTTCAAATCTCACTATGGATGATTTGTCAGGAAGGTGACTTAGTGATAATATCGGCAAGAGGTAGTAATCCCAGCTCATGGAACCATTGAAAAGTGACTGAAAACTATACCACAGGTTGTGAGTAAAATTAGGTAGACTGAAATTATATTGTAATTGATGTAAGGCTGTATGGCTCTATCAGATTGTGTTTCCAGGCCAAAAGCAGCTGAGTCATCCAACATTTGCTGTTGTTTATCATTATGGAGACAGGATCTGTGGTACCACAAACTACAGATCAAGACAGAGATACGCTCGTACACCTGATCATGAAAAACACAAACAACAGGCTGTCAGAGATGATCCCAGTATCAGCACACGTCAATTGGCCCTAGCATGTTGTACATCTCATAGTACTGCATAGAGTGTACTTGAAGAGAAGCTCTTTTATCCATATCATTTGCAAAGTGTGCATGGTCTTTCACCCTCTGATCACTAACCATGTGAGGACTTGCCAATGGTTTATTGCACAAACTGCCAATTCATTGTTTGTTTCTTCAGTCTATTTTACAGATGAGGCAACATTTAGAAGAGATGGAATAACAAATTTACATTTGTAGGCAGATTGGAATCCCCATGGTACAATACAGGCTAGACACCAGCATCAGTTTACAATTAATGTGTGAGCTGGAATTGTAGGTGACTGTCGTAGGTCCATATGTTTTTTCCAGCACGTCTTACAGGAGATGTCTACAGGGACTATTTTGAACACACTTTCAGACCTGCTAGAGGATCTACTCCTGCTAATACAAAGATGCTTGTGGTTCATGCATGATGGGGCTCCAGCACATTTTAGTCACATTGTTCATGATGCACTGGTTGACATCTACTATGAAAGACGGATAGGCAGAGGAGGACCAGTTCCATGGCCTGCACATTCCCCAAACCTCAGTCCTTTGGATTTTTATCTATGGGGCCACCTTAAACAATTGGTTTATGCATGAAACATTAATAATGCAGATGCTTCACCAAAGTGTCAGGGGGCCTGCAAAACAATTCAACACTGTGTGGGAGTATTTAAAAAGGGTCCACTAGTCAAATGATCATACAAGTGCATGCATGTGTAAAATCAAGCAAAGGACATTTTGAACATTTGTTATGAGTCACTGTATTGAGGTACAACAATGACCTTTTGGACATATGCTTATATGGACAGTTTGCCTTGTTTTGGTGTCAGGAATCCACCCTCAAAGTTTTTAAAAGTATTTTGCGATTGTATCTTGGACTGTACATTTAACAGTATCTACCATAAACTTTAAACTTAATAACTCAAAAATGAAAGATTTGCGAACATATAGTCTTTTGTTAGAGGTGGGATGTACAGGGACCTACCCTCAGATTTAACTTGCTCTATGTTTATTCACTTGTTTGTACCCCAAATAAACCAAAAGAAAAAAATTTGGAAAAAATTGTTTCATAACAGCAGCAAGCTGAAAATCCAGATTTTGCCCTTTTTGGCCCATTTTTAGCTAATTTTTCAACATAAATGTATCAAATCACAAAACCTGATATAAAATGGAACATATACTTGACCTTTGCTGGTAGCTGACAATAATTTACTGTTTAAGGGTTTGCTTCTTAATTCTACCACTTTTATTAATCTTCAAACTAGTTAACTTTTGAAAATTATCAAATATTGAATCTCCATAGAAATGCACCAAATTTCACTCAATTTAGTATGAGTTCATTTTGATGGAGGTCAAAATTTTGCTCATCAACTAACAAATGCTAATCCTCATTCACAAACTGCTTTAATAACTACTACTTATGATACAACTTCACATTCCTTTGATCAGGAATCATACTCAATATGAGCAATATTTTGAAACAGCAATCCAACTGAACAAAGAAAATTATGCTGATGATGAGTGTGTTCTTCAAACTTTGAAGTGTACATTTGTGTGAAGCACAGTGTTAATGTTGCTATCATTTGAGTGCAGCTCGGCCTGGTGGCTAGGATCAAAGTGTAGTATCTGTGCTTTGTGAGATGCCGAGTCGAGTGTCTGTCGAACTCTCTGCTTGCAGAGAGGAACCCGGACAAAGCTCCGCTGAAGGGTGGGGTTTTCGTCAGGGGGAGGTTGACGGAACTAGCCCGCTTGGACGGGTTTAGATGGGTTTTATTTTTGGCTGGGCATACGGGCTCAGACATACCCACATTAAAAAGGCCTTGTGCCACATTCAATTCCTGTGGGTGAATTGATAAATACCATCATTTGAGTGCAGCATTGTGATCCAATGAAAATTTGATCAGTAAGATATTTGTTATTAACCCATATTGCCCAGTATCACATGAAAAGTCTATATGATCTATCAATGGGATTGTGCTAATTTCAATTTTATTCAGGCAAGAACAAAGTTATGAATCAAAAATTCATTTACAATTTTAAAGATTTCAAAAATTTTATTGTGTCCTGTTTCCTGTCTGAAAATGGACCAATTTAGGAAAATTTTCTAATCCCAATTTAATTGTGCTTAATTTGAGCTGCATCATAAAAATATAGCATACATATTAAGTTAAAATGAGAATTAAGATGTTGGTGACAAGATGTTTCCATAGTTTTTGGATTTTATGACTCTTAAGTCCAATGTTTGGATTCCTTGGCCAAAAACTATGGTCATACAAATTTTTAGACAATTTGAATAAAAACTTTCAAAATTATTTTGATTCTAAGAAAATGTTTTATGTTAGAAATTGGCTATTTTAGGCCCCCAAACAGTGACATTTGTGGTATTAATAAGTTCATGAAAAAAGGGTTCCCATGTAATTTTTGGGATCTTCCTAATTTTATGTGCCTTGAGGATAGTTAAGGGCCTAGAAATGGAATTTTCCAATAATGTGTTTCTGTCAGAGATTTCTGTCTGCCACCAGCTTATTGTGATTTGTTTCTTTGCAGACATTTGATGTTTTCAATTGAATCACTTGTAGATGTTTTGCTCAAATTGATACAATATTCTTTAGGTTATGTTCATTACATTTTTGATTAAAATATGCTTGGTTCACCCATTTGGTGATGTATTTTGTAATGCAAAAATTGATATTTTGAGCAATTTCCCAAAATCCAGTTTCCTTTGATTTCAGGATCTATGAACACAATAAATGAATGATTGGTGTTTCTGCTTGGTGACAAACTCCCTCTGGTTTCCGAAGCAGTACATACTGTTGCTCAAATTGAAGTGGTGATGAAATTTCACTCAGATAAGTTTGAAAAGATAGTGACAACTGAACTTGCTTACTATCGGCACACATAAGTTTGACATGATTGCAACACCTGGATTGTTTCAATCCATGGAGTGAGGAAAATATGAGAATTTATGTGTACTGTTGAATAATGAACACTGGGTGGTAACCTCCAGATCGTCAAGTTCTGTGGATATACCATCAAACAGTGATGTTTTGAAAGCATTGGAAATACCTGTCAATGCCAAAATTTTGAATGGGAACCAACAACAATATGAGATTAATGTAAATGAAATGTGTGTGGTGGTCTGGCAGGAGCAAAAGTTTGTCACATGGTACATTGGCTATGTTAATAAACTGCTGGATAATAATCTCGTTGAAGTTGAGCACTTGCAAAGAGTAATGAGAGATAAGGATGATTATTGGAGATACCCAGCTAACACTGATATTCAGCAACTTGCCCCTGATCAAATTCCTTCCGTGCAGAATAGGAGAGTGGGATCATTAAAGTTTGTTCTCCACAACTGCAAAGCTATTGACAGTGCCTTTCAAAAGTTAATTGATATGTAAACTGAGGTCATGTTTACACTAAATAAATGTGCTTTCACGTACCTTATTATATTTTCACTCTGAGATGGTTCTGTGACACCTACTAATCAACTCTCCTGATAAAATGATTCTTTCATTTCTTTTGAAACTAGATTAAATTTTCTTTAAGTTTTTAATGAAAGATCACTTACAAAATCAACCACATTTTTTTGTATCTTCATTTGCGCTTACATAATTTTGTGGTTACATTTGCAGCAAACCCTGAAAAATTGTGAAATTAGGCTCATTTAGGTGTAGTTTTGTGCCTTTGTTGTTTCATTGGACTTCAAAAGCACACAAGCTGATGCTTTCATGTCAGGTAATACAACAAAATTATATAAATAAATTCATCAAAGATTTCCATCTCACTCATACAGAGCATATAAGACACAATTCTGCTGATTTGGGGGTCATTTTTTGGCTATTTTTGTGTTTTTATACTCATTTTAACCTCTGAGAAACATTACCTCATCCAATACATATTGCATGGTCTTATTTGCTGGGTTTGCATCAATTTCATTGACTTTTAATAGCTGTTTGGAGATCTTTTCTTGAGAAAACAAGTGATTTGCCCATTTTAGGACAGTTTTATGGATAATTGCAGTTTTTCAGCTGGCTACTGACTGAAAATAGATTTTTATCACTTTTAAGCAATTTTTCTGTCAATTTAGGATACAAGGAAGAGAAAAATCAAAGAGCAACTGAAATCTGAGGGTACACCCCCAAAATCTGCTCTGTATGCCCCCACCTCTACTTTTGTCCTTGTTTTGGTATGAGGAACCCACCCACAAAGATTGTAAATGTATTTTTGATACACTCTGTATATATTTGTGTCTGAAACTGATTTTCTGGTTATTCAATAGATATATAATAAAGAAAACAGACATTTAGAGTAGTTGTCAATCAACATAGTCCATAAGAATAGCCTAGCTAATCTATTATTAAAGAGTTTAAAGTTGGTTGACAACTAATCTAAGAGAAAGACAACTCAAAACCCAAGGAGAGTTGTTTGGAGACCTTGTGATATATGATATACACCATATCTCTCAATACTGTTCTTCCAAAATTGTGGTTACTTCTGCATAAGCATTCACCACTATAATTAAATCACATATACAAGTGCTGAACCCTCATATGTGGATGATGATGGGGGAGTCCATTATATATATATATATATATATATATAGAGAGAGAGAGAGAGAGAGTAGTGGCTGACCACTCGTGTCCAAGGTTGCCTGTCTACTAGGACAGCTAGCTAATCCCTGTTGGAGATGCCTGCTCAGGCACATTTGTATTTGTTCAACACCCACAGACCCCACCTGTAGTTTATACTGCAACTATGTTGAGTGAACCTTAGTTACAGAGAGAGCATTATGTAGCATGATCAACAGTCTGGACTAGGCCAGCATGCTCAAACCCTCAGTCATGATAACTTGTGACTGTGTTAGCACAACCACCAAGGATTCCATCTACCCAATTTCCTTCACAAGATTTGGTTTAAACCATGAAATGATTTTCAGGCATTTTCCAAAAGTGCTGCATGGTGGGATCGCCTCCTCCATACTGACAACATCAAGAAGTTACCTTCCTAACAAATCAAGCCTGATGAGATTCAAACCCAGTTCTCATAGTCAGAAAGTGAACATTCTAACCACTCATCCATGTGTGTGTATATATATATATATATATATATATATATATATATATATAATGTGTGTGTGTATGCGTATTATAATATTATCCTATTATAATTGTGCTTGTCTCTCGCTTCATTAGTTAGCATGACCTGTCAATATCTCATAAATAATGGACTGTTCCACATTTTGATCATGTAGAAAGAGTGAAAAAGACATTACTTGGTTTCAGTGAGAAAATGGAAGAAAGAAGGAAAGACAAAGGTGGAGAGAGGGAGAGAGAGAATCAGATTGAGCCAGATGCTACACTTTGATCTCAGCCAAAAAGCTAAGAAGATATGACAACCACATTAAAATCACCATTTTTCAGCTGCATAGTATAAAACAAAAGAAACAGAGTAAGCAATTGCCAAAACGCCAATTACCATAAATTAAATAACATCTGCTGAATCATTTTTTTAAATTCTTATTAAGAAGTGTTTGTAAGACAGAGATTTGGCTAGAAAGAAATAAGGAAAGATAAAAGTATGTCTCCTACCAATACCTCATAAATAATGGACTATTCCATTTTCATGGAAAGAGGGGAAAAGATACTTTATTTCAGTGAGAAAATGAAAGAAAAAAAAGAAAGAAAGGGAAAATAGAAGATAGAAGGGCTGTTTTAATGAAATGGGAAAGTTGTTAATTTTAAATCTTAATTTATACCTACTTCTTAAGCTTGAATATATAACAACGCACTAGGGCTATGGATATGGATATTTTATTGTCATAGAACTTGCCATAAGCTTATTCAATCATTAACCAGGAAAACCAGGAAATTTTCATGTTTTTTTAGTTATAATAATAATAATAATAATAATATATTTGACAGCATATAAAATTCATGTTTTTTCCAATAAAATGGGACAAAATAGTAAAAAATAGTCACAAGTTGAGGTCTCACATGGTTTAATTTTATTCCCAAAGCTTACCACTGTTTAAATTATAATGTTATCTCAAAGTCACATATACTTAACCAGACTACATAATATTATTTACTCAAAAGGACATTATCATTATCCCTGTTTTTGCTACTATTACCACTATTATTGTTGTTACTACTACTACTGCAAATGGAATTGGTACAACAAAGTACTAGAGACATTTGTCAGTACCCACTGAGCCATCATACCTAAATATGGCTCAACACACTCCCATCATTAACCAGCTGGAAACTACAGAAGAGACAAAATTCAAAGGAAGTACTGGTATTGGTAAAACACTATTTGGGAAATATAATGTTAAGGCTCCAGAGAAATATGTTCAAGATATGAAGGCCAAAGAAAAATACATATTTTCACTATTGTGATTTCTTTTCTTTAAGTTTAGTTCTACTGCTAGATTACTTTTTATATACAATAACATTTTCTGCTATAGCACAATTTTATGTGTATTTTATGCTATCAAATATGTTTTTTCTCTTTTTAAACAAGTTCCCAGTTCTCTCTCACTGAGTGATATTTTAAAAAAAAGTTTTTAAACACTGAAATAAAATATGCTCTGAATTTTAAGAAATTGTTGTTTATTAGTTAAATGGATCCATATGCAAAGTGAACAGATAAATGTTTTTAATATTCAGTGTTTTTCCAGATTATCTACATCATTTTTCCACATGTTGTTTTGGCTGACTCAAGTGAAATTTGTGTCCAGTACAGAATTTGTTGAGTGAGAAGAGAATACCAGAGAACAGTGAGGTAGATGGTACAGCTAGAGAACATAATCCAAAATTAATATCTCATCAGCAACATCACATAATGCAATACACATAAGGAAAGAAAACTGCAGAATGAAACAAAACTTATGTATTAGACAGGAAATAAATAACTAGAATCAACAAAACATTGAAAAATTCTGCAGTAAAATTCAATGAACCAGTAAGAAGGCACCAGAATAATGTAATAACAAACTCAAGGCAGATTATAAATAGAAGTACCCAATAATAGAAATAAAAAAATGCCAAGCAAATAGACTGGCTGAGAAAAAATACCAGCTGAAAAACAAAAAACTGTCCTAAATGAAATTATTAATGGTCAAAGCAATAAGAAGAAAAGGAATACATTTTTATTCTTTCTGAAAAGAAAGAAGAAAAAAACATAACTAGATTACTATTTAATACTTTTAAATTTTAAAACAGTTTTCTACAATTGTAGAACATTTAAAAACTACTGTAAAAAAAAAAAAAAAACTTTCTTCTGTAAAAAAAAAAAAAAAAATCTCTTAGATAATTCTGACTATTTTAATGTTAACATCTAGTATATAAATTACTATATAAAGTTGGCAGTTATTTTTTAAAGTGTATAACTATATAAAATACTACTTACCTATATGAGAAATATAATTGATAAAACTAACCAGGTATATCCCAGTCCATGATATATCAATTATACAATATTTTTTGTATCCAGGTAGGTACTCCTTTATGGCAACCTCATAATGCAAACTCCAAATTGATCATATTTATTGAATAGGTAACCTGGAAAAAAAAAAAAACTCATTGCATCACATTTTTCATGTTTGTGAGATGTATATTGCATTTCAGAATTGTTTAAAATTAATGTTTCTTTACTGATAATATTTAAGCAACTGCTACTTTAAAAAAGATTGAATGATATAGTTAAGACCATAACACTAATCCATTAACTATGGATGATGAGAATTGAGTGTTCTATAGCTTAACTGCAAATGACAGTAATTTCTGCCACAGCTAATGTGTTAATAATGGACATGTCATGTGCAATAAAATAATAATTAAGGGATATTTATTTGCCTGAACAATACAATAGAAATATATTAAAAAAAATATTAGTTGAAATAATGTAAGAAAATATGCATATTTGATGATGTTGAGATGAAAACTATTCAACAAAAATTGACAAATCAACTAGAACCTTGGAAAATTATTAATTTGAGTACTTTTTTTCATATTGCTTTTTTCTTATTAAATCATAAGTTGAGGTTTTTTTACATTTTACAGTTAAGCAAGTTATATAGATTGGAATTAAAGGGTAAGCGGCCATATCACATTGAAAGACCAGTTCCCATATGATCACTGAAGTTAAGCAACATTGAGCCAGGACAGTGTATAATTGGGTTATTGTTTGAAAATTTCCAGATGCTGTAAGCTTGGATGTACAGATGGTGAAATAAATAATGGCTCAGAATTGTTAATTGGAGAACCAAGTTCCAATTCCTGTTGTGTTTTCTATATTCACTGATGTGCAAATACACTTAGGAAAGGTATGAATCCACCCCTTTTAACACAGCTATGGGTTAATTAGCAAAATTTGTATCACTAAACCATTATTATCTAAAAAAAAAAATAAAAAAATAAAAAAAAAAAAATTCTTACAATCTAAAAATATTTTCTTTTAGTAAGTTGATATGCTGTAGAAAATGAATGAATAAAGAGTAAGGTTCCAATGAACTTAAATCTCTTATTTTTAAGGAGATTGGACAGTGCCTTCCTAATTATGATATGAAAGCTCATCAGCAAACATCATTCAAATTTAGTCATAAAACTATATGCTTCATTATCCCATTTTTATTTTATACTATATTGTTTGTTTACTCTTAATCAGAAATGTAATCATCTTATGCTGCCTGAATTTCTTGCATGAAGCATTAAGAAATTTGGACAACCTTTCAAAATTTCCACTTTTTTTTTTTTTTTTTAAAAAAATGTATACCACTTTAGATAAAACTAAACATGTAAAATTCCTATAATACTCCTTTTAAAATTCAATTTAAAAAATATACCTGAAAAAGCCAAATAAATTTTTCATTATATATAATTATTATAATAATGAAAACGAACACTTAAAATACCATTGTTATATTTATTTTGTTAGAATCAAAGATACAATCCCAACTCTTGAGACAGACTCTTACATACAGATTTATTCTTAAATGTAGATAAATGTAAAGTAACTTATTTTAAAATGAGCTGAGGTTTTGCAGCACTGATGTCTGAAAATTATGAAAACACTGACTATTAAGGATAGCAGAGATTTTCATTAAAATTCTCTGAAAGGATAATAAAATGATCAATTGCATTTGTTTGTCAGTAAAATTTAAGAAAATACATTTTTATCAAATTTCCTTGTCAGTTATCAATGAATTTATTCAATTAAATTAAAATATAAGAACTATTCTGTAAATATTTTTTACCTTAAAAGGTGAGAAGCTTACAAAAGAAGTGTGAAAAATTAAATGATCATCTTTTTATGTTGGAAGTCTGGTTCCTGGGGACATATCTCTTCGAGAGTACATCCACACTACATAAAAAGGTTGCATCAGGAAAATATCCTAATTCCTATAAAATTGAGAAATCTCTGGAAACACTTATATAAAAATGTGTGCAGGAGAACTACATAAATAAATTGTGTCACAATTGTGTCCTTGTGGAGAGGACAATAAATTCTTACTGTGAGAGAGTCCCAATAAGACAGTTTCAAAATATACTTAATACCTGGATACCATATAGTATCACACATAAATAAGTATACTTTCATTCTTTTATGTACCATTACCATATCCATTCAGGATATGGAAATCTATGGTTCTCCACAACTCTTATCTCTTGTAGCTCTAAGCAATATTTGTCCCTAACTATCCCTCCAAGTACCTGTTCTGCCATCTATTACACAAGCTCATTAGATAGATTACTTACTGTTTCCCTAAGCCCTTCTTGCTTTCAATATGTGTCAAATTCTCCAAACCCTCTTTCATCATTGTGTGACAGAAATTCATAGCTCATATCTTGCTAACAATCATATATTTTCTTTTCTGGTTAGTCCTTTCTCCTGTTACTGTATTTACAACATATTGATCTTCATGAGTATCTGCACTATATACTCATCCAGAAATTGGTCTATAAGTGTAGGAACTTTTATTTGGTCACCATTGCCATTAAAAATGAAATTAGCAGAATATAATTATCAAATATTTCATATATGTAAGATTCCATCTTTAAAGCTCAACTCAAGTCAAAATATAATGATCTGACCTATAACATCTAAACATCTAATATGTGCTAATGCTTAATAAAAAAAAAAATCTGTATTTACTAAAAAAGTTTCACAGCTAGAATTAATCTAAAAGCTTTTTGTTCACTGATTTCTGCCACAAAGAAAATAGAAGGGAATATTGTTATTATTCCTGATCAAATCAATTATGTTTATTTGTGTCATCAGAATTTACATTGACATCAGAATGATGAATGGATAAGTTCACCTTGAAAGATTTCCATTTTGATATTTCATAGCTCCAAGTTCAAATGCTGAACACTCAACTATTACATAAATACATGCTTAGCCAAAATGAAAATGTAAAGAGGTCAATAGAGTGATAAAATTATTTCTGTCACTTTAAAGTGAACAGATACAGGATATTTTAAATAGCAATTTCATAACCTTTAAGTGTTAAAGAAAAAGACATTTACTGCTCAAGTTTGAGATAATAATCATCCTAATTCAGTTTGTGAAGAGTACAAGGCACACCCACCAACAGGTTCATGTTATCCTAATAAGAAAAGGAGACAAGAATTATACATAGCAGCTTTTGATGATTTATGGTCATTGTCAATTTCTAAAAGTTCAGAGAGTTAAAAGCAGTCATGAAAACACCAACCCAGATAAAAAGAGATTACTACAGACATGAAAAGCTATGTTGAATAATAGATTTTCAACACCAGAATGGAAATTTTCAACACCATGCTGAGTTAGTGATGAGGTGGGTGATGTTTATAAAAAAATAAAACAAGGTTAGAGAAACAAATGAAGCCAAAAAGAAAGTACAAATTATAATCATTGCCTCACTAGTAGATAGCAGAATAGTTTGAAAGTAACACCTATTAGATTAATGCACGTACTTGCATGTGTTAATTAGAATCTCTACAGAGAAGTATAGCTCAGTAGTTAGAACATCAAACTACAAATAGGAGGACAGGCTTCTGATAAATGTCCACCTAAAGAGGGGGAAAAAAAATTAAAAAAAATAAAAATCAGGCTTAAGGACTATTATTATTCCACTTTAATAATTTAAAAATTTGCAATAACCAAAAAGGTAAAAATTTGTATTATTATTTTTGTTCCTTATTTCATTTGATTTATTCCTTTTACAGGAATATTATTTTATATTCAAATAATAAATCATATGTACATCTACAGATTTTCTAAAAGCTAAAAAATGCATTTTAGATTATTTAAATATCTTATTTTAACTTAAATTGTGATTTTATTTGACAGTTAATACATAAAAAAAGATAAATTATTCTATCCTTAAAGTCATTAGACATTTTTAAACCAAAAAATTTAAAAAAAAAACAAAAAAAAAAAACTAATTTCTACCCAGTGAATTTGTTGGATACTGACAAAAGAGAAATTGAAAACATTTTAAAATCTTTTAGAAATCAAATATCTATTCCAGACATTTTTTTCAAAGAAAGATAGTAAATTTAAGTAATTCCATAGAATTAAAGAAAAATCAAAGTTGTAAAATGAAAAAAAAAATTATTACATTAAACTTTATGTTTTTTATTCTTCTTTATTTTATATTAAGTTTATCAGCAACGGCTAAGATTTGACAAAAATTTTGAATCATACTGTAAAAATATGACTTTTTTCTTTTTTTTTTTTTAAAACAAACATCAGAATTTTTTTCCTGTAGATACAAAAAAATACAGTAGATTTTATAAAAATTTGATATCAGCACCTCTCCACAAAAAATTAATTTTTGAGTTTCCTTGAATTCTTTTAAAAGATTTCAGATTATATTTTCCATTTGTTCACAATTGATATTAAATATTTTTTTTAATGATATAACACCACCAGGGATTTAGCTTTATAAAATATAAAAATTAGGAATAATTAATAAGAACAGTCATTGACAATCCAAGCTTTATTCAGTTAATTTCTCTTCTTACATTTCAGCCAATCCAGTCCACAGTTTTCTCTGTGAAAAAGGCTGAAGAATGGATGGATCAATATATTGTGACAAAATCATGAATAATTCAAAGGTAGAGTTCAGTTGTATGAACAGTTTGGAATTGTAGAATGGTCTCATATTGTTAGTATTATTGATAATTCAAACTTATTAATAACAGGTAATTTTTCTCTTAATTTTTGAGATGCAGAACTAACATTCATATGACTATCATCATCTGGATTATAATCACATTTGAGCTGTTGTACCCTATAGTCTTTTTCAGGTGTTTTTATGTAGTTGGAATTTCAAACTAAACAGTAGATAGTTCTCATTCAGCCATCCATGCTACAGGATATCTTATATCAGTTAATTCATCCTTGTGATGTTACTTGTCACAGTGGGTGTTTTTGGTTCTTGTTTGTTTTTTTTAATATCCAACCTGGGGATTGAACTTATGACCAGTAAGTAGCTTAATTTACTTAACACTTATCCACTCAGCCATGAATCTTTGAGCTTTAAACTTAATGTCAATCATTTGTCTCTTCAGTCAAACCATAGTATCTGATTTTACCTGTAGTATGGTGGTGAAGTGGGTTTTTTTTGGGCTTTAGGCCTAATGTTATTTTTCTTTTTTTATTAAAAGCTCCAATGTTCATTTATATGTTAGTTTAATGAAGTTATTGAAGCCTAGCATGTGCACAGACTCTTTCAATTGCTTCATTTTTCAATGTTGCATATACTTCATTCAGTTGTGGTAGGGAGTACAAAGGTGAGAGGAGAAGAATAGTAGAAAACTATAACCAAAGTGTAATGTGAAAAAGTAATCATGTGTACAGAAAAAAGGCGTTACCAACCCCTGTGAAATGAAGTCAGAATAACAGATTGAAAAGAGAAGATCAAGTAAACCAGTTTATTATTACTATTATTACCACTACTACAACAAGTATTTGACAAAAAGCACCAAATAGTAACTAATCATCGAGTGACTCTTCATACAGTAGCTAACTCTTTGTGCAATGTATACTTTAGAGAAAAATGTTTAATTCTTTAAAACAACCTCTAGACCAGAAACACAATAAATGGAAGAAAGCTCATACTAGTAGAAATATTCCTTACATCATTTCACAACTTGAAAGTAAAATATAAGCAAAGTTATTATACATTACCTATATGGTAATGTATAAGTCAACTCCTAAAAGTCTATATCTCCTGGATAAATCAATCACTCAAACTAAAGCATCATCACTTATCAGATTGTCAAAAAATCATATTAAAGAAAGGTTTTTATTTTTTAAAACTTATAAAGGTTAGTATATATAGGAGATAAATCTATAAACTATTAAACATTTAATATCATTAAAAATAGTCACCAAGTCAATAAATTAACATGGGAGGGAAAGAAAAAAAAAAGATTACATAATCCTTAAATAATTCTACCAATAAAAAAGTAAAATATTTCAAAGTCCTTATTGCACAGATCTAAAAAAAAAAAATAATATGATCCTTTAACATTTTTTTTTACTTTGTTTTTTCAAAAAGAATATAAAAATATATGGGTACCACATTTATGTAAAACCTCAGTTCCCATATCATTGACTAATTTAAAACAAAAAATTAAATTCATAGATATAAAATATGAAAAAAATCCATTTTTCCTTAATATTGAAAGAACTTCAATGGGAAAATGTGTGCTATAAATGGAATTTCCTCAACCACAATAAATCCATCTCTAAGCTATCTAATACTATCTTGCCAATATTTTGTTTTACTGAAGCTATAAAAACTACAAAATACCTGAAAGATTTCTGTTCTAGACAGGCTGAATGTCCACAATACTGTAACAAGCAAGTGATATCTTACATTTAACACCTTTCATCTCTATGCAATTAGACAGGCACTTGTATTTTCAAGTAGTACATCAAGATTTTAATATTTCTGGTCCTTCCATATTTTTTTGTGTAGTGTAGGTTTCTTTCTTTCATCATAGAAGATTTCTGATATACTTATTCCTTCTTTGAAGTATTTTGATTTTCTCTATGAGTGTTCCCTCTTGATATTATGCATCTTGTCAAGGAGCACATCGTTTGTCCTGTTATTTAGATTAGACAGATTGGTTCATACCAAGCCACTGTAAACTGAATTAGGTAATATGGTAATCATCTCTTACGCAATTATTATTGTTTATTGTATGTATGTACATTATTTCAATAATCAAGTTGTAAGAAAATAATTTTATTTTAATATCTTTAAGAATATATAATCTCTTGTGATATCAATTTTCATCAGTTACAGCTTGTTAGGGGAAGTATAAGAAAAAAGAATCTCAACACTAAAAATAAATCTTATGAAGTTCTAAATAAAATCAAAGCAAAATTATGGTGCATAAAAACACAAACTTTGAAAAAAAAAAAAAAAAAAAAAAAAAGGACTAAAACGATAATATCAAGTAATCTTATAAAGGTTTAACATCTACTATTAAACTTTATCTACTTCAAAAATATCTAATCAGAAACTGATGAGATTCTTTTGAATATATGTTACATGATTTTACTATCATCTCAACTATTTTTATTTAAACAGAAACCCAAGCTGATATGTTTAATCTCTTCCAGAGGTGATTTTAAAAGATGCTAATGTGACTAATACTGAACTCTCAAATGGACTAAAACCACACTTGACAGTCATATAAAACTATGAATGATAGACTGTAGAGTAAAGCCTGAAAGTAAATTAAAATATAACACTGAATTAATAAATTTACTACTAGTAGGATCCCATCAATATCACAAACTGAATTGAGTTTACCATATTACTTCAATGTTTCCTTACATGATACCATCCATCTACCTCAACAACTGTACCTAAAATTTACACAAATTCACGAATACTATACTTCTATTTTGGCTGAAATACTGGAATAAAAACTTAAATAAATATGAAGATCTTATTTTGTAATTTATCTCCTTCTTTAATGAACTAGAATTGCTTGGAAAATTTTCATGACTCCATTTTAACCTCAGTAATGTTAAAGCACAAAGATTCATTATTTTAACTCACTGAAATGTATAGAGTTCGCTTCTAATGAAAAGAATTGTATTTACAGATTTAAAATTCAGTAACATGGAAAATACATTAACATGGTTCATTCAATTTAAATATTCTCTAATTTTTAGAAATACCAGATAATTTTAACATCTAAATCAAATAATATAATAATGTATAAGATATCTACATTTACTCTTAAATGTTCTAGATTTTAAAGAAATCTTACTAATACTTCATTTTAAAAATTTATTCCCATACTTTCAAAATATTTAATTCAGGGATTTTATAAATTTTCAGATTATTATTTTGTTACCAAAGCATATTATATATTAGAGTTTTTTCATTCCAATGTAGTGTCAAGCGTCGTGAAAGAGAGTTTGTGGTGTGACCAACATAAACTGGTCACACCACAAACAAACTTTCACGATGCTTGGACATTACATTAAGAATGAAAAACTCTAACATTTTTAAACATTAAAACAACATGCCTGTCCGCACACACAATTCCGTAAAAATACTTGTCGAAAACACAATTATACTTCGACATGAAAACAATAGACAAAAACTAAAAATCCTTGAAGCATTATACATTAAACAGTTGAAACCCAACCTAAACAAAATCAACTATGGAATCTCTACAAATATGCTTAAATGTCTGTAGTTGGTGACGGATGCCATTGGTTTGTGCCAACGGCTTTCCATACTTCATACTTCTCCAATTCACTCTCGCGTGGTCATGTGTGACGTCATGAGATGCGGTGTGATTTTCGCTTCTAGCATCTTATATGCATGTGTTTATCGTTGCTTAGAGATCATTTATGTAAACATTCACAGACTGTCATTACTGTCTTGTCCGTATATTGCTTAATATGTTGTAATTGACATCTTTGATAATGGCCTATGTAAGCCGAAAGCTTAGATTATATTAAAAAAATATGGATCAATATTGTGAATTTCTTTCTTCATTCAATTATAATGTTATTAAACTTATTAGACATTATGAAAAGAGTTTACATAAAATAAATAGACAACACTTGTCTATATTATTTCATGAAACGTGTATGAATGAAAAGATGCTGCCTAAATACACACAACATATATATATATATATATATGCTTTGGTACAAAATAACAAAATAATAATCTGAAAGTTTATAAATTAAATATATATATATATATATATATATATATATATGTGTGTGTGTGTGTGTGTGTGTCATCCACAGACAGACTGTTTCACATCTCTTCAATGTGGCTAAATGTCTGATTGCTTAAAGCCGGGAACAAAACCTGACCAATTTGGTATCAGTCAGAGATTCTACCTCTAGGCTATCATTGCATGGCAGAGAGGAAGGGAAATTTTAACGTTTTCTATGCAAAATGTATATGGGTTAGAACTTTTGGACTTTTTTGTAAAATAATTGATTTCCTGTATCAGAATTTGATGAACTTTTGTAAAAAGAATAATGAAAAGTTTAATTCAGTTTTTTTTTTTGTTTTTTTAAATGTCACCCCCAACATGAAATCTCTGAAATTTACATATAAGTATAGTAGTACTATGACTTCCTACAGCCAACTAGAACTTTCTGGAAATTTATGACATGCATTTTGTGGGACTATTGGTTGGGTTATCATTTAGATAAGCCAAATAGGAAAAGTGTGTTGTGTTTGTGATCAAATATTTTTCTTTGTTTCAGAGTATATAAGCTTCCTAAATGAGCAACACTGATTTGCTGAAAGATCTCAAAGTATTCATTTTTAACTATAATGTCTCATAAAAAAGTGCTACTAAGTTAGGTTGTTGTACAAGTTGGGGAAGGGAGGAGTGAATGCTGATTTTAAGGTTATGTATTATAGATAAAGGTCAGCACTAGGCTTGAAGTAAACATGAATTGTTTGGAGAAGCATCATCCTCTTGGGAGTCTGCTCCATAAAATAGCAGCTCTTGAGAAGAGACTATCTGAATAGAACTTCCTTCTTACCAATTGAATACAAAGAGAATGATGATGGTTCACCCTTGTGTATATGACATGGCAGTTCTTGACTGTGACTGGAAGAACTAGTGAATGTAGTTTGTCAAAAACATTTTCCATGGAAATAATAATAATAGTGAGAGGTTTCTGAAATTGTGTTTGTGGGAGGTGGGTTGTAGGGTGGAAAACAATTCATTATCTCAGAGATAATCAGCAAATTTTTGCAATACTTCATCTTGAAAATTATAAAAAGATTATTTTGCAAATTATAATTTCCCCCACAGACTAGAAGTTAATTATTAAAGTTTCAAAACTGCATGAGGTCCTTCATGTTTAACTATAAAAACAATAATTGCCTAATTATCACAAATAATAAAAAATTGAGTTATTTTATCAAAGAACACACAAACATTTAATTTATAAAATACTTCTGGTGATTCTACACTTACTTATAAAGCTCAGATTATAGTATACACATTAGAGTTACATATGTGGGACAATTATCAATAATGATGATCAATTATGATAAATTAATGATCTATAGACAATTCAAATTTACTGGTCATACACATACATACCTTTATTGCCAATTATTTAATGTCAAGATAATTAAATGAGGTATCTTTACAGACAATATTCAATACAAAATGTAATTACATCAATATAATTATGAACCTATTTTAATGAATGAAGCTAATGGAATTCAAGATTACGGTTATTAATTCCATTCATTAGTCTTGATATTTAATTCCAATATGTCAAAAAAAAAAAAAAAAAAAAAATATTGCTTTCTTCAGAATCAGGCATAATTCACTAACTTGAAAAAAAATCCAGCTAGATTGAAAAATATACAAATCTTTGCTCAATTGTTTTTTTTTTATTAATTTTTAAAAATACTTTAATTTTATGAAAACAAGTGTTAAGTGTTAAGTATAAAATTTTCAAAAATTCTTCACATCATGAGTATTTCAGTTAGACAGAAAAACAAATACCGATAGCTTATATCTTTAATGGATACCAGAACTGACCCTTCAAACCTGGGACGTACAGTAAGCCTAAACTTGATACAATTCAAGGTTACATTTAGATAATGTTCAGTTTTTCTAATTACAAAGACAGCAGAAACAAATTAAATCACAACACCAATTTTCTGTTTACTTTGGAGTCTATTCAGTTTACCTTTCATTTTATAGCAAGGCAAATTTTACATTACAGCCATTTTTTTAATGTGTCTCCTCATATATAATTAGACAAACTTCATAAGAAAGAGATCAAAAGACTAAAATCATGTTTTCAATGTAACAAATAGAAATTTGAGATGCTGCTTTAAGAAATTATACAACAGAAACAAACAAAACTTGTAAAATACTGTATATATCAACATAAAGCAATTGCTAAAGTTGCATTGATTCACATTGAGGTCTCTATACACTCAGTAAATAAAACTCAGCCCACCTCAAAAATCAAACAAAACAATAAATAAATTAATTAAAATAGCATTAGTTCAGTCAGTAAACTTAAGGTTTAAAAAGGAAAAACAAAAGGTAATTTATATGTCAGTATATGTCATATTTGCTGGCAAATTTGATTTGATTTGGTTTGAATAACCATGTTTGAAGCATTTAAATTTTACAATAAAAGTTTAAAATCATTTGCAGAATAAGCCCGATATATTAAATTAGCAAATAAAATAATGACTTGCTTAACTATAGCTTCAAAAATAGAATGGATTTCAAAACTTTTAAAACAAATAAGATTGTTAAGGCAGCTAAATGGTAACTGGGCTGGGTGGGGTGAGAGAACATACAGTGCAATGTCCTTTAAACTTCCTATTATTTACATAACCCTATACATGAAAATATTGTAAACAGTTTTGCTCTGTATTAAAGATATACATATCAAAAACTTGTTTCCCTGGGTCACTAAGGACCCCTTTAAAATACTCCTATTGGGACCTCACACATTTATCCTAGTATGGCTTCCATTCTTCAAAACAGTCGACATTGCTTTTTCAGAATCTTCATCAGCTGCCTTATGCTATTTCAATTGGGATTTTAGTTTTGAGAAAAGTAAAAAATTGTAAGGAGCCAAATCTAGATTGTACAGTAGAGCTGACACATCTTTTGGCATTGTATTGCCAAAAGATTGCACAAAACATGAAGAATTTACTCTTGTAATCATTGTGAATGTGATTACACAAGCTTAAATGAGAGATTATCCATTAGAATGTGCTGAAAGGTCCCTTTTAATTTATTGTAGAGTTACATTAGAACCACACAAAATGGTCCCCAAGATAGTCAAATGGCTGCATACATTCTATAAAGTTCTCATAACCTGGTGATTTTTAATTCCATCAAGAAAAAAAAAAGACAAGAACATTATGATTGTTCTTTTGGAAACTAATATTTTCTATTATCCTTAGAACTCTTTTTCAACTTTAAAATTATCTCATGAATTTCATTGGAAATGGGGTTCAGGAGAACATTATTTTAAAGAACATTCATATTTTTCTCTTTTTAAATACCTTGACATGACAATGTAAAATGTCTTGTTAAAAAAAAATAAAATGATAAAAAACATACACTTTCTCTTGGCAAGAATGTGAGTGAACAATTTCTGTGCCCTGATATCTTGCAGTCATCTTAACCTTTATGCAGATTTGGAAGAGAAGAGACATGTAACAAAGACATTTTCTCCAATTCCCACACAGGTAATACCTTTGTCAATAGTTAGTAATCACCGATGAGTGTTGGGTTAAGACAGAGGAGAGGAGAAACAGTACAATTATGGTCTGGATTAAAATTGTGCATAAAATAGCAGTTAAATAATATCTAAGTAGACCAGTTTTCACAGCTCTGCCAGCAAAACCAGGTGCAAATGAATTCAAACTTCATTGAGCAATCAGCTTGATGAGCCATATAACAAGACTAATTTTTAAAATTCTAATGAAAAGAACACAGCAGAATCAGACTAGAAATAGAGGAAGAACAATATGGCTATGTCAAAACAATGGAAGAGGAAATGCTATAGTCAGTATGCAGTTAGAAAAGGCAGCAGAAATACAGAAAGACTTTTGTGTTTCATAGATTACACAAAGGCATTTGATAAATGACACAAATACATTCCTGTTGGAAAAGTTTAATCTACACAAAAAAGATATACAAATAATCCACAATCTGTATTGGGAACAAATGGCTTGTATACAGAGAAAGATGAGTACAATAAGGATACATTTTCTCACAGACTAATGTAACTTGTGAAATGATTCAAAGCAAATTAGAGGACTCACCAAGATTTTATTGGTTGATGTAACCATAGTAACATATGCAATACAGATGACACTGCAGATTCAAAAGGAAAGCTGAAAGAACTATTTTTCAAAGTAGTCAACAAAAGCAAGAAACACTAATCATAAGATGAAATGCATGATTGTAAGCAAAAGTTCAAAGTATGAGTTAGGCATAAGGGATGTTAAATATCAAGTGGGTGGAGAAATTATATTACCAATAACAGATGGCAATATGACACACAACTTTGAAATTGGACAAGAAAAGATATTTTCAGAAATTGAATAAGAAAGATATTAACAGATTGAAAAATAATGTTAGAAATGAAGAAGAGTGCTGGGCTGCTATATAATGTCTAACTTCCAATATGATAGTGAAAGCTGAACAATTTACTCACAAATAATAAAAGTTTTTAATTCATAAGAGATGATGTTCACCAACAAATGGTAAGAATACCATGGACAGGGCATGTGACAAAGTTTTAAGGTGAATAACAACTACAAAGAAATCGTTTCTAATGATCAGAAACAGCTGAACTTTTTTATAATGAGGAAAAAAGGCTTGGAAAACATGAGACACATCAAAGGTAATAGAAGCATAGAAAAGTAATGAGTTTAATATCAGATTGATAATTTTCTAAAAAATTATCAAAGAAACACATACATAAAAATGAAAAGGGTTCATAAAAGAGAAAATATAATTAAAAGCAACAAAAACAGGAAACTGAAGAACCATGAAAGGACAGTCTACACAGAGAATTTTATAAATTTTTGTTTGACCTTTTCATTTAATTATTTTTAGGATGGAATTGAATAGAAAATATACTAAAAAATGAGAGAACTAGATCAGTACTAATGTTTTATAACTCAATACAAAATCCTTTTCCCAAGCTAATATCAAAGTGTAGTATCCTTTTATTTTCAATCAAGCAAACATTAGTCAACTTTCAAATGAAAAATGATTTTTTTATTGAATACAAGTTAATCACCTAAAGTTTTTAGATTATAAATAGTTATTTGATTATCCAATAAATTAAGCAGAATAGATACAATATTTTCTTTTCCTTAAAGGGTTACTCTTTTATAGATATACAAACATTTATGAAAAACTAAATTTTAGAGAAAATATACATCTACTAGAGACAAATCTTTCTACCATTAATATTGTAATTACTGAGACTGAAATATTTGGTAAAGAAATCATTTGAAAACAAAATTAAATACAAAAACAAGGCAATTTTTAAAAATTTCAGTTGGAATTGTATCTTATATACTGCAAAATATGTCAATTTTCTATGTCATTTTAAAGTGCAAGAATTTCTCAACATTCTGATAGAACTCAAAAATGCAAAGAGAAGAAATTATGTTTAGTTTCTAAGATTGTGAATACTGCCTCTAAACACTTGTATATGTAACATTTAAGTAAATGTGCTTTAAATAAGATTTTAGTTATTTATATAAAAGAAAGATTTTATAAAACTGCTTATAATGACAATAGTATAGTTTTTGTACATTTATATATACAAAGAAATTCAGAAAAGTTCTCAGCCCCACAAAGAAGAGATTTAAAAAAAAAAAAAAAGAATACTGATGTTTGCTCAAATTTTAGGAACTAAGTCAGGCAAAAAAACATTTCAGCACTTCTCTGTATGCTTCCCATGCAAAAGATTCAATTAAAGCTCATTTAATATTCAGTATATGCCGGGTTGTCTAAAAATTAAAGATAGTATCTTTCTTCATCTAAATAATGGTATCTGCACAACGTGGAATATTGTTTATAAGATGCTTGCATGGGTACATCTACATTCTAGGGATATCTATAACAGAGTTCTTTGTTCAGTGTAGTTGTTGGGAATTTAATGAGGTCACTAACATGTTCAGTACTTGCATAATGGTTGCATTATCATGTTGGAACAAACCATCACTGCCAGGCAACATGTTGAGCATAAAAGAGTACAAATGGTCTACAACAAGATCTGTGGATGCTAAATCTGTTGAGAAAGAGTCCAGTTTCACTAGAGTTCTTCCACAGTAGCTTGTATAATACCCTTCTAATAGGCTGGAACAACAGCCTCATGCAATCTCATCTACACACAAACACATTCATCAGCCTAAAAGAGCTGGAAAAATGACTCATCTAATCAGGTGACAGTGCTAGTTTTCTATGATCCAATGATGTTATCTGGCTTAAATTATATTGGTGGTCTTGCTGGTTGACAACCATGAAACCTAATGGAATTCACATGTTACTCTTGCTACTGTTATAAATGAAAAAGCCTAGAGTAGTTACCACCTCAGACAGAGTATCCTATCATTCATTCTGCATTCAAATAATATTAGATCCTGTTTGCATATCATACATCATCCAGTTATTTCTATAAGTGAGGAAGGGCAAAATCACCCTGTGCACTACTATTTCTCATTTTTGGGGGGCAATTTAGTTTATGCACAATTTGAATCCCATAAACAAAACCTAATTTTACTAAAATTACAATCAATATAGCAATATTAACAAAAGACGAATGTATTAAACACTCATTTTTTGCCAATTGGAAATTGTTACACTTAGGACACACACACTGGAAGTTAACCAAAAGGTTAACTAAAAATAACAAGCACTATAAACTTGTCTGCAACAGTTTGGTGAAGTTATTTTGTAAATATGTTTATGCCAATTTACAATTATATTCTAGTTCATTAACTCTCTGAAACCAATTGCTAACCTATATTTAAAATACACAAATGGCTAAAAAATTAAGTCCAATGTGCCTGTTACATTTCATAATCTTTTTATCTTTATATACACACATTTTTCTGAAATACCAGTGATAGAAACTGGTCAGCAATGTTGCTAAAAATAAGAATGAAGAAATGAATAGCAACCTTTGAGAATCCTTCAGTGCTGATGTGATATTCCTGAAAATTAATGCTTCTTTCTTGTAGTTACATATTCTTTAAAGAAATTATAGAAGATACTTTTATAACAATCATATTTGTATTATGAGTTAGTTTTTAATATATTATAATGTGTCTAATTTTCATGATACACAGGTTTTCAATAAGTCATTTCAGAGTTCTGAAAGGAAAAACTTCATTGTAACATATTAACTTAGTTGAGTTCAATGCAACATTAAAGGGCATAAACTTTGCCCTGCAGTCGAATGTGAAAGTTGCATCTGGTCACTGATTCCACATGTACATACCACTAGATCAACAACACATTAACCAGAAATGCACACTTGAAAATGAAGGCAGTGCGTGAGATGCTCATGCAGAGATGACTGGGGACTCTTTGGGCACTAATTGTGGAGTATGGCTCAATTTGGATGTGAAGCTGGCAAAATTCGACCAAAACAAAGCTGACAAAATTACCAGAGTTCCACAGAAGTCATTAGATTTGTTGAAGGATACCGAATCTATCCTCTCATCATATGGTGCAGCCATAGGAGAGCTGGGTCCATGCAAAATAATGAAAATACATCATCATAGCAGTCACCACTACTGACTTTGTCAGACGAGTCTCTACCTAGTACAACTGTCAAGATAGTGATTCAGAAGTGTCCATAGATTTGACACCTGTGTGCTAGCAGAATGGAAGACTAGGTGTTTGCAGTACATGGTCCAGGCTGGAGTCATTACCTGACTTTGATTGACTGCAGGCCAACACACTTCTCTGTTTGGTGACCCATAGCATGACAAGATTCCGAGAACATTATTCAGTAGTTGGAGTCAAAATTTTGTGAGAGATGTCCACCATACAAAATCCTTACCGACAACAATACTGTGTTCACCAGCAGGTTATTCATGGAGTAATGGGCATCCAGCTGCACTTTCAGTCTGCACATATGCCATCCAGAAATGGGATAATAGAAAGGTACCATAGCACCATCAAATGGATTTCAGCACAGAAGCAGTGCCCCATACAAGAAGCCATTTACTGGAATAATACGATGATGAAGGATGACACTTTGAGCCCAACTGCACCAACTATTCATACTTATGAGGTTAGGCTCAAGGTCATTGATGCTGTACCTGCACTAGAACCATTAACAGAGCATGAAACATATAAAGTTGGGGATGTGATGTAGGTGAGACCACACCAGAGCCAATGTACTTCCAAATTGGCATTCTGTGTCATGTTAAAGACATCTGACTGGCATTGAACCAATGCTCTGCCACAACCAACATTGATGATTCAGCCATGAGTGATGGGGAGTTGGAAGTAGATTCCTGGGTTTTCGATGCACCTCTTGACGCAATGGAGATGGATAGCAACAACACTGAGGCTGAAGTACCTTATTTGTGTGGTGGCAACACTAAGGATGAAGAATCTCTCCTGTGATGGAGCACAAGAAGGAAACGCCCTCTCTCTGGATGTTGGTGCTGTGATCAGGAGATCAGAAGAGAGTGTGACAGAGAATTTGGTCAACCCAATAAGAGACTGAGTTGGTGCTGTAAGCACCAGGAATTATATACTCTTCCACAATGGGCTGTTGATAGAAGACATTCTACTTAGAGTGGGGAAAATTGTGAAAATGGCCTACCTCGGAAACGCCTGCGAATCTGTGCGGCATGCAAAACTCCAGTTCTCCAGCGGTAAAAGGAACCAAAATGGCGGCGCCCGTATTTTATGCCGGGTGGTCTCGGTTAGTTAATGCGAAATCTCGTTGTCTCGTCATTCGCATGCAAATTGTGGTTGGTCCTCGGCTGTATAAAGCAGGCGCGTTTTGCTGTTTCGGGTCAGCAGGCTTTTGGCTCATGAGAAGGTTGGACGTGCGACACCGGGTTTATTTTGGTTACCCTCTTCATGGTTCTTTGTTCCTACCTACTATTATCAGTTTAGTTGTTGTGTTACTTCCCACAATTATATACTCTTCCACAATGGGCTGTTGATAGAAGACATTCTACTTAGAGTACATGGTGCTGACTATTTGCATATGAACCTTTATTGGGCAGGTATTAGCCAATACTCAGCATGGGTCTGGGACTGGGAGAGCTATATAACACCAGTTTTTTCTCAATCAGAGAAATCCTCTCAACATGTGGACATGTGAAAACCAGACCAGACAAAACGAACACAAATAACTCATCTCTTTACTGTAGCCACAACGTTACTTTTTTAAAAATCCTGACTACAAAAGTTCCCCCATATCTAGTTAATTTCCAAAGCTCCCACAAATTTAAAGAAACAAATTTTGAATAACTGTCTTCATGTGATCAAGCCTATTAGGTTGAGGCTAAATGAAATGAGAAAATTATAAATATCACATCAGCCATGTTAATATGAATTTAGCTGTCCAGAGGCTTTATAGCAGTAGTTTAGCATTTCTTGAATAAAAAAAAAATCTGTAAAGGAAACAAGCAGCTATCTCTGGCAGAAAATTCCAAGACTTAATTGAAGCTAAAAACTTCTACACAATCAATAAAAAAAAAAAAAAGGTGTTTTTCTACTGAGAATAGAAAATAAATATTCAAACCCACTATTAGCATTTGATAAAAAGTACTACAAACTATAAGATTAAGCCTTCAGAATTACTAAAGCATAACCTCGAATATTGTTTGTCAGAGAAAAATAGAGACTGTTTAATGCATAATATTTTTGTCAAGAAGTTGGTCTGAAAATTTCATTAATAATCATAATCATTTTTTTTTATACATTGAAAATAAAAAGTTTTTTTGTTTCTTTTAAACAAAAATAATTGCAAATCTGATTAGAATCAAAAACAGTAAAATACAACTAAATCTTAAATACAAAATAAAATACAATATGATTGCATTAATAAACCAAGAAGTAAAAACACATTACTTAGTAATTATTTTTTTTTTTTTTTAAATGGATAAATCTGATGATTCCACATAATATGAATTTTGACTAATTTAAAGAATTTAGTTTAAACTTGGAGAGAATTTTCTTAATTTCCAATTAGAAAATTTAGAACATTTTTTGATTTGTGGAAAAAATAATAAATCCCTATTCAAAATGCACAATATTATAAATGGCAGTCAAATGACAAAAATGATTAAACAACACTTGATACTTCTTGATTAAATTTTACAGCTTTGAATACAACATCCAATAGACAGGCTTATTCACTCGGTTCAATGATACTAGACCAATTAGATGAAGCAGATTGTAATACCAACCACATTTATTTCAAAACACTCATCAAATTCTGTTTGAAAACTGACCATTAATATCAGTTATTTTGTTTTATTCAGCATTCTTTCATAAAATGAACAAATTGAATTTGTTCTTTTTAACTGATAATGGAATGCTAAAAGTATTGCTCCAATCATTTCAAGGATTTTATGGCATTTAAAACAATCTTATTTGGTTTGTACGTGACATAAATTTATGAAAATAATCAGGTTTGAAAAATTTCTATTGTAATTTTCAAATAATTGTTTACTTTTGAGAAAAACAAAAGTATATTAAGAAACTGAAGACAACTGAATTTTATATTCAAATATAAATTTTGAAGTTAAAAATAAAAATAAAAAGACTAGTCAGAAATTTACCTTACCTTTAAAACTTGGATCTGAATGTTTTTTTTTTAAATCTTATAACTTCCAACTCAAAATGTTTTGTTGTTACTATGTTCATGCATTCATCAGTTTTAAACATATGTTACCCAATGAAATTCTACTGCTTTATACCCTAAATTTGCCAGGTGATATTCCTTACAGAAAACTATTTAAAACAAAAGCAATCAGCACTCAAATCTTACATGAACACCTGAAAAGCATACTGGAAAATGAATTTTAAGTAATATAATTTTTTTAAAGTTATATTCTTTAACAAGGCTGGACCTTCAAGATGGGTGAATAATCTATCTGAGCACTTGTTTTTGGAAACATTCCAAGTAGAAGAGAAATAGTGAGAAATATGTTGCTGGCTATACTGGTATATGGGTGTGCTATTCTGTAGTTGGTATGAACTTTAGGAAAGAACAAAGTGCAAGCAGGTATCGAATAGAATTTAGACACTTGAAAGGTTTGAGACAGACTTTTCTACTTCTGGAAGATAGGATTGTCATTAAAAGATGCTAGAATTTTGTAATTATTGCATAGATGAAGGAGATCTGACCTTCCCTCAATATAACAGGATTGGTAACCTTACCTCAACAGTAAAAAGTGTATAATATACTCTGGAGGAATATTTTTCATAGAAATAGTGATTTTTCTATTTTCTTCAAACTTTGAAAGACTAAGTGATTCATAAAATATGCCAATATTAACTGATACTACAATATGAATTTACTTTTTTTTAATTTAAAAAAAAAAAAAAAAAAAAAAAAAAAAAAGAAGAAAACAAATGTGACAGAATGTCAGAAATTAATTTTTATTAATCCTTTGCAACACTCACTTTCATACATTTACCATTATGAAATAAATAGCACTTAACATGATTAGATTATCAAAAAAAATTCTAATCAAAATAAAGTGAGAAAACTGGCTAGGATCATTTGCCAGTTGCATAAACTCTACAACATAAAATTGAAATTCAAACCACAATAATCAGAAGAGAATCTACAACTTTACATAATATTTTTCAAGAGTTGAATTGTTTTAATTAACTAAAAACTGCATGTTTTTATAAGATTTTACATTTGTAGCAATAGCTTAATATTAGAATATATAGAATGAGTGAGCCTGCTTGCTGGTTGAGATAGATATATATTTATCAATGTTCAAGCCCAGATTTAAAAAAAAAAAAAGAAAAAAAAAAGGATATGATTTCAAATGTTGATTTTCAAAGCAAGCAATACTTCCCTATTCGTAAGACAGATACAATATAATCTTCCAACACTTGATTTGGCAATGTGCCAAATTAAACTAAGCTCATCATGTATAGAATTGTAAATTGAATCATTGAGTTTTAACTGTGTACAAGATTAGTGAGGAATCATTTACTGAGAAAGAAAACTGTTCCCAAATAAAAGCAAAGAGAACTTTCTTTGAGTAGACAACATAGTGCTTGTAAAATCCAAAAAATGAATAAAAAGTATTAACAGTTAAAGAAATTTATATGCATTGTAATTAATAATACTAAATCAATAAAAATAAGCAAGCGAGACAAATATTTAGCCACAGCCTGTTAAGAAAACTTATTCATCAACCTTTCTCATATAGTGATTTTCCAAGCTTAGCTTAGATGTGGCACAAGGCCGAAAGAATAGGTCACCCAGTGAGGATCAAAGTCACTACTCAATCGTAAGTGTTCTAGTGAGACAAGCTTTCACCTTTCTCATAGTGGCCAAGTAGTTAGTCTTGTAATATAATAAAATAAGGCACTTCAGTGGATCAATTTTGTCATAATCAGTTGTGGGTAGATAATAGTTATGTTTGAAATAGATTAGTGCATGTAGAATTAAATTTGAATGTTATGTAACTATGGAAATACAACAGATTTACAAAACATAAAATAATAATAGATCAATTAGAATATTTTAGACAGTAGAAAGAAAAGAAGATTTTTTTAACAAAGGGAAGTTAAGGCCAAGAAAGAATAGAAAAATCCTAAGATAACATTACAATTGTTAATAAGTGTAATGTCAAATGAGGTTAATTACATAAAATATCCATTTTGATATCTGTGCTTTGTCTTCATTTTGGCCTCTGCAGAATGCCCAATTGTTCTATTTTTGGACTACATAAAAAAATAAATAAAAATAATAATGGTGCTGAAAGTATTAAATCTGCTCCATAAATTTTCATCAAAAGCACAAAAGATATAATTTACAGCCAAATTGGGGCAAAAGTGTAAAAAGCCTTTGGTATATCAAGTAAAGAGGAATAATAAAAATTTTGAAAGAAATAAAAGTTCCAAATTTAATTTTCCTTTCCTATCAAGAAAAGGATTGAATCTAAATTACAGTTTTTTTTTGGGGGGGGGGACACAATGTACCGACCCTCTTAATAAAAAAAATGTTCATGTCAACTGACTTCAATAACAATTAAAAAAAAGAATAAAATAATTCAATTGCAGATCATTCATAAAACTTGTAAGAGAAAACCTGAATGAGATCCCTTAGAAAATACTAATTTCTCCAAAGATGATTTTTATAGTAGTTATAGTTGTTATTAAACAAGCATTCAAAGTATATATATTTTAGGATAGTTAAAAGTTATACTCCATACTGTACTCCATGAAAGTGTGTAAGGAACAGAAATGTATCACTAAATTCTTCCATGCAGAAAAATTGCACTCATTGACATTCATCAATATTTACTGCATGTTTCTGAAGACCAAACAGTTGATGCAACCACAGTTAGGCAGTGGGTAATGCATTTCAGCATTATTGCAGTGAAAAAGTTTGTCTCTGCAGGTGCAGATTTTTTTAGCGTTGTATGCAAGCTCTTATACATTGCTGGCAAAAATACAGTCAATTGTAGTAATAATTAAAAAAAAAAAGTGTTATGTAGCTGAAAACTATCCAACAGTGTTATTGTGCCCCTTGTATTTGTTGTACTTTACATGTAAATAAATAAGAGGCATTACGTTCAAAGCAGCCTTCAAATATAAAAAATAAATAAATGAACAAATTCATCTAATTACAAACATAATGTCACTATTAATTCAGTAACATCAAATTTTGTTCAATAAACTTTAATAAATGGAGACTTACCTTATCCTGTATATTTTTTTTTTTTATTCAAAATTCATTCGTTAGCATAAAGTTAATAATTACATTTATTGGTATAATCAGATTATGCTATTAATATGATTTATGATATCTAACCAAAAATTCTAATGATCACCAATTTAACATTCTACAACAGAAGAATTCTTCAAACTTGCAAATATTAATGAGTTGAGTTCTATAGTTTTTATTCATACTTTACTCAATTTAACAGGTAACTTCTTACCTGAACAGTATATCAAAGGACTAACTTAGAAATACTTTTTAGTTAATCATAAAATTATAAAAACTTCACAATTTTCTATACAAACATTTAACTCTCAAAAGTTAATATCTGAATAATATTCCAAAATCCTTAGATAATCAAAATTATCTTAATTACATGTTTGAAAATTATCTTAATTACATGTTTGAAATTATGTCATTCATAGTCAAAAATTAGTAGTATAAACTCATCAATTTACAAAGACATAAGTATAGGGTAGTGAAAAGAGTTTTTTGCCATTAGATGGCATTAAGATTGTTTTAACTACCTTCATTTTTAAAAGCATTATTGTCATATCAGCCCATTTTAAAGTTTTGTGCAAGAAAGTAAACAACAATTTTGAAATATGCAGTATTTTGAGAAAGGTAAAAATGTGACACCAACAAGAAAAAAAAAACAGAATTTGTGAATGTTTGAGAATATCAAAAGTGGGAGAATAATTAAACCATGTCACAGAATGACCATTTGAGAATCAAATCAAAAGTGGGTTGACATTTTTGTTTTTTAAACTAATTAACAAAATAATGGATGACATCAATAAAAATGCATCAGTCTGTAATTAAAGAAAGGATAATGCCAGACTTCCACATATTTCTTAGATAACCAGGCAAATATTGATACAGCTTGGGAAATTTTCACTCATCCATAATATTCACAAGATAAAAGAACAGGAGGATTTAAAAAAAAAAAAAAAAAAAAATTTCACCCCCAAGCAAGGTGATAATGCTACTAATTTACTGGAGTTACTGGAATGAAGGAGAATGGGAAGACTTTAGTGAGGAGAAAGGATAATAAAAGAACAGGATTCAAGAAGACAGAAGATGGTGATTGTCATTACATTTAAATTTTGAAGATCATAGGGAAGCAAGTAACTGAAAGAGAATTCTACAGACAAAAAGTTTGAAAAAAAGAAATTATTAGAATAGAACTTATGGTTGCATCTAGGTATTTTAACAGTAAAATGATGCAACCTAGGTGCCAATCTGGTAATATGCTTAAATTCATGAGGTTGAGGTATCTAGGAGGAAAGCTCATTAGAAAAATTTCTGTGAAAATATAGAAAAGATGGAGGGAAACCATATCATAGTCATGAGAAAATGACTGAAGTAGAGATGTCAGGTTAGGACTGATAACATTACAGACTCTTTGGATTTTATCAAAAATATCAAGATATATTACAGGAGCTCCAGATGAGATATAGCAGAAATATTCAATGCATGAATGAATGGTAGATTTATAAATGTGCAAGATGGATTGTGGTGCAAAAAATTGTCTAACATGACACAGTGAAACAACTTTCAAGGTATCAAACTTAGCAATGGATTCAATATAATCATTCCACTTCATGTCAGTGTATAACATGAAGGTGCAATGAGTTACTCTCTTGGAGGTTAGCATCAGCCATGCTGATGGAAAGCAAAATTGGTTCTTTATGATGATTAAAGGATAGCAGATTCATTTTGGAGATGTTAAAATTTACAAGCCATTTATTACTCCAATTAACAACTGATTGGAGGTCATTTCCAAGTGTAACTGCCAGTTCTACTTTGTTAAATCAATCAGACTTACTATTAAGACATGAGTAAAAAATTGAGTCATCAGCATAAGTACCTATTCAGGAATAGATGGCTTCAGGAAGGTCATTGATAAAAATAAGAAACAATGTAGGTTCAAGGATAGAGCCCTGGGGAATACCTACATAAAAGTGAAAGGATCTAGAAGTGTGCCTGTTCAACACAACTTTCATTACACAATTTGTTAAGAATGATTGGATTAAGTCAAATATTCAGAGAAGTCATAACCTTTGAGCTTGAAAATGGCCAGCCTGCCAAATCTGGTCAAACACGTCCAAGACACAGGCAAAGCCTCACCATTCTTATCTAAAGCTTGATAGACATATTCAGTAATAACCATTAACACATCAAAGAAAGTTGTGTGAAGTGAGATGCTTAACCAATACAGAATTGATTAGACAAAGGCGCATGCCTCGTTGGAATCTAGTTTGAAGATGATATCAGAAACCATGGAAGGAGTGTATATAACTCAGCAAAGATTCTCCTGATGAGTCAAGAGTGAAATTGGAAGAGAATTTCTAAGCAAAGCATTCTACTTTATCAGCAGTAGATGAAAATACTTCAAACTGATTAAAGAAAAGTGGGATTCAGGATTTACTCTTGTTCAACACACCAGTATTCTTGAGAAACAAATTTGTGAGAGGCTATATGGTGTTTTATTCTATATATATGAACAGTGACTTAGCCTTATTGAGGACACACTTACACTCCTTATGAGTGGATACAGAGAGGTGTCTGTTATGATCCAAATTGTCATGTTGGTTTAGTTGGAAGAAATGATTCCTGTGGGCCATATTAGCTGAACAAGTAGGAGTGAATCATGGAGAAGATTGTGGTTTCACTTGATATTTCCATGCTGGCACAAGAGCTTTCACCCAGGAAGAAACAATTTTCAATGAGAAGATTAAAAATTTCACTCCAACCAAGAGTCGTCACAAAGAAAAATCTCAAGATGAGTCACAATCAGTATATTAGTAGCAAAAAGATGTCCTATGAATAGAGGATTCTTGCCTAATAAACAAGCAGAAAAAATATCTACAGACACTACCATGTGGTCAGAGCAATAAGCATCCAAAATGGAGGTAAGGATCAAATCAAGTAAAATTTCTTGGAAGACTTCAAAAAATACCTTCAGTAATTATTTGCTAAGATAAACAATGTTTCTAGGAGACTGGCATAATGGCATATTATTCAAGTTATGTCGAAAATAATAAAATATCATTATCTGGTTATACTCCAAAAAATACACATTGTTGTTTTACTTGCATTATTTTCTACACAGGAAAATTACTTTTAAATTAGAACAAAGAGTCTTTCTTCTTAATAAACCCTATAGAAGTTGTAAATTCATGATAGACACAAGATATAAATTCACCATTAAACTGAAACTATATTTATTGGAGGTGGTTTTTTTTTTTTTTTTACACTGACATAGAATTAATGTTACTCTTCAGTTCTATATCTTTCAACATCTTACTAAAGGAGCTTTGCGTGTAATCTGGTACAGATTTCTCTCAGACTAAAAATGATTTATATAACTGTAGACAGTAAAAGATCAATTCTTGATTGTGCTAGTAAAAACAACTATATAACTGATCATAGGATTACTCTCTATTTCATTGATCAAATAGACATTTTTATTCCAGGCAAAACTAATGAGACAAAAAGAAATCAAATGCAAGAAGATAATTCAATATAAGCATACACAGATTATGAACATTACCACCACTTAGATGTGAGTGGAAAAGACAAATCTAGATGACCAGTTCTCATTCTATAAATTTGCTTTCGCAACCTAAAATCTAACCATTAGCAAATATCACTATTTTAAAAATATTCACAATTGCAAAACCAATTAACATGTCCCATTAAATTCAAACAAATAATTTCAATGGTGTCATTTTGGAGCCTTTAAATTTAATGTCTGCCCAAAATTCACATATTCTTGATATACTCTTGCTGCTGTTATTTGAGAAAATTATACCCCTGGATAGTCCAAGAGACTTTGTTTAGTGGGTTAAAGCATATCTTCATTGTAGTTGTGAGTTCAATTCCTGGTTTGGGTAGTGCAAAAAAGTCATATGCTCTGTTTCAGTAAAAGAGACAAACAAGCAACACAAAAGCAATATTGACTGGAGAGAAAATATCACTGAAGCATGGAATGTAGAATGAGAATAATCTTGGTTATCAAGTATGACAAATACCTGAAGAAGGCCAGAAGATACAACAGTTGAAATGATACAAGTAGAAAAAATATAATAATGATAGTTCCTCATCTCAAAAATTTCAACATATAGATATTTACATTATAGTTAAAAAAAAGAAAGGAAAAAAAGACATTTTTGAAAGATTTATAAATATTTAGACTGCAATCCTTTTATGAGTTTTATAGAAAGAGTATTTTTATAATTTTCTTAAAACAGATATTCCAGCCCAGAATCTAATTGTTTAATGTTTAAACATTGTATTTTCCAAAATAGATAATATGCAAAAATATACTTCAATAAAAAAAAATCTGCTTAGTACCAATGATCTAGTATTATAAAAATTCTAAAAAGTAGAGTAAAAATGTGGATTACTCAAATGATAATAGCAAGAACGTTTTAGTAAAATTTTACATCATTAACACATTGCCAGAAATCAATTATGAAATCTGACTTCAAATGCCAACTTTATAATACCCAACTTAGGCAATAAAATATTTTTATGAGTTGATTTATAACTTCAACTGAAGTTTTAACATTGTTTCCATACTAAAAGTATCACTGCAAACAAACTCAATGCTGGTACAAGATAACTCTTAGTTGGCATCATAATAAAAACTGCCAACCATGAGATAACTCATGGAAAGCAGTCAATAAATAAAAAAAGTATCACTTAGATCTATAAAGTTTAATTTTTTTCTTTAAGTAAATTTTAACTTGGTTTCATTTCCAAAAATGTTATAATTGGTCTTTTCTTACTAAAATTCCTTTCCTAAAAACTCAATTGTAACTAAGTAATTCCACTCATGCAAATGTTCAAGATCACTAACCAAGCCTGAAGATTTTGGATTGTAAGTTGCTAAGTGTACCACTATTTCTACCCTATTTTAAGGAGGCAAATAAATATCCTATTGTACATATAGCCAATTTTAATTCAGTTATTTATAGAAATACTAATACTTATTAGTTAACTTGAATGTAAACAGTCATGCAATACATGGCTCAAAATTGTCTTTAAAAATTCTTTTATCAATTTATGGTTAATTTTCACTAAGTCCACCAGCAAAGATTTAAGGTATATACAAATTTCTTAATATTCGTACAATGAGTTTCAATCTTAATCTAATAAAATTGCCTAAGCAACGTGAAATAGTTTTTTCTAACAAGGATATTTATATAGGCATATTGAAAACATAGAATAAAAAGACACCTGGGATATGAATAAAATACTAGCTAATTTTAATATACCACATTTTAGTTATGTTAAAATATATACTCTAGTTCATATGTATATTAACTAACTATTCCTCTATATACAGATTTATGATTTTTTCCTTTCACAGATAATTTGCATGTATAATGATGCCAAACTTATGAAAAATCCAAGTGTGTTATGCATCATTTTCTTGCAGGAGTTTAAACTTGGTTACTTTCAGACTTCCTGTAAAATTATCAAGTATTTGTGAAGGGACTACTTGAGAACATACAATATATCATTGGTTTATAAAGTGCTGAAATGGAGACAAAGGTCTCAAAATGAAGGGAACAGAAGGAATCTTTCTATAGTTGTAAATGTTCAACTGGAAGAGTTATATACACTATTTGATAATAGAAAAACATCATTATCAAACAGAGAAATAGTTTAAAAAAATTAATCATTTCAATTTTTTAAAAATTCAGAATATATAAAGCAAATTGAAAGAAGTAAAGCAATATAACAAGTGTATGCTATATGAACGCATGTAAATTCAGAAAAATTCATTTGGAAATGTGTTCAATGTTATTGTTGAAAAAACAAATATGATTCCTTTCTTGATCAAATAAGCTTGAATGAAAAGTGAATCTGACATAATGGGAAACAAGCTGCATGTTAAAACCCTTATATATTTTGCAGAACCAATACTACACCAAAAGATTATGATAACACTCTAGTAATCTATGGCAAATGGAGGTCAAAAAGAAAAAAATATCATAGTTAAGGCTTACTGTTAAGAATTGGAAGAGATGTACAGAAAATGATGTGATTAGTTATATTGATAATGATCAGCCAGATATTGTACAAATGTCACAGCAAATGCACTGTGTGCTGAATTCCAGATCTTTGCCTCATGCTCCATATTCTAAGTACAATTTTTTCAAATATTTATACAATTAAAATAAAAGTTTCCTCAAACTAGTAATGCCTTCAATTATTTTTGGAGTTTAAGTGCCAAGAATTCTTTGTAAATGCATTAAGGATTTTAACTGATAATGTTACTTACAAATAAATCTGCTGACTTACCTATTCATTATTAATATTTCAATTTCGTTATTATTTTCCAAACAACCTAAGAGAAAGTTACCGAGTTAAACATTCAGTAGAAGACACTGCAGAGAATATCAGAAAACAGTCTAAAATAAAATATTGTATCAAATTTTCAAAAATGTTTCCTGATAACATCTCAATTCCTTAATCCAAATAAATTTTTTTTTCCTTTTGGAGGATATAAAAATAGTCACTTAATTAGAAATCAAAGGATTATTTCATTTCTTGAATGTAAAGAAAAAATTTTAAATTTCAAAGCAAAAATTCATCAATTTTTCTGACATTTACTTTGATTTTCCAAAGAGTTTAAATCTCTTTAATTTGCTTTGATCAAAATCAATTTAAAAATTACTAATTTTCAAAAATTAACTTAATTTCTTGCAATTAGGAAATTGCGAGGAAAATTAACACTTTCACAACACATTTATAATGGAATACCACATTATTAAACACAAATTGTTTGACCTCTATATTCAAGGAAGTTTACAGCATTTTCATTGGCAATATTCAATTTTAATTCTCTTCAAGTAACTTGTGCATACGAATATAATAGTATACAAAACAGAAGAGAAGAGTAAGAGTGAAGTAGTAGACTACACTATCTATATTTCTAAGAGTAAATGTGAAAAAAAATTCTAATACAACTTTGTTTGAAAGACATGCACAATTTCTGTGAAAATAGTGCCTAAATTATGCAGATTGGAGCCAATGCAAATGAGAAGAGTCAAGTTAACAAATGATTGTCACTAAAAACAAGATTATTGATAGAAAAAAGAATTATCAAGAAAATTTTCTCTTAGCTCAGAGGAATTCTACCCTTATTATGATTTCATAAATATGCATATTTATATATGTACTTCTGAGATGTAGTTGTATTAATAATTCCAATAAAGTTTTCAGTGAAGACAATGGGTTTCTTGGCTGGAGCATCATTATCAGTAATCCAAGGAGCCCCAACAGCATCTACAAAATTCACTTAACTTTTATTTAAATGGATAGCAGTTCTCAACATGGACACTGGGATCACTGAATTCAAATTCCAACTAGCCTGTTTACAATAATGTCCTTAGGAAAGGCATTCATCCAGTTCTTCTACCTCACCAGGTACAAGTTATCTGAACTCTTTAGTTTTGGGCATCAGCCAGTCTAGAAGGAATACTCTGAATGCAAAGACATGAAAAATGCAACAGGAAAATACCCCCCTATCTTTCCCAAGAAGTTATGGAAATTCACAAATAATAAAGAAAAGAAAGCTGTGGAGAGCAATGATTGCCTACATTTTGAAAGGACATGACTTTAGAAAAGACTTTGGATATGATTACCATAAACAAATGCAGTTACTGTCCAGATAATTCCGTAGTATGTTTCCTTTTCTCTGTGTTTTTTTTTTTGCCCCAAGTGTTTCTACTATTTTGAAGTAGGAGCTACAAAAAGAGCATCCCATCTCAACAGGAAATATTTTACTATGCTTGTCATTTCCTCTATATTCAATATATACACATGAAATAGAATGAATGAAAAACATTTCACAAAATATTACATGACTAAATTTGATTCATTTTTTATTAGAATTGCTGCAACATTTGATGCTGAGTACTAACATTTAAATGAAGGTATAGCACTTATTTTAGTAAGCTCGAATTCACAAAAACAAATTACAGCTTTGATTTTTCTCTTTTTTTTTTTTTAAATATATTTCCTCTCTAATTATAAAATTGTCAAACATTTAAAAAGCATAAAATTAAATAAATTAAGTTACATATTTTGCCTGTTTCCTTGAAAACCAGTTTCAACCAAATGATTACATTGAATAGGTTTAAAATGCTTAATTATAAAAGAAAATATTATAAAGTTTTTAATTACTTAAATGTTAATTTTTGTTCCTAAGTTATCATCCATTAGTGTCAGGTATTGCTAAGTATTATTCTACATGCATTGATATGTCTGTTGATAATGTAAACTTTTTAACATACATTTATATCATTCCTAGCAACAGAGATTAAAGGATCAAATCAAAGTGACTGTTTAAGAAGTATTACACTTCATATAAAAAATACCGAGTAAGAAAGCTTTGATAATGGGCACTAAATATTAGGGAAAGCAATAAACTACTGCTGCAAAATACTCAAAAACAAACATACAAAAGATTGCGACATGTTTTTAGATCATAATTCATCCATAACAACTTTTTTTTTTATAACAAGTGAATCTGTGTATTTCTGAAGGATAACACTTGTAAGGCAAGCAAACTTTGTCAGTAAAGTGCTCAATATCAAGAGCATTCATAAACTTATCTTCCTGACTTCAAATTTAACTATCTAACCTCCTGATGAGCAGATAACATCTGCAAAACTTGAAGTCAGGAAAATAAGTTTTTGAACATTTTATTCATTTACTATATAAGTATAAACCTAAACTAGCTCAACAAAAAAAACAACTAAACCTTTAAGCTTTCTTTCTTCAACATTTTTGTGGTATTTGTACAAACTTCTGTAGTGTGGAATCATTCCTCTTCGAAAAGTCTCCAGACACCCTAGCTCTCTTAAACTAATCTTAACTCTTCAATCCCCTCTTCTGTTTTCTTGATTCCTGGCTACCTTCCTCTCCTTAGAAAGGACTCTGATGTCCACATGCATGGCTTGGGAGTTTATGTGTGCGAACATCTCCCACTGGCTAGGGAACTCTTGCTTGAATCTCCAGACCATTCTTACATGTATGTGTCTCTCTCTACTTAGTCAGCTATCTCTTTTGCTACAGTTCCCCTTCCTCTCAAGACTGTGCTAGATAGGATTTCTGATAATATAGACAAGGCCATCTCCCTACACACATTTGCAAATATATTTGTGTTTGGTGACTTTAATGCCCATTATACAGGTGGCTTAAACACTGTTACCAACTTCGCTGGCATTCAAACTTTTATGATGTCAATGAACACTCATTGCCACTTTTGTAATGTTAATGAATACTCGTTGTCACTTTCGTAACGTTCATTGTAGTAGAGACTTTGTAATCACAGATACAAATGTAGTATGCCATTGAAAATTGCTGGTGTCAAGCCCTTTGAATAATCTTGCACTAATAGTACTTGCTCAATAATACACGCTCAAATAGTAATATGTATAGTGAACAGAGTGGAGAATAGTAGTCTGTATAGTAATAGAGGATAGACTAGAAATGCAGATCAATTAGACATCACGCTACCTTCCATATATGCGTTTCCTCTATGGTCACATGATAATGGAATCGCCTGTGTTTGCTCACTGGCGATGTATGGCCAAACTCAAGTCTCGGAAGCAACACTTTATTCCTATATAACACCTCCCCTTTGAGATAAATTCCCCTGGAGTGTATATTTCTTCAGCTTTGGTTCAATATTCAAATGTTCCATTGCTTTCTTTTTCTTTTACTGTACCTCTTTGGTTCACTAATTTCTGGTGGCATGGGTATGTCAAACATGTCATACAATATTTCCATTGGTACCTCTTTTCATGGACTTACTAAATCAGGGAATCTCTGTTTTAACTGATTAAGGTGTCACTTATGTTCCCACCTTTGTCCCTGTACCATGTATGTCATTTTGCCAATCTGTTTTTTTTATAACGCCATCTTCCCAAAATTCCTTTCTACATTGGTACATTTTAAAAAACACTTTATCACCAAGTTTAAAATATATTATTTTGATTACTTGATGTTCTCATCTTCCATTCTGGTAATAATTTGTTAAATACAGACTTAATCTTCCTTGTGAACATCAACTCTGCAGGTGACATTCCAGACATGGTGTTCAGGTTTGGTGTTATTCTGTAAACACTCAAAAATTTTTGTAGCATTACTTCATCTGACTCCCCTCCCTCTGACTTTTTTAGTGCCATATCAGACATTTAAATAAATCAGGAGTTAATTCATTTAACTTGATCTTTTCACATTCTCGATTCACAACTCCTGCATAAGTGACAAAATCTTCATTGTCGGACTTTAGTAAGTGAAGACATTGTCATAGTTTATTAAATAATGAACTATCACCAAAACTTTTTGAGAGTATTACAACAGTTTCATCAAAATTTATCTCACCTGGTTTTTGGCAAAATATAATTCACATATATTTCATGTTCAGCAAGGGACAATTTCCTTAATAATAACCAAACTTTCTTTTCATCATTCCAGTGCGAACAATCCCTTTTGAAATCCCTTCATATCTTCTATAAGCTGGAAAAGTTATCCATTTGTCTAGATTGTATACAAATTTGCTGATTGAATTAGTATCTGGAGTGAGCGAATCTGTATTCTTTCCTTCCATGGTTTTGGCAAACAACTCAAAAAACTTCTGTTGTTGTAGTTGTAATTGCTGTTAGTGTTGTCATGTTTGTTGCTGCAACTGTTGTTCTTATTTTTGCTTTTTTGGTGCCAACATTTGAACCATGATAGCATTTAATTCTTCTATTTTGCTATACTCTGCTGAACGAATCTGCATGTAAGTTTAAGGAATTCTTGCGAATCCTTGTCACCACTTTTGTGATGTCAATGAATACTTGTTGTCACTTTCATAATGTTCATTGTAGTAGAGACTTTGTAATCACAGATACAACTGTAGTATGCCATTGAACAATGCTGGTGTCACGCCCTTCAAATAATCTCACATTAATAGTACTTGCTTGACAATACTCACTCAAATAGTAATCCATATAGAGAAATAGTATAGAGAATAGTAAATAGCGTATAGTAATAGTGGATAGACTAGAAATGGCAATCAATTACACATCACGCTACCTTCCATATATGCATTTCCTTTATGGTCACATGGTCTACTTAATTCAATAATGTGATCGCCTGTGTTTGCTCACTGCAATCTATGGTCAAACTCAAGTGTTGGCAGTGACACTTTATTCCTATATAGCACAAACCTTTAACTTCTCAATCACTCAATCTCTCATGCAAATGGTTGACTTTCCCACACATTTCTCCAGTAACCCTGATGGACACATTTCTTTTTTACTCCTATCACTCTTATTTTCATACATTGCAGCTCTACCTTCTTAGCAACTTTGATCATGCAATAGTGTCTGTAAACATCTCTTTTCACTCTCCTACCAACTAAGAACCTCCTACCAACAGAATATCTTTCCGTTATCAACAAGCAGATTGGGACTCGTTCTGTGATTTCCTTCAGGACATTCCTTTGAATGAAGATTTCAATTATCCTGTTCAGAAATGAGTGTCTGAGGTCTCCTCCTGGGTAAAGGCTGGCATCGATGCTTTCTTTCCAGAAAGGAAATACCAAGTTAAAGCATTTCATCTACTTGGTTCTCACCCACAAGCTTAGCCACTATAGCCCATAGGAATCACTACTTCTGGCTGTACCAGAGAGACATGTCTAATTGCAACAAGCATCTCTTTATCTCTGCTCACAACGAGTGCAAGTGTGTCTTCAATGAAGCAAAGTTACTGTTTGCTGATAGAATGAAACAACACATAGCATCTCACAAATTTAGTTCTAGAGATTATTGACAGCTCTGCAAGAGTGTGCTGAACAACAGCAAGCCCCCAATCTCTCCTCTATTCAATCAATTCAAAGTTCTACAACAGATAAGGTTCGATGCTTTGCTCGGAAATTCTCTTCCAACTCAACACTTGACCTATTTGGAGTACCCACACCTGATGTCCCTCCTAGAACTGAGGCTCTACTAAGTAATATGCACATAACTCCATCACTGGTCTTGGACATTATTTCTAAACTAGACTCCCATCAGGCAAGTAGAGCTGACAGGATCCCAACCATCATCCTAAAGAGATATGCTTCCAAGCTGGCTCCAGTTCTGTCCAAACTCTCCAACTATTGCCTCACTGCTTCCTGCTTTCCAGCTTGATGGAAGTCCTCCTCTGTAGGTCTTGTTTTTTTAAGAACTCTGGAGAACCTTCCAACACCTCCAACTATCACCCTATTAGTCTCCTACCACTTTTCAGCAAAGTATTTGAGGCTTTAATCAATACTGAAGTGGTTAATCATCTTACCTCTCATGACCTACTCTGACAAATATGGATTCAGTTTTTTTTCAGTCTACCACTGATGTGTTAACAGCCATCTCTGAATATGTATATCAAGCTCTTAATAATGATGACAAAGCTCAAACTGTGATTCTAGATATCTCCAAGGTGATTGACAGGGTTTGGCATGTAGGTCTTCTATGCAAGCTCCAGAGCTATGGTATTACAGGACAATTGTTTGATTTAATCTAATCGTTCCTACCAAATTGAGAAATGAAAGTTGTTCTGAATGAACTCACTTCCAGATTCTTTCACATGAACACAGGTATCTCTCAAAGTGCTATCCTGGGTCTGACACTGTTTCTGATCTTCATCAATGATCTTTTGGATGTCATCATTTCCCAAGTAGGCATTTATGCAGATGACACTACCATTTACTCTTGTCTCAATAGCAAATCCAGCAGATTTGACAATGTTAACCTGGCTTGCTGCTCTTGAAAAGGACCTCCAATCTGTGGTTAACTGGGACAGAAAATGGTTCGTAAATTTTAATGCCTCCAAAAGTAAACTACTCTCATTTAACCACCATAGAGAAACTTCCCTGCCTGCCATCAGCATAGTTGATGCTTGACTCTTAAAGAGAGTCTCATGCCTTTTTGGTGTCACATTTTCAACTGACTTGAAATGGAACAACTACATTGAATCAATAGCTACATCTACCACAAGAAAAGTTGATTCATTGTGTCATGCCAGAGGTTTTTCTTGTCCGAGTCCATTTTGCACATTTACAAATTTACCATTCAGCCATGCATTGAATACTGTTGCCATATCTGGTCTGGTGCTCCTGCTACTCATCTCAAGATTCTTGACAAAATTCAAAGAAGAATCTGCAATGTAACAGATCCTGCCTTGGCATCTCATCTTCGGTCACTTTCTCACCAACATGACGTGACTTCCCTCTGTCTTTTCTACAAATATTTTCATGGCAACTGTTCTGATGAGCTTTTTCCCCCTGGTGCCCCGACTACATGAATTTAAGCATACTACTAGATTGGCATCTAGGTCCCACCCTTTTACTATTGAAATAGTTAAATGTAACTGCTACTTCTACCCCAACAGTTTCTTTCCTCGCACTTCCCAACAGTGGAACTCCCTCCCATTTACTTGCTTCCATGAAAACTACAATCTTCAAAAATTTAAATGCAATGTCAATTGCCATCCTCTGTAGTCTTGAACCCCTTCTCATCTTTTATCCTTTCCTCAATTTCCCCTATACCCAGTCTTTTCTCTCATTTCCTGTAACCCCCGCCCTGTGTACTAGTCACATTCCTGCCTTGCTTGAGGTGAATTGATTAAAAAAAAAAAAAAAAAAAAAAATATAAATATATATATATATATATATATATATATATATATATATATATATATATATAAATATAAAAACTTTTTTATAAAAGATGTTAGTTTTCTTTTTATTTTTACACTTCTCCACAGGTATTTTTATTCTTTCTCACAATATACTAGTAATGAATAATCAGCAGTGTTTACAATTTATTAGACATGTTTTAAGCCACCAAATCAATAGATCTTATTTGAAATTAACAAAATAGTTAACAGATATCAATAGAAATAACACACTAGATAAATCAACAGTAAGCAGTAAATCATTAAGTACAGAAGACGGTTATGGTTCACTGAAAGTGGCAATTACAAATGACATTGAATATATCTGATCTTGTATATAACAATTTATACTAAAAATAGAAACCTAATACTCCAATCCACTACATAGATTAGATCACAATAAAACAATGGCTTAATAATATATCATGGAAATTCATTTAAGAGGACTTCTCATTAAAAACTCATTTTTTAATTGTGCATGATAATAAACAAAAATATATTTCAATCATAAAGTTTATGAGTCCATATGATCACTTGAAATAACCATTTTCATTAATGGAGAAAAGTTGTTGATAAGTAAAATATATTAATCAATGAACTTAGATTACCCAAGTTTCAGAGTTAATTACTACTTGGCATAAAATCAATACAAAAAAAAAAAAAATTGTAAAACAAATTTTGAAAATCCTACTTAAGAATAATACCAACAATATTAAACAAAAGTTGTCAAAGTGTAAATGATCTACAATCTACATATTTCAAATACAAAGGATTTATGACTTAAATACTGAATATATTTTTTAGGTTACTATTTATTTTACACTATCTCTTTCAGAAAAAAAAAACAAGAATGTTAATCTTAGTATCTTGTAGTGTATGGAAATTAACTATAGTACTTTTCATATCAAATAAATGAAAAATTATTATTATATACCTGAAAGATGACTGTATTAAAAGTAAAAACACACACACTATATATATATATATATATATATATATATATATATATATATATATATATATATATATATATATATATATATAAAATAAAATCAGTCAGATTATTAGTTATGGCCTCAAATAATAAATAGTAGTAGTTGTATTCCCAGTCATAGAAATATATGTTAATAACCAAAAATTAAATCAACAGTTCTCTTGAAGAAGAATAGAGCAAATAAATCAATTAGAGAAACAGATACATGCTTATTTTGTAAAGTAGTTCCTTGAGTTCAAGTTTAGCATCTTAATTGCCAACAGAAAAAAAAAATCTATAAGGCATTTTAAATCCTTACAAAAAAGGAAAACCACCTTATCTTCATGAATAATAGTGAGTTCATACAATGCAAAAGAAAGTATTGAAAATTTATTTCACAATATTGGAATGGTCCAGAAATTTTTATATGAAGACAATAAAAAATAGTAGGTTTAGAGATAAGATTTTGTTAATTCATTATAAATAACAAGTCATTTAAAACTGCTTCATATATTAGTTACAATACAGTTATTCAAGACAATGTGGTAAAAGCAATGACAGAAATTAACCAAAAGGGAGGTAACTTATTTTAAGAACACCTCTTTAAAAATGTACACAAAAGTAAATAAAAAATATTTGCATATAAATTTTTGTGACCAAATTTATCTATTTTTCAAATCATGTTGGTTCCATTATTTTTCTAAACAGCTAAATCATTTCAGAATGACTTGTTTTTTTGGTGACAAAATATTTGATTGAAATTGATTATTACATAAAATACATACACATATTTAACAAAAAGATACATTGTATTTACATAGAATATGTGTACATGTACATAGATTATATAAATAGGAGACAGAAAAACCAGAAGATATTTTCTGTTTCCAAACCATTCACATATACACAAGCCTTTTATTATTTAAACTATTTACATTTGGACTATTGTCCTAATTTTTGTTGTTATCACAATATTTTGGCCAATGTACCATCCTGGACTTCCTCAGATGAATATCAATCTGGGTAACCTACAGGGAGTTCTGAAATGAACCCTTTACAGGAGTAGACTGTTCTTGTTCCACTTCTCATGTCTATGGAAATCTTGTCTAGTTCTTATTTTTTTTTAAAATATTGCTCAGTTATTGCTTGCCTATTTCCACTGAGCACAAGTACACACTGTTCAGCTCAGGGATTGAACTCACAATAATACATCAGGACAATATTCAGAAGCAGCTCCACTCTACAGAGAAATCTCTGCTGGGTAAAGTCTAACACAGGAGAACATTCCATATGTATACATAATTCCTTGCAGTCATGGCAAAGAATATAAAGATGAAATAAGATACCCGCTGAAAGTAAGGCTAATGGAACATGGAAAAGCCATAGTGAGGGGCAAGACAATGAAATTAGGCATGGCAGATCATGTATGGAGGGAAGAGAGTAGTCAACAGCCTTTGTGGAATGAAGTGAAAATACTGTACAAGGATGAACACTCAAGAGTAAGACATCTGAAAGAATCAGCACATATGGTAGGCTATGGAGAGCTCCTTAATACACTGAGTATAGAAATAAATAAAATATGGAAGCCGCTAATAAAGAAAGACAAATGCCAACAAGTTCTCAACAACAGCAGCACTAAACCACAGGCACGTTAGGTATAAGGCTCCAAGTACACTACAGAGAATAGCTTAATGGATTAAATATGGATTGGTTCATGAATTTGGTAACATAATTGTGAGTTCAGTCTTTGGGCCAAGCAATGTGCACTTGAACTCAAAATGGGTGAGTGATAACTGAGCTGTACTAAAAATAAGAGCTAGAAGAGATATTCCTAGACATGGGCAGTGAAACAAGAACAGTCTATGCCTGCTAGATTAAATAGAGGACTCATTCAGAATTCCCTGTAGGTTACCCAGATTGATTAATATACACCTAATGAAGGCTGGAGGGTACAACAGCTGAAATATTGTGATAACAACAAAAGGACAATAGTGTAAATAATAACAGAAATTCAGACAAAGTTTTTTTTCTTACATATTTTAGAAAATGAATCCAACAAGAGGTTTCAGTCTATGTAATATTAAACATCCTATCAGGTTGAGATGTATAGATAGTGCAATGGTCAAAAGCACAAAAAATGAAATCAACAAATTCTTGCTAAGTCTGTTTCATTTACTTCATATTGATACATGAAACTTCTCTGCTATGAGGAACATGATGGGCAACCAAGATAGGACAATTCTGGAGTTTTTAAAAAAATCATGAAAAAGACAAAGTCATGATCATGATTGGCCACATATTGAAGGAACATGGCATTAAATTAAAATAAAAATAAAATAGTTCAACATAAAATTTCTAATTCATTTAAATGAAAGCAAATTTTTTAAAAAATATATTTTTTCAATATTTCCCCCACTCTACTCAGTATACATTATTTTTACAATAAAGTTTGTCAATTTTTTCTTTAAGAATTCTTTATTCAAAAGGACCAATAGTTTCATATAAGGCTCAATTCTGACTAAAGAAATTATCGTTATCTACATGAGAGAAGTTACTTGAACAGGCCAGGTGCAATACTGCATCTATTTTCAACTTTAGGGAGTCATTTTTGCAACATCTGGACATGCATTTTTGTACAGCAAAATAACACTGTCTATTCATCAAATTAAACTATTTTTTATTCAATCTGGTCAACATATTTGACCTGTAATTGTTTAGCTGCTTTGAAAATACCTATAAAGGTATCACACCACTTTTGTTCCATCAAACACTCATCATTACCATCAAAGAAAAGCATGTTTGGACTTCTCATTTATATATAGTTACTACAAAGATTTTCTAGTATACAAAATCCATTTTCCATCACATATACAAAACAATTTCATAAAAATTAATATGATTAATGCAAACCTCCATACAACTGAGCTTCTTTCCCTCATTCCATTAAACTCAAATGAAACCATTTGTCAAAATTTCTTCCCAAGTGCTTAAATGATTTGTAATGGTTCCAATCAACACATTGAAACAGTTTGCCACAAAATCTGAGGTTTTGTTTGTACATTCATAAAAAGAACTATTGTTCAAATATTTTTCATTGACAATGAAAACATTGTTAATGCAGCAAGAAATTGTAGCAGATGACTCTTACAAGTGTTTATATTCCCAAAGATCTTATGAATAAATAAACTAAAATATACAAAATTGTAAATTTTCATGCTGCTTTAAAAAAAAAAAAAAAAGTAAAATGTTGCTTAGTTCAAATAAATGAAAACTTAAATACTTATGTCAATAAATCAAACTTATTTATTAACCACAAATTGATAATCAACATGTGCTTCTAATAAAAATGATACAAGCCAGATTTAGAGGCTTTGAATTCAATAAAACATTTAACTTGATGGAAAATATATATTTTACTCAGTTAAAATAATGAATCAACACTGACAAATTCCAATTATCCTGTGTCATATAAAATACATGGATCCATCGTTTTGATGCAAGTAAAATATATAAATTAACCACCAAGTAATGTATTTATCTATGTGAGAGTGATTTGCCAAAATATTCACTCACCCACTATTCTGTCAACTATTATAGAATGATAGCGATAAAATATTCTGATAAGATATCTATTGTTGACCATGCCTTTCTCAAGGATGTTAGTACAAAATGAATTGCTTGCCTCCTCCATACAACAATCAGTAATAGTAATAGTAGCAGTTTCTTTATAAGGAAACATTTGGCATTCATTGTTCAAGCAGCTAGTTCTACTTTCAGTTGAAATTTATAAAAATCTTTCTCATAAAACAAATTTTCAGGAAAATAGGTTTCTTACTTTCACTAACAACACCATTCTTTCCAGTATTGAGTGGGTGGGAGTGGGGGTAGAGATTTCCTTCCTAACTTTTTGTTTGAAGTAGTGTGAAACATCAACATCTTCATGTCATTGTTTTCTCTTAGAGTTTCATGTGCTATCCATTTTAGTTGTTGAAAGTCTTCAAGTGATGTGATTTCTGTTATCTAGTTTCTTTGTTTAGGATTCTGTAGTACCAGTCCACAAGGTTCAAAGTGGGATGATCCTCATTAAAACCAACAGGTTTAATTTGCTCAAAGCCATTTTTAAACATCAATATTAGAAAGCAGTTGTATACAGTTCACAGTTTAGATATTTCTGAACGAGTTTGGTGCCATGCATGATATCCATATGAAAATCTTGATCTCACAAGATTTTTTAAGAACACGACTGGTTTTTTAGGTTAATGTTTTGGTTTGCAGTGTTGGGCAAAACTATCTCTAGCACTGCTTATTCTTAGTTCAAGTTCACTATCTCCTATACTAAATTTCTTATAACTGATTTATACACCAAAGTATGTGAAGTGTTTAGTATTTACTAATTCCACATTCTGAATTTTTATGATGTATTCAAGGTATGTGCCATCACTGCTTTCATTCCAATTCCAAGTCATAATTTCTGTTTTGGAAAGGTTTATCTTCAGTCCTATTACTTGGAATAATTGGTCATGGATATTGATTTTTTGTTCAAGATTATTCTTATACAAACTATGAATACCTATGTCATAGCCCCTCCCTCATCATCATCAATACATTGGCCTTGGGAGAGAAAGCAGGATTGCAGTTTTCTATTAGTAGATTTGTTTGGGATGTTGTATGGGGTGGTCATTTGATCTCTCTTCACATCTGTGCTTGTATATACACAAAGCAAGTAAGGAAGAGATAAATAGATTTTGACTCATTTCCTCCTTGTTGTACTCCTGATGAAGTTTGAAATGCTTTGGTATTAGGCCCCTTGCTCAACATGTATGATTTTGTAGACTGATATAGTTCTATCAGATCTAGACATTTGGTGGATTTAGAGCATAGAAGGTGGTTTCTGATGGATGAGAAGAGGAGGTTTCTAATGATGTGATCATATGCTGCTGTGATGAATCACATCACTTGAGGTCTTTCAACAACTAAAATGGATAGCACATGGAACTCTAAGAGAATACAATGACATGATGAAGATGATAGGTATACAAATCTCCTCAAGTTGTTTAATGACATATGTAATGATAATGTAGTGTAATGATAGCATATCATTACACACCTTACCAGAGCCAAAACCAAACTGGGTTTTAAGATACTGACTTTCATAAAACAATGAGAGTCTAGTTAATTCAGTGTTTTGTGAGACCAAGATATTTCTTCTGTGCTGGTTTCAATTGTATGATTGTAATTTTTTCACTTTTCTCCTTATTTCAACACAATGCTCTGAAAGCATTAACTTTTTTTTTTCCTTGTTAATAGTTTAGTATTTGCCTTTCTAGTTTTCATCTATTACTTTCTTGTATCAATCTTTTCGACTCAGGAGTGTCATTTTAAGATCATTTTTTTCTATCCAGGTATTCTTAAAATGGTCTCATGTGTTTTGATTAATAAAGATATAATTATATTATTTGATTCTTCTATGTTGTTTTGGTCAAAATTTCAAGACATCAATTTGAACTCTAGTTTATCACAGAATTCTTATCTTATACTTTCATTTTTAAGGGATTGGATGTTTGTTACACCTAGGTGTTTTTCATGGTTTGAGTGGAAGCAAGCTATTTGATTGGGTGGTGTCAATTTTGTTACAAGTACTACTTTATCAGATTCAAAGTAATAGTTGTTTTAACATCTCTATCACAAACTGCCTAAGCCAAGAGTCTGAGATGTTACACAGTCAATAATCTTTTTGGTTATATAATCTGGGCAATGCTATGTTATTCTGTGTTTCATAGTCAAATCATGCGTTTGAGAATGGAATGTCTTTTTGAATAACATTACTGTCTGAGGCTTCTGCTTTAAAGAGTGAAGTCTTAATCATCAAAGGAATAGTTGTGTTTAAAACTACTTAGAGGTAACATTAAAATTCCCATTTCTAGTACATAAATTAGTATTCAGCTTAGTAGTGTAATAATGTGTAATCACTAATTTTTAAAAAATCATAGAACGTACATTTTCAAAATTGTTTTTACATTATCTCCGTAACAAGAATTAAGTTTGTCAAATAATTAATAATTAAAAAAAATAAAACTGGTATTGAAATTAGTTTTTTTTTTAGGAACAAAATAAAAATTAAAACTTAAAAAAGAAACGAAGAAAATTTGTATTTCGAAAGCTCACGAGTCTCAATTACACTTTGTGGATGCAATTCCATTTTTACACAGGAAATGTGTGTCTCAAAATTGGCAAACATTTATTTATTCACAAAAAAAAAAAAAAAACAAAAAAAAAACGCACTTTTAAAGACTGAGTAAAAGCGTTTTTTAAAACAGTACTGTACACAAGTTAACACACCACAAAAACTTGAATTAAAGAATGTGGAGGATTCATTCAAATATCCATATTTTCATAAGTATTGATATAAAAAATTATCTTGTTTTGAGCGCGGAGAAAAATAAAGAAAACTCATCTGTACATGCCACAAATTGTAAATAAGAGTAGAGTGAAATAAAAATAAGATAATAGCCGAAATTAGCAAAATGGTACCCTTAAAAACAAAGCTACTTTGACAGCATGACCATGGGAGTTAACCCACTCCAATATCAATAGTAACTATTACAGTACTAAAGAACCAAGACTGATATATTATTAGACATGAGGTGGGGAGCACATATCGTTCATAGTTTTATTATTTAAAAAAAAAAAAAAAAAAAAAAAAATGCAGCGAGTCAGTTTGAAATGCGCTTTATTTATTTTTTGTGATATAGAATTTTTCTAAATCTCTCTAAAGATCTGTAATCGACAAATAGAGAAAGAAATGCAAAACTGGAAAACATTCATTTGGAGGTTCAACACAGTAAGAAGAAGCTTCATAATTCTCAAAAAAAAAAAAAAAAAAAAAAAAAAAAGATATTTTTCCTCATAAATTATAAATACATCAAAACTCAAAAAGTTATGACTTTTGAAAACTAGTGAAATAATATAGGATTTTGCGAATGAATATTGAAAATTAAAATAAAATTAATTACTTTCTGATCAGCATCTCAACTCTTATCCGGCATGAAAATATTCGTTTTTTCTTTTCAAATTAAAATATATGTGGAATAGGATAACTGTGTTTGTTGAGATAAAATAAATATGTTGTGACAGTGTGATCTTACATAAAATTTTAATTTTTCAGAAAAAAGACATTGAACACAACTAAAAATCATTTTTCAATTGGGAAGGAAAATATACATTTGATTTGAATTAATTATTTTTACAACATCAATGAAAAGTAAATGAAAATATTATGAATTACGACAATGATTGAATGCTGTTTTTAATCGATGCAATGCAAGTGAAAAACGAGTTTATTATCCAATTTGAACATGCAACAATAGTAAAATTTAAAAAACAATTATTCAAAATAAAAGTAGTTTGGATCCGATAAAAGTTTAAAAAAATAGCATGCTGATCAAAATCCAATATTCTATGAAATGAAATTGAAATGAGTTATTCATTGAAATAAGTAGACGTATTTGAAAAGAAATGTGTTTATTTTGCAAATGTACACACTGTCTGTACACAATATTTTTTTAGGTTTTTACGCCAAAGTAGTTAATTTTTTTTAACTTTTCAATGAAATATGAATTTTTGCAAATAACTTATAACTTTCCTTTTTATTCCGTTTGTTTGATTATTTTATTCATTTTATTATGAAGCTTGTAATTTAAAAAAATCATAATTCAAAAATTAAAATGATTGGCATTTGTACATAGTTTGAAAGTACGCAAAATGGTCAGTTTGTTTTTCGATGACCTGAGAGATTTATTTGAAAATATGCAACCTGATGCCCCCCCCCCCAATCACCCTCACTTTAAGTAGAGACCCCCACTCAACTTCATGACCATGCTTGATTAATTGCTTTATAAAATAGCAGACCAGAGTGTTCATAGTAGTAGACAAGCTATGAAAATCTAATCTTAGAACGTTAGCAAAAAAAAAAAAAAAAAAAAAATCATCACACATAAGGAAACGGAAGTTAGAAAGTGGGGGAGGCAATGACTTTCACTTCACTGTCACACTGTTGATTTAATTATTGCCCCATCCTGATCATTCATTCAACAAACCAAAAAAGAAGTTTTACTTTTATTTAGTTAAGAAAAATAAAGTTTTATATCGACATGAAAACAAGACAAGTCCACGTTTTTAAAAGTAGCAACGGATTTTTAAATAATTATTAAAATTAAATTAACTAAGTAAGAATACGTCAATGCCTCTCGATAATTTTGTAATTCTAGAAAATCAAAAGCAAAATTAACAAGTTTTAAAAACTGTTTTTAAGAAACTATTAATCTGAAATCTGTACATTAAGAAGAATCTGAGCTGATTTTATTTCTTACTTTTGTATTTTTAAACCACTAATTCAATTAAATTTAAAAATTTAAAATCCAATTTCTTTTAAAGCCGAGTGATAAATATTCCGTGGCATTAAATGTTTTTTAACATCCTAATCCGACATAAAGTTGAGTAATTAAAAAAAAACATAAAAAAATAAATAAATAAATAATAAAAACCGAATTAGTGTTTGCAAAAAAAAAAAAAAAAAAATCAACTGCTTGATTATTGCCATATTTATCACCAACTGACACTAGTTGCTCATTTATTGTTGATCAGGTTATTTTATTATTATTATTTTTTTTTTACAAGACAAAAAAGTGAAATAACTAATAATAACCACTCTAGCTTCCTCTGTTTAACAATGTTATGATGTAACGTCTGGACCCTCCTCCTCTTCTATAAAGTGAGGAGAACTTTTTTTTTTACTATATCTCATATTGTGAATAACTTTTTCAAGATTGCTTTTTTTGTAAAGATTATTTCAAACAATTACCAAAAAAGCTACAAAATTTGTTCGAATCAGGATTTTTTAAAAAAACAGCATCTTCTTAAGAAGTTGATAGTAGTTTGCATGTGCTTCTGATGAGAACAACTTATTTACATTTACACCTCCTGGCCCCATATTTAAAGATATTTTTTTTTAGACATAATTTTTATACGGCTTTTCTACAGTGTTGATATTTCAACTGTAAAATTAGTAATATGATGCACGATTGGTATTTATAATTTATTAGTAAAAGTTAAAAAACAAAAAAAATGAACAATGTAAAAGTAAAATTGATATTGAATATTGATGAGTTTCTTTGATGACAGTTGATTTTTGTTTGTACTGTCTACAGAAATTGCACACCTAATTCAGAATTCTTCAGTTAGCTTGAAAAATGCAACTAATTTTATGAAGCTTAAGAAAACTAAATTTGATTTGTATTAATTTCCTTCCTGCCAAAAAAATAAATAAATAAAAATAAACGTCTTTAATATCCACCCACTTTTCCAATTGAAAGCACCTGCGAAGTGCTAAAAATGATATCGTCGATCGATAGTAAAAAAAAAGAAAAAAAAAGTATTTTTCTGGTCTTATTTACTCTTTAGTACTCTTATTGTATATTGATTCATATTTAATTTGCACATTATTACCTTCTCGCCTCCACACCGCCCCCAGCCTTCGAGATTATGGGGACAAGGTGAGACGGAGGAAGGAGTGCCAAATTAACAGTTTTTATTTTTTAAGTTAAAAACAAAATCATTTGTGCTGTGGTGATCGTACATGGTATCTGATCTTGTCTAGATAAATAAATAAAAGTTTCATCGAATCAAAAATTCCACAAAAAATGCAGAATGATAAAAAGAAGTTAAAAACGTAAAAATAGCAATGAAAAAAAAAAAAAAAAAAAAAAAAACACCGTTCCTGACACTTCAATCAATTATCATTTATTTTGGTACCTGATTAAAAAAGGGGAGGGGATTAAAAAACATTAATTAATCAATATATTCCTTGTTCAACAAATTATTACCCTTTTATCCAGAGATGTTAAATCAAAACTAAAAAAAAACAAACTTGTAATGACATAAGTTCAGAAAATTAGTAAAAAACACCAACTTACCAGTATTTTAAAAATGTTTGGTAAAATCCGTTGGAAAAAATCGACACCTGACGCCATCCTAGATTTTTGTAATATTTTTATTAATACTTTTAGTGACTTATACAGTGTGTAGAAAAATGTTAGTTATGTGAAATAAACTTTAAAATAAAGAAAATCAACTTATTTAATTTTTTAAATAAATGATTGCTTTTTAAATTACTTGTCAATGAATTTAAAAATAATGTCTCTGTTCTCTACACATTGTACTGGTGTAGTACAAAAGTTTGTATTGTTGGAAACATTTGGTGACAACAATCAAAAAATCAGTTACATGGGGAAGGGTGAAGTTTTGAAAAAATGTGCACCCACTGTTACTGATGTTTTTTTTATTGTTTCCAATGTTTATGTTTTGTTTTTTAAGTTTTCTTTAATTCTATCTTAAAAGAAAAAGGAAAGAAAAGGAAAGACAGTAATAAAAAGGTAAAAAGCAAAAACTTTTCCAGGCGTTTTAACCGTTTATTGTTGATGAACATGTTTGTTATCCAACAATTAAATAAAAACAAAAAAAAATTAATTTTTCTGGAGTATAGAAAAAAAAAAAGACTGTTACAAATAATTTACGGTATTTTCTGATATCACTGATCAAAAATTATTAATACCAAAGCTTGAAATAAATCTTTTAAAACAAAAAAAAAAGATAAGTACTAAAAAAAACAGTCAACCTGAAATAAGATTTGATAACGAGTGATAATGAATATTTTTACACACACAGTTACAGTACTATTCTTTGTTATTTCAGCGACGTTTTTCCAGGATTTGAATTTTGAAGTAAAATTCGCACTTAAAATTTTTTAAGTTTTTAGTAATTCTACTTGAAAGCTTTAAAGTTTTTAAAACCTAATGTTTTATGTCTACTTAAAACTTATTTTTCCTTTATTCTTTGCAATCGAAGAAAATTGTTAGGGTAATAAAGCCAAGATTCCCACACTAAAAATAATTTTGACATGAAGTGTTTTTTTGTTTTTTTTTTCCTGCTGTCAATTGTATTACAAATTAAAATGATACCCCACACATTCTCCTTCAATAATTCTAGAGAAATGCGATTGCTCTTACCTACATACATTTATAAAGTGAGGTAAAACAAATAATTGAAAACTAGAGAAAAGGGAATAAAAGATATCTATAAATAACTACTCATGTAAGTATGATCGATGAATAATTAAAACGACAGAGTAGCTACAGAGAGGTTGATAATTGATTAACGTTTTCTTTCTGTAGTTTATTTTAGTGGAGTTTTTTTTTTTGTGGCAGTCTAAAATAAACCAGGTCCTACAGGTGTCATAAAATATATATATATATATATATATATATATATATATATATATATATTATATGTAACTTAAAAAGGAAAATTATAAAAAATATGTAAATAGGAAGAACAATATTCTTAAAGTTATCGAAAAAAAAAAAAAAAAAAAAAAAAAATGATGCACCAATGACAAGAACAAAAATACAACAAATCGATATTATCCCAGGTGGTTAGAAAGAAAGAACACAAAGGGATAAAAATAATGCAAGTGAATAAATTTTAACAGTATGTTTAGAAAAAAAAGAAAACATGCACGCACACACATACACACACCTATATATATATATATATATATATATATATATATATATCAACGGCAGCAGTAGCAATAGCATTAACAACAATTGCAAGCAAGGACAGTGATATCATTAATAACTGCTGTCCTGCTATAACGGACTTGGTGATAATTAATAACAATAATTAACAGTACTAATTATTTTACTAACAATAAAAAGTTTTTAATTAAGAGAATCAGATTAAAGTTTCATAAAATAAAAGTGGAAAATACCGGACGGGCCGAAAAAAAAAAAAAAACACAGTAAATGAATGACACCTCCAGCGCGATTGTTTTGGGTTTGTTTTTCTTTTCAGTTTTTTTCCGACAGAGAACAAGAGATGGAGGAAAAAAAAACAAACAAAAAAAAAAAAAACAAAACATACCGCTTCAGTGTTATCGGATCAGTGTATCCATTATTATTTGTAAAATTCCGTGTTCGTCATCGTCCTTGTGGTGTCGGGTAGCAAATCCATAGTGCACCCTGTTGGTGGAGTACTCATCATCATGCCCTGCTTCTTAGCATCACAGCCAAGGCACTGACTTGACAGGTGATCATGCAAAATGCGAAATGGGCACGAAACAAATCGATAAATTACCGCCTTATCGAAAGGTTACCTGCTTGTTGTCTTGCTAGTTTATTTAAGTTGCTACTTTCACATACTCTTCAGAATTAAACAGAAAACTCAGAAAAAACACTAACAACAAACTAAACACAATTACTTTGTACTGTTTACAAAAATAATTTTAGAAATATAAAATTCTTTAAAATTTTGATACATTTACATTACTTTTTTATTTGTTTATTATTTTTGCTATCACTTGTTAATTTACTAGGTGGATTAATCGCAAAAAAAATTTGAAATGATAGGACTATTTTTTTTCGTTTCGAGATGGACACATTTTTATATTTGTATAAACCGGATGTCAAGCCAGGTATATAATACACTGGCCAAACTGTAATTCTTCCATTTTTCCGGGCCTCTTGGTATGTATTACTTGGGTATTGGAGAGAAAGGCCGCAGCTGCGACTACTCTTTTCTTCTTACCTGTTACTCCATGTCAAGTTTTTTTTCCTTATTCTTCTTCAAGCATAGTTTTCACATCCCTGTATCCTATACACTCTTAAAACTTTATATTCTATACAGTTTGTACCTCTACTTAATTTCACTTTTCTAAGAAATTCCGTGATCCTCTTCGCTTAATGCTTTTTTTGTTTGTGGTCTTATTTTATTTCGACCGGCCGGCCTCTAACGGTAACCTTTATCTATTAACTTAAAATCTCTGTAAATATCCCAGTTTAATATTCTTATCGCATCAAGCTTTTACTTATGGAAATAATTTTTAAACGTATATACAGCAGTTACATAGCGTTAAATACTTTATCGATTTAAGTTCAAATTTTTTAGCCTAGCGATTGTTCCACGTGGCTTGTCGAAACCTTACAACAGAAAGGTAATCAACAACGTGGGAGGAAATCTTGATTGTGCTAGCTAGCAGCTTGGAAGTGTGGGTGATGTGTATTTGTAACTTTATTACGTTATCGATGCCGTAAAATTGTACTGCTTATGTTGTTTAATTTTACGCTAACACTTAATGTTAACACAAAGAAACTTAAAAATATCTACTCTTCATAATTCGCTATTTTCTTCACTACAGCTACTCTGCCTTAATAGCAATGAAAATTGAAAAGTCATCTTCGGTTGTTCACTGTAGTTTCCAGCTCCAACTGTCCTGCTCATTAGTCAAGACTCAAGATGGACGCCAAAATGAAAAACCCACGTGGTGGAAGTATACTAGCAATTTTTTTTTTCTTACAACTTCACGTAAATTTCTATGTTCGTATTAGTCTTTTAAAATGTCTTTAGGTCTTTGTACCTTATCTATGATGACCAAGATGACGAATCCGATGTTGCAGTCTTATTACAAGGAACAGTCCTTGTTTCTTGTCTTAAGTTCTCTGCTTCCCATTGATGAATATTTGAGGCATTTGTCTGAGAAAAGGTACTTTACGATACTGAAAGTTTTTAACTTGACCCTGTAGTTTCAAATTTTACTAGCTTTGTTTAATGTTACTTAGTTTTTACTAGGTTGTTTTTATTTGACATAAACATCGCAAATAAATACAGATCTACAACTAGACTAATTCAAAATTTATAGTAACCCGTCGAAATCTTCATTAGTTCCTTTAACTATGAAAATCGTCCGATAAGGTCACTTTCTATCTTGCCTTGCATGTTGTTGGTGTTTAGGCTTGCTTGCTATTATGATGAATCTTTGGACTAGAGTCTCCGAAAAAGTAATGAGGATACTTTTCCAAACTGAATAGTAGGCAAAACTTGTCCAGGTAAAATACAGTGGTCGCTAGTCGGAAACTTATTTCCGAGAAAATCTAAACTTCGCTGGTACATTTCAACTTCCATAATCTGGTGATTCTGTGCGTCACTTAAGTACGATGCTTTAAATAACTGAGAAGCACTTTGAATTCAGATTTATAATTTTTTTCTATGGTTGGCTATTGTCTGCTTTATGATGATCTTGTGGATCGACTGATTTCAATTGACGATTTCCCTCGCCCCTATCTGATAAGACAGCAGCCAACTTATCCAAGTTACTAGTTTTAAATTCACTATTTGTGTACTAATAGCTTACGATTGAAGAAAAAAATACTCTAAAGCGCACTAATAAAAGTAAACCTTAATTTATGGTTGGTTATTGTCTATTTCATGATCTTGTAGATCTACTGATTTCCATTGACGATTTCCCTCGCCCCTATCTGATAAGAATAAGGCAGTAGTCGGCCTTTTTTAAGTTGATAGAATCTTAAAATTAAAAACGTTTAAAGTTTGAAATCTATACTTGTTAATGAGTTACTCGTGCATTAATCAAATTTGAAGTTTTTAATTCTCCATAGTTTTTGTGTAATGATGTATTCTGGCTGGAGTCCTGAAATTTTACTCCATGAAGTAAATGCAAATCGTTCGTTATATTTTCTGAGCATAAAAACTATGGTTTCTACTAAAGTATTTTTGCATTGAGGCGCGTATTCACAAATTAGAATTATCTAGAAGTTGCATTAACTGGCTGCCTCCTAAAATAAAAAGGATCGATAATGTAACTTTTTCTTAGACACTCGATTCAATAACTGAGTGAAAACAATAGCTATATTCGATTGTGGTAAACATAAAATCTCGTAAAAAGTATTTCCTTTGTGTTCAGAAACATACTTCAACAAAGAAAAGGCATTGAAAAAAGTACCAGTAAGAAATTTTTTTTTTTTTTGTTAGTATGTCGAACGTTTTAGCTTTAACACCTTCCTCATCGTAGATTGTTCGGGAACATTTTTTATGCCATGCTTTATTTTAATTGCTGACTGATTTTAATTGGTGCCGATGTGATCACCAAACAGTGTAACAATCTTAATTGTGCGGCTTCGTTTTTAAAAATAAAATATTAAAAAATGGAATGTCAAAAAAAAAAATTTTTAATGGGTCTTGCAACAATCTAAAACTGCTTTTGAATAAAAAGAAAATGTCTTAAATGAGTTTTAATTTTTCATTTCAGTGAGATTTTTTTGTGGATTAGACGAGTTCTTTAATTTCGGAACCTTTGGGGGGCACTTGAGAATGGGTACACACTCTTAATAAAATAACCTATTCACTATACAGTTTACGAGTTTATTCGTTGAAAACTGTCACAAGTTGTTTGACTTAATGAATGCATTTAAGTCTCTTGTCCATACCCTCTTCCTATCCTCGCTTATTTTGACTACATTTTCACTTTAGTATCTTCGCTACAGTGTACTGTCGCCTAATGTCTTTCATTTCTATCTTGAGACTGGCATGAAAAATTTTACCCGCTATTTACAAAAAAAAATAGTGCAAAACTTGAAATTAAATCTTTTGATTTAGAATATAATTATGGGCAGCCTTAGGGGGGGGGATGTTTTGATGAGTATTGAATTTTTACAAAAGTTTTTAAAATTCTGTATTACACCAGTTGGGTGATAATTAAGTATAACCTACATTTACTAATAAATGCAAAATATTACAATTCGACAGCCCTTACTCAAGTACTTTGCAAAGAATTTAGAGATTTTATATATATATATATATATAGTACAGTATATATACACACACACACACGTGTGTGTGCAGATTTTTGTAAATACAGACGTCCAGAAAATAAGCAGTAACTTTAGTAAATTTAAAGCCCAAAATAGGTAAGTCAGCAAAACATTAGATTACTTAAAATACTTTCCTAAATTAAGATTGCTGAGTATATGGGGTGAGGCTCACATTCAAGATTTCTACAGATGTTCCCTCCTTTTAAAAAAAAAAAAAAAAAATTAGTCTACATGTCAACGCCTCATGCAACCCCCACCTATGCGTTAAAAAATACTTCTGTAATTACTAAAGGTAAGTAACGTTGATTTCAAATTGGTTATTTTTTAATCTAATTTCTGAAAAATATTTTACTTTAATTAAATTGTGCTGTGATAATTCTAGGACTAAAACTTTTTTTTTTTTTTTTTTTTTTTTTTTAAAATTTTAAAATTCTGAATTTGTATTGGCCGAGTGATATTAGATTAAAACTACTAACCATGGAAAATACTACAATTCAACAACACTTCCCCTTCCTACCAGTATTTTACAAATTTGTGTAAATATGTAAATTTTTTTATAAAGTGTAAACATCTATACATGACCAGAAAATACAATAAATACCTGTAATAAATTTATCGTACTTTTCTAATGTCTTGAGTGTCTTCATAAGATTAAAGTTTAATAAAATATTTTTTCACAAAGTATTTTATTTACTGGGGATATTAAATTTAATCTTCACTTTGAGTTAAAGCATCAATAACTCAACGTTTTTATAATGCATTTTTAACTGGGTACCTCCAAAAGACACTGCTTTTTGTGGATGGGGGATATATTCAACTTAATCTCCCCATATTTATAATAATCATTATTTTATTTAAATATATACATATATATATATGCACGCAATTTCTCAATTACATATTATGTAGGTTTATACTTTTTATATCCTTTGGTAACTAAATACTGAAAATATGGGTTTTTTTTGTATCCTACAGTTACTGCTTGTAGCCAAAAAAATTTCTGTAATATTGACTTACGTTTTCTTGTAAAAGGTGTACCACTAATTTTTTTTTTTTTTTTTAAGTCCTTTAATAAATACATTGATATTTGGAAAATACTGTCTTTTGGCAATTTTTAGAAAATAATATTGCACACCTGTTGATTGGATATTAACTACAAGTGTACTGGCTTGTAATCACTACCACAAAGAACTAACTGTATAAAATATTGATTTTGTTTACACTTTATTACAGGCCACCATACTTACAAATGGAAGATATTAAGTTTGCAGTTGTTAATACAAATATCACCTCATCCACCCAAATTGACCTTTGACTAGTACTGGCTAATGCCAGCAACTCGTGTTAAAAAAAAATAAATTTTTTAAATAAAATTGTAATATTTATTTTTAATGGTTAAATCAAATAAAGTTTATTTTCTGTAGAATTGTCTTTGTCACAATATATGGTTTTCTGTCAATCAGATAATAGCTATCATTGATACTTGCTGATTTTGAAAATTTTTCTGTCTAATTCAACTTAATTAGAATACACATTTGTGCTTTTATGTTAAGTAAATAGTTTTTTTATAGTGATAGCTAACATCTAGCTACCTACATGCATATGCCTGTATTGTGATTTATATAAGAATTTCCCGTCTACATTTTACGCAATTTCACTGAGTTTGGAATAATGCATTACCCTCCTTATCCTTAGCTGATAATTAAGAGATTTATTTAATAAAAAAAAAAAAAAAGAAAAAAACTTAAACCCTAGAATGTGAAATAACTTAGTCGGACTATTGTCCTCATCTTTGTCGCCATATTTGTCACAACGTTTCGGCCGTTGTACGCTCCGGCCTTCTTCAGGTGGTTGGAATTTCGAACTGAACCCTTTATTCCTTGAGGACACATGGCACAGTGGATAAAGGCGTTGGTTAGATCCAGTGACAGACCCAAAGAAGGTGAGTTCAATTCCTGGTTAAGGCAGTGGAGAACTTTCAGAGGGAAAATTAGCAGGAGATAACTGACATCCATCAAACATGGCACGTGGAATTAGAACAGTCTACCCCAGCGATCGAAATAAAGGGTTCAGTTCGAAATTCCAACCACCTGAAGAAGGCCGGAGCGTACAACGGCCGAAACATGACAAATATGGCGACAAAGATGAGGACAATAGTCCGACTAATGTAAATACTGTACATAATACCTCATCTCAGAAATATAGACAAACTATGTTCACAAATGTATGTGCATAGGATTTGGATATTGAAACCTTGGTAAAGTCTCAACTAATTTTTATATCACTAGAGTTGGATATACTTTCTAAGTGTATTTTAAATTGACAATTTATATTTAAAATTTGATCATTTTGCTATCAGTGAACCAACAGATGCTTAACTAATATATTACATACTAGCAGGTTTCACCCACTTGCTTCATAAAGTAAGACATATTCACTACTTAAAATCTTTCAAACAATTTTAAATGAACATTTCATATATAGACTTATAGTTAAGGAGTTTTACAAATAGATGCCAACTTGTTGAAGGCCAAGGAAAATGCAAATTTCGAACACTTTTCTAAACTATATAAGATATTTCTAAATGGAACTTTTTTGTGTTAAAATCAAAACAATCCTGCAGTAAAAGTAGTTTGTAACACATCTATTTATCATCTCTGTCTTTGGACAGTCACAACTGAAGAAAATTATACTGAGGGGTGCCCAGCCCTACGACCAATGTATGTGGGGGCTCTGGCTCCTGGAATTAAACTGACCTTGTAGGGGGGTTGAGTAAATACAAATTACTATAAAGTAATTTGTAACTTGTTTGTTTATCATCTCTCAGGGGTAGCTCCATCGAAGAAGTTGCAACAGGAAAATTATACTGAGAGTTACCCAGCCCTGAGGAACAGCTGCACCCTCTTATTGTACTGTGTAAGAACACAACTTCATGGGGGGAGTAAATACCAAATTACTATAAAGTAAAGTTGGGGCTTTTTAATGTTAGAATTCATGAGAGAATTGAGCTCCAATTTCACATAGATTCCATAATATAGGTTTTACTTAATTAGCTATTATGTTTCTCTAACTCTTCAAATGTTGAATGTATAACATTCTATTTTCCCATCTTTACCCTATATTAATTTTCTTATAAATTGTCCCCTGTTCTGTCACCCATGAAATAAAGATAATTGTTTGTATGGAAAATAAGGATCTATGTCTATCAATACGTCTTTAAATAAAGTGGCAGCAGAAGAATTATTGAACTTTTAAAAGGTAAGCTTAAACATTAATTCAATACTTAAATGCAGTGATCAATTTTGAGTTCTGTAGTTTATTGATGCCTATCACATCTACTCTCTAGCTGTTGTGATGATGGACAAACCAAGAGTTCTCCACAGGAGCTAGTTTATAATAAAAAGTACACTGCAATTTTGGATACAAAAGGGAAATAAGAGTTACTCCCCTTGAGCCATGAAAGCAACAATAATGGCTAGTATAATGTGTTATATATTTTTAACCTCACAATATCTGGCAACCCTGAATTTGAGCTCAACGAAAATTGTTCCCTGTGCCTAACTTTTTCTATGGCTATGAATCACTGAAATTGGATAAGAGGAGTTGCTTGGACACGGGCACATACACTACTTTATATATGAAATTGCAGCATCTTTGTGTTTTGTTTTTAATTTGGTGGACCCTGTAGATAGTATGAAAGAGAATTATATTAGTGAAAGATTTGATTTCAACTATAGAATCTCTTTGATGTTCTAATAGTCATCTTTTATTTTTACAAAATAGCAAGCAAATATTCTCATACACACTGGGACTCATTTTGTCCAAGACAGTAGAAACTGAATTTTAAGACACTGGTACATTGAGTGGTAAATATTTGCTCTCGGTCCAAGTTATTGAAGATTTAATTTATAACTAAGATGTTAGTGGATAATGTTTACACATTAGATATTGTGCAGCCAGGCATTCTTTTTAGGGAACCTAAATTGGTTGGCCCAGTGAAATGTCACAGATTGGTGAAGTTTGCATTAAATTTGCGTAGTTAAATCTTACTATTTTTTGGCAAATCCACAAATGGTATTTTCATCCCAAGCTGTAAGCTGTTTTAGACTCAGTAATTTATAAATATCAGTATGAAATTGATTATCTTGAGAGAAATCAACAATTGAAAACCCAAATTGATCAACAGGTATGATAATTTGCATAAACTGGTGCTCACATTAGATCCAGTAATTGCTGAACATTTAATAAATGATCTGAGTTTCATGCCAGTATGCTCTGTTGCCAGCTGTTGAGTACAAACAAGTAGTGTGCGCTTATCCAGTTTTTGTTTTCATGCAAACTGACAATGCATCAATCACAATTATTACATCAAGTTTTGACAAAAGCTTAGTGATACTCAAACCTCAAACTATCCAGAAGATTTAGCAGGACTTTATCAATGATGCCATGGCACCTCTGAAAGCAAGACAGCCCATCCATAAGCTGAAACTAGGATGCAATTGAAAGGGTTGGTGAATAGTTATGGAAGACTTGTAATAATCAAGGAAATTGCTTGTGGAGTGTCAGTAAAATTTGTCCACATAATCCAAGCTTTTCTGGTGAAGAACACTTGTTCAACAGGCTCCCTACTCTTGAAAACCATCTGAAAGAGAAGTGAGTTGCAAGTAAATGATGAGAAAAGCAATGGCGGAGCAACATTCCAGAGGTGTTGCCAGCAGTAGCAGAGCTGCTGGAGATCAAATAAATTTTGTGAAATTTACAAAATTGATTTTTTTATACCTAAAGGTCATACTTTCTGAATGCACCTTGTATGTGTATATATATATATTACACATTCAGCTTCAACATTTTCACATGCAGCCAACAACTGCATTAATATCCCAATTTCATTACACTACTGTTTCAAGATTTAGATACAACACCCACTAGAATTAAGACATTATTGCCACAAAAATGAATGCATATGTAACCAACCAATGAAAACAACATAAAATTCAAAATATCTTGATGTTGCCCTTTCTCCCCCCCCCCTGAAAAAAAATTCTTAAGCTAAAATAAAAAGCAAGATGTCAAATGTATAAAGGTTTTCTTACTTGTTCCTTTTTTGATCCATATTTCAATTTTATGTATATAAAATTCAAATATAAGCAAATATATATACAAAGAAAAATGAGGAAAACCTTTTATGTTAACCTTTCATTCCTTCAGGAACTTTATTATTTGTAATTTCTTATTTATATATATATACACACATACACAATAGGTAAAAATTAGTGCCTAAATTCGGGTAAGTTATGTTTTGTCTTGTATATCAAGTTTTGTTTTGCAGGTTATTCAGATTTTGTAAAATTACTGAGTCTGCACCAAATTGAACTATGAATTACCTTTCAATGAATCAACGCATTGCGGCTGTGAAATAGTACTATACATGTAATGGAAATCAATCAATGGCTACACGCTGTTTGGCCCAGGAATTCAATATTAACCCACCCCAGGGAAGAAGCATACAGTCAGTTGTTGAGAAATTTGAAGCAACAGGATTAATAGCCAGTGTTAAAAAAAAAAAAAGTCCAGTCATCCAAAAACAGCAACAAATGTAGCTAAGGCTGAAGAAGTCAATCCCAAAAGGTCAACTTGCTGTTTATCTGCAGAGTTAGAAGTTAGCCAATCAAGTATTATCTGTATCCTTTACCAGAAAAACCTAACATTCCACGTTTACTGCATGCCTTTGATGATGGAGATGATGACTGCCGTCTTCAATTTTGTGAAGAGTTCTTAGCTAAACTTGTCAAAGAGGACTCAATGCTAGACAACATCTGGTGGTCAGACAAGGCATGTTTTAAGCTTAACAGCACAATTACCAAATGCAACTGGGCTGAGGAAAATTCAAGAGTGATAGTTGAGGAGGTAAATTTACCTGGTGTTGCAGTTTGGGCAGCCATTTCCTCAGACGCTTTTTCTTTGAAGGAGCTGTCACTGCAGAAAATTACCTGGATATGCTTCAAACCTTTCAGCCCAGGGTACAAAATTAGGACTTATTTCCAGGATGATGGAGCTTCATTATATTTTGGTTATCAGGTTTGTCAATGGCTTGATGAAAATTTTCCTGGAAAGTGATTTGAACATCGCTCCCTAGACCTCACACCTCCAGATTTCTTTGGGTACTTATGAATGACCTTGTTTATCATGAAAAGCCTTATGCCATTCAGAAATTGAAGGCTCAAATCACTGCAAAGTTTGAGGAAATTGATATTGAACTGTGTAAGCTTGTGCATTGATCATGAAGGAGAGCACTTTGAATATGGCAAGTAAAACACTTTCATAATATTCCTCCAAATAAATGGTTAAATAAATATTTTTCATTGATTATTATCAGTCACATGTTCTTAATTTTTACATGAAAACTAGATATTAAAAAATAATTTCCTTCATGGACTTTATTAATTCTATTAGAATCAGAATTTAATTATCTCTTTATAAAAAAAAATAACTCCTGCCTTAACTATAAAAGAAAAGTTTCTCATTGATATAAAATAGCTATTATAAAAACTTAGACCAAAATTAATCTCTTCTAAAACAATTATCTACAAAGAACATTTTAAAAAAATGATCATCAATAATGGCTTTGCAGATTGTTGAACAAAAAGTTAGGATTCATGAAAGTGTTGAACATATGAGAAACAATATCAATTTCTTTCACATATGATTGATTATTGTGAAAAGTTTAAAACTTAATTTAGCAGTTATTAATATATGTCTATATTTCTGAGATGAGGTATTATGTACACTATTTATATTATTCAGACTATTGTCCTCATGTTTGTTGCCATATTTATCACAACATTTCATCCGTTGTATGCCCCATGGTTGGAACCCTTTATTTCACTCACTGGGGTAGTTCCACATGCCATGTCTAATGGATGTCTGTTAATTCTATCTCCTGTTAATTCACCTCTCCAAGTTCTCCACTGCCTTGACCAGGTATTGAACTCACACTCTTTGAGATCTAACCAACACCTTTATCCACTGTGCCATGTGTCCTTAAATACATCTGTGTATGAATTTCTGGGACTTATAAACTTAATGTCTTCAGCAACCATTTTTTTTACCAGTGCTCATATTGTAATTTTCCTTATCATTGCTTTTTCTCTGGCACTCCTTATTACTGGTTCACATATTGTATATTGATATTAATAATATCACATTTACTTGCCCTATTGATGATGGTTTCTTAAAATAGAAAGAAAAGAAATACACAAACAAGTTTGTGTCAATCAAAGTGCATCACATGATAGAGAAACAAATTCTAATAAGACAATCCCATGCAAATAATACTCAATGTAAGTAATAGTACACATTTTAGATGCTGTCTATATTAAGTCAAATAATCAACAAAATTTTGATTCTGGCATAGGCATTGTAAAATGTATTTTAATTCTCAGAATGCACACCACATCATGTGGCAAACATTCAAAATGATTCAGAAATTGCAAACTAATAGACTTCAAATTTCTTCTTTTTTTGTGATAATAATTGAAACTAGTCAAAAAAACTTGGAATCTGATAAAGAACTTACATAGTTTTTGTAGTTTCTGTATCTTTGCAATGAAGGCATTAAAAAGACACAAACTAATCCAACAACAAGAAAGATTTATTATAAAAAATATAACAGCTTGTCTGTAAACTAAGAAAACTTGTTTGAATATACATATAAATATTTTGATGATGCTCTACTAAATCATTTTGGGTTCCTGTTGTGAGCTCTCTGGTGCCTGTGGAAACCAATCCCAGAGACATACATATTTGGGACATGAAAAGTGTGCCAATAAAAGTGCTGCTGGAGGTTACTGATACATAAGTATGGTTTTAATTCTCCAAACACAGCTATAATGTATTGGCCACGTTCATATCAGTAAAGTACACATTATTTGCAATAGCGTGACCCAAATTCTTAAAAATATTTAATAGATTAAATGAAAGCACTTGGAATAACCAATCATTTGTACAATTTTTTCATACATTATGTCCAAAAAAATCTCTTGTTTGCCCACAAGAAAAATAATAATTTTATAGAAATATCTTGTCATCATTTTTAATGAAATATATTAGGCATTACTGCCCAACTATATATTGCGTGCATGTGTGTGTGTATATATATATATATATATATATATATATATATATATATATAGACACACACAAGTAGGTATCCATTTATCATGCGAGAGAAAGGTAGCACCTTGTTTGATCAAAATTCACTCCTTTGGTGGTGAAACTGGAGTGAGCTCTCAAGGTTGCAGGCCTGGGTGATGCTATATAGAGGCTGTGCTGTCTAAACTATGTGACAAACTATATAATCCATAAAAGTAGCTTATTTCTTCAGAAAAATGGTTGCTAATATACCTACCAACCAGTTCTGTTATCTTAGCAAAATTTATAACTGGTCATATAGCCTTTTCTCTATATTGCGATATTAATAAATGGGTTAATCTTAATTGGCTCAAGGATGGGAAATTTTCTTAAAAAAAATAAATGCTTCCCTCCTGGTCTATTTGATACCTATAGATACATGCTAAGCAAATATTATAACATTATCCTCTCAGTGGGTAAGGTTAATGAAATTTTTATCTGATAGGTCTCTTGTTAACCATACTTATGAGAAGTGTTTCAAAGAATTAAACTTAGTTTTACCTATGATTAAAATACAATAAAAATTAATTTTTAGAAGGCTTGTATCTTAATGTAATGAAAGTGGTTATCAGCCCCTTTATGATAAAGTATAATCAACAGTACCATATTTTACAGAATATAAGACAAACCCTTATTTTGAAGAGAAGGGGAAAGAAAAAACTGTATTTGAAAATATTCATTGGAAAAAATTTAAATCAGATAATTTAAAAATTAGTATATATTGTTTTAGAGATGAAAGTGCAAAACATCAAAATAAGAGAATACTGTAAATCAATAAAAAAAAAGATATATATGCTACAAAATCCTTATTGATTTCACTATCACTTGGGAAGGAATCAAACATTTCTTCATTATGTAACCCTATTTAGATATATTTACACATAGCTTGTGTATATCATATATATATATATATATATATATATATATATATACACACACACTATTCATGCATAAAGGAGATGCAATGTTGTTAAATATTACAAGGTTGTCTAAAGTAACTAATGTGTTTTATTGACAAGAATTCAAATCTCTATCTATAAAAGGCAGGATGTGTGTGTGTGTAACGAATGTATGGCCTCAATTTTTGACGGATTTGCACCAAAATGTACATGCACATGCTCCAAGTTAGTGGGGAGGCCAAGACTGACTTTGCATTTCCCAACTCCCATTGATAGTGGAAATAATCGATTTTTTTCATGCTTCTACAGCAGTTTTCATGTAGTTTGCGGCCATTTTGTACTGGCCAGAGTGAGAGCCTATAGCTGGCTGCCACGAATAGGCAGGAAGATTCTATTGGCCAGCGTGAGAGCCAACAGCTGACTGACAAATGTTAACTAGCATGCAAAAAAAATCAATAGCTGCATTCGTCACAAGTGGGAAAAATTTAAATCTGCATGGCACTTTACTCCAATTGGCTCATTCGCTTGCTTAAACTCAACGTTGATTCTGATTCCACAGAACTGGGTTGGGTGTGAAAAAGTATTTGTTGTTGACATTCTTTTTTTCATTAGGTTTTTCCAGTTACGAGTCCTTTTTTAAAGCTGATCATTTTGTGTTCATTTTGTTTAGTTCTTTTTTCGTAACAGATTTAATGTTTAGTATAGAGCTTAGAAAAAATTTGCAGTGTGAGATAGGCAAGAAGTAAGACATGTAGCAACATCAGCACAGCAAAGGGCACTCCTTTAAAGGCAAGGAAGGGCAAAAATATTTTAAGTCAAGTGATAGAGATTACTGTATGAGTCGTACGATTTTTGAATCAAGCACGGGCAATGCCGTGCCATGCTGCTAGTTATTAATAGAATGAGAGATGGCATGGGAAACTCTGTTCTCCACTTTGAGATACCAATAAACTCTAAATGTTGAAAATGTTTTAGCTATGATAAAATCTTATCAAGATAGATATAAATATGTAATCCATTACCTGTATAGCAAATATACAGGTCTTATGACAATTTTTAGGATTTTTAAAAGTTCAGGTAACAGTGATTCACCATTCCACTTCAATTATAGAAATCAGTATTTACTTTATTGGAAATGTTAATATTAGAATATTTGGCATCGGCTTAACAACAGCAGATTCTATCTTGCATGATACATAATTAGCTGTGTGCAAGTTTCTTTTCATATAATATCAGGAATTGAATAACATTTTGTGACTCATTCATCAATGTTCTAACAGTTATTACTGAAAGAATCTATTAATCTTTAGATAAGAACTGCAAAGTTTGGGCTGTGGCTTTAGATTTCTCAAAGGAATTTGACAGGGCTTGGCATGTTGGTCTCCTTCACAAGCTCAAGAGCTATGATGTCTCAGGACAAATTTTTGATTCTTAATGTTGCTTAATTGCTTAAATGAAAGTTATGTTGAATGGCCATTCATCTAGATTCTTTCACATTACTGTGGGTGTCCCCCAGGGCTCTATCCTTAGACTGTTTCTTATCTTTATTAACAACTCTACCAATGCCATCAGTTCCTTACTCAATATTTATGCCAATGACACAACTATTTAATCTTGTCTTAATAGTAAGTCTTATTGGTCTGAAGAAGTAAAAATGAAACTCATTATCTATTTGGATAGCTAGATAGGTTTTTTTCATTATTTGTTTTTTCATTATATATCTAACTTTCTAAGGTTGTTCATTATCTATTTTGTATTTTATATTTAAATCTGTTCTAACCATTGACTAATGTAATTTATATAATGAATGCTTTTCCCTTTATTTTGTTATAATAAAGGTGATAAAAATTTTATAAATTTAAAACTATTTGCAAATTAATTAAAAAAATACATTTTTGCATAATCTTAACCTTTAATATCTCTTCCTAGATTCTCATTTTATGTCAAAATCTAAATTATTGGTAAAAGAATATCTAAGTACTAACTGAATATAAATTTTATATGAAAAATTCAAACAAGAGCAAAAGATTATAAAATTCTTTGTAATGTTATAATATTGATATGTATTTATTGCTGCTAATATATTAGTAGTTCAGTGGTTTGAACATTTATGGATCAAATACTTATATAAGTAGGTATAGTGGGATTGAACACAAATTGAAAGCATATAATTAAAAAGTTACAAGGTATCAGTTCCACACTTGCATGTAGCATTTGCATTCTTGTACACAAATATATTAAGCAATAATTTTAATATCAATTTTGACAAGAAAATATTTTAAAAAAATGCTTAATATCTAAATTTAGACATCTAAGAATTGACTTCATGAAATAGAGACTAATCCTACCATCATGTTTTCACTAAGATAAGAAGCGTACAACTAGTTCAGCTGCAAGAAACAACTAACCATTTGAGAGAAGGTAACTCAGCAACACATTAACTTTGCTACATTGATCTTGTGACAAAGATGTTATAAATATTCTAGAATCCTTTTCAGATAAGATTCAACAATATATCAACAACGTAAGAAGCAATTCTCAGAAGGAGAAATAAACTGGAGCAGTAATAAAGATAGAGCAGAGCTGTTCTATCTTTACTCCAGCTTCAGTTTCATGATTGAAATGCCGCACTCAAGTCAATGTGTCAGTGTTTATTCCATATTCTTTAAAGAGAGATTTTATAAACTCCGAGACACTAGAGATGATGTGTAAATACATGAAAATGTATCTCCATCCCAAGAGACAATAATGTGACTTTGATGGCCTAAAGCATTTTGGTACAGCTAACACATGTTCTGTTCATTAGTTGTATTCTATAGACATTAACTGCATGTTCTTAGCTGCTGTTTTCACTTTTATCACTAACTATTTTTTCTTCTATGTTACCTACATAAATAGGCAAGACTGGATTTTACAAATACTACAAGTATACTGGGAAGATGGTACTTTGCTGTCTTGAAATTTTACTTCACTTGTCCAAATAGTTTAGCTCTTAATTCTCTCTTGCTGAACCAACAAGTGCTTAATTAGGTAAATATTCATAAGAAAACAACATCCAAAATGAATAATTTTAAACAGACCTGAAGGAAAAAATGTTTGGAATTAAGATCATTTTACAATTTCCACAATTAAATAATTAGAACTTTAAATTATACCAGTTAATCTTTTTTTAATCAAGTTGGTTGAGGAGTACAAAAAATTGAGATTTTACTGTAGAATAAAATACCTTTTCTCCTTTTAATAAAGTAAATGTTATGCAAATTGGAAATATCTTAATTCTTCACCCAAAGTAAAATAACTGACACATTCCATAAATAGCACAAAAGTGAAACAAAAAAAAAACAATTCATTAATATAGGATGTTTTATATACTAGCCTTGAAAAATATTGTTGGTACTGATAGTAATTTGGAAAAAAGATCAAAATTTCAGTTATAATATTATGCTTTGTTACCAAATCAATATGTACAGACATTATAATAATGATATATCTTAAATATGCTGTTTTCACTTGTGTATTCTTTAAAGTCATTTTCAGGGATTATTGTCCTGTTGGAAAATCTGAGTTTACTGTTGGATATCTTTGGCAGTAACATCAAAATGGTACAGAAGTATACATTCAATTTTACTTGGAAGTAAATATGTTGGTTTTATTGAACTTTGATGATTAAGATTATTAAAAATTTGTTTAAAACAATCATTCAAATTTATCAAATTAAGATATCATCACAAAACAGGTTGAATGATCAATTACTTTCTGAAGTATTCTTCATTTAGAGTGATCCAGTCCTCAGAGTTTTAGGATGACACTTTAACTATTGGCTAACTCTGTGCTGGTCAATGCTGATGCTGGTCCAAGCTGCTCCGATCCACACTGTCTCTGCCATGTTGTGTTCTTGATCTCAGGGCAGTAGAAGATCGAATGTTGTCATAGTCTTGCAGCACTGATCAAGCTGTGGCTGGTGCTATATTAAGGAAAAAAATATCTTTACAATGAAAAATAAAATTAGAGATTTGTGGGGTTAAACTTCAATTGGTTTATATAGCTCTTACTACAACAAAAATTAACCCTTCATGCATCAAACTCTCCAGTGACACTGAGCCTTGTCTAAACTTCTGGAAGGCTAAGTTCAAAGTCTTGGAATAAGGAATTCTGGTGGCAGCTGATGTGGATTCCAGAAGCACTTGATGTGGCTTCTCAACCCAAAGTCATCCGTTTATATAGACTTAAACCCAAAACTGGTGTGAGGCCATAAGGTTGTGGGGGTTTATTGATTCTTTAATTTTCATTAACTAAATTAAGGGTTTTCTTTGTTTCCTATTTCTGCTTTCTTAATTTTCCAAATTTGAAGAATTATCCACCTTCTTTGGGAGTAGTCACAAGGATTGCTTCTCCCTTAACACTAACCAGCTTCAGTTCATGGTGGGGCCAAATTCTGCCCTTCATAACATTCAACCTCAGCCCAGTTCCCAGAGCATACATAACTGTCTTTGTGATAAATCTAGTTTTTAAAGCATGTAGGTGGAAGAGCAGAGTTACATTCCAGTCATTAATTTCAATTCTCTGAATTTATTCTGTTTTCTTGGAACTATATCTGTCCAGTGAAAATACAAACCAGACCACCAATGACAGAATTTATTTTCATAACTTCAGCCTTAATCATACAGTACATCTGACCCATTAAGAGAAATTTGTTCTCATTTTAACCATCTGAACAATAGATGAAAATTATTTCCCAATCTGCTTTCATCAACAAAAAATATATTTGTTTACCTAAATTCTCAAACAAGAGACAAAACTGATTGCCATCTCAGTGAAAACACAAACCAGATCACTTTCTTGGCTCAATATGATTGATCTTCATAACCTCAACCCTAAGAAAAAGAGTTTGTTCTTTGTTCTTTGCTTTCATCAATGAAAATATGATCTTCATCTGCTTCTCTTTCCATTAATGTGTGTTTTCTTAATTTCTCCAGAAATAGATAAACTTATTTCCCAAATCTGTTTTTGTTAATGAAAGTATATTTGTTTATCTAAATTCTCAACAAAGAGACTCTGTTTTCCATCCCTGGGCCAGTTGCTGTCTCAGTGAAAACTCAAACCAGATCACCTTCTTGGCACATGATTGATCTTCATAACTTCAACCCTAAGAAAAAGGGGTCATTCTCTGTTTTCATTTTTGTCAACAAAAATATGTGTTTCACTGATTTATCGAGAAAGAGATAAAGCCATTTCTCCAAATCTGTTTTTGCTTGCATGCCAGATTCTTGATAGATAAGAAAAATAAACTTTTAAGAGAGAAGAAATCCTGATGTCCCATTCTCACTGAGGAAAATGTCTCCACTCTCTATCTTCCAGCCTATATTTCATTCTGGGTTAACCCATTTCTTTTCCTCCTTAGAATTAATGTTTAACCACCTCAATGTCACAAATGTTTTTTTCTTAAAACATAAAATAATGCAGTGCACTTTTCCAGAGATAAAAAAAGTAAATTTCCCATTTAAATAAAATGCCTAATACCACCAGAGACTAGATGTGCTGTCATAGCCAATGTGTTTCCGAGTAATATGATATTAAAATTACCTTAATATAATATGGATTTTACAAGAAATTACTAAAATGGTTTGTAAATATAACTGTTCCACTTTGAAATCCAAATCAGCAAGTAAACAATTCTTTTAATCATTTTTTTCATTATATCTGAAGAAAAAATGTATTTTAGAATTAAGTTTAATTTTTACTACTAAAAATAGTCCATTCCTCTTATGTACTTATATATGCATATAAAACATTAGAAATATGAATCTTTTTATAGTCATGCAAATTTAATTAGTTCAAAACAGCTCTGAAATTAAACCATGATGTCTAAAAATAAAACACCTAGAGTTTGAAAAATTATCAAGGTTATTCAGGTCTTTTAGACAATAAGTTTTGTTTTTATCTTTTGCAAAATCTTTGAGTAACAGTGAGCTCTCTATTAACCTGATAAAGCAGACAGCTTTTAATAAATTTCCTAAGGTGATAAGTAGGTGTTTTTCTTGTAAAGAACTGACAATTTTCCTGAGTACATAGAAATCAAATGTAAAAATAAGTCCAGTATAAAATGCATATTCTTTAAGACTTGAAAGTGAAGTAGATTACTGTGTATTTTTGTCAAAAAAGACCAATGGTTTTTATAGTTTTCTGCAACTTCAATATACATGTTTCATCTCAAAAATTTTCTGTAGCATATGTGTTAATCTTGATCAAGATTACCCAATGTATTTTTTATCAAGTCAGATATAAATTATAGCTCAAGAACACACACACGTGTGTGTGTGTGTACCCATGCTGTCAAAAATGATGGCTTATTTTGTATCTACTACTGTTATGTTGTTGACAATTGGCTTCAGTTTACTCTATGAAGTAAATATGAAATTTTGAGCATTTCTCATGTCACCAGTATTATTTTTCAGTTTCTTGCAAAAGACATTCTTCCATTTGCATTCTCATATTTTCTGTTCTTATGTTAAATTCTTCATGTTTCATTTTGAATCCTTTCAGCTACACATTCTTTCATAGCAGCTATTCTTGCATTAATTTCTTCCATTTTGTCTTCTTTATGCTGCTCTCTCTCAGGTTTGCTCTCCTCTTCTCCTTCTTATTCTTTTTCATTAGTTCACCGCTGAGCTTCATGTCTTTTGGCTTGTGCTTGTACTCTTATTGTTTCATGGCATTCCTGAAATGCTTATGAATATATTTGCCTATCAATCTTTCACTGTGTCTATATCTGATCCTGAAATCAGTGCAATCACAGCCTTCATTTTCACTCTCATTCTAATCTCTTTTCTTCAAGGGAATTTTTCATTTTATGATGTTCACTGGACAAAATTTTCTTAAATGCACAAAACAATATAAAACATGGGAATTATTTAAATTTAATTCTATATTTATAGAGCAAGTTTGTGTTGAATTTTGTATACCAATGAAAAACTAAAATGTATTTAAGTAATGAGAACTTGTAATTACACCTACAATATTAATACTAAATTTATCTCTTAATAGTTATTCACTTATATATTTAGAGGGTAAAAGTGTGTTGAATCTAGGATACCATAATTCATATATTCAGATAAAATATATAGTGACTTTTGCATTTTCTGTAGCAACATTAATAAAAAACCTGGTGATATAGTGATGTGAAAGTAATTGTTACTTGTAAATAAATGCAATGGTATCTATGGTTCATGGATTATTCCTTGTATTATCTTTTTATGTTAAAATTTTATGTGTTTAATATAACAGTAAAATAGAAATATCTTTGGAAGAAAAAGATTATCAATAAAATGATAAAAACTGCAACATTAAAGCCTATTTCAAGACCAGGTTGAAGGAAGATGATTACTTAATAGACAAAGATCTCTGATTGTCTTACATGAAAAGCTTCAACAAATAAGAATGCAATCTAAGAAACATAGGAGTAAAAGAACTGATTAATTAAATGAATCATTTTGCTTGGAAACTAATTTTGTTTTGTGATGTCAACGAACACTCATTGACACTTTTGTAATGTCAACGAATACTCATTGTCACTTTCGTAATTCTTGTTGTAGTAGAGGCTTTGTAATCGCAGATACAACTATAATAACACCATTGAACAATGCTGGTGTTATGTGCCTTCGAATAACACTCACACTAATAGTACTTGCTCAATAATACTCGCATGAAAAGTAACCACTGAATAGTGATCCAAATAGTAATCTGTATAATACTCACTTAGTCACCATGCTAATTTTCATATATATATTTTCTTTACCATCACATGATCTACTTATTCAAAATGGGATCGCCTATGTTTGCTCTCTGGTGATCTGTGTTTAAAAATCCAGTGTCAGCAGTCACACTTTAATCATATATAACACCTCCCATTTGAAATGACTTCCTCTGCAGTCTAGTCTTCTTCAGCTTCGATTCGATTGTTAGAAATTCTGTTGGCATTCTTTTTCTTTTGCCATAAACCCTTAGTCCAACAATTTCTGATGGTATGGGTATGTTAAATGTGTCATACAGAATTTTCATTGGTACCTCTTTTGGGGGATTTTTTAAAACAGTGAATCTCTGTTTTAACTGATTATGGTGTTGCTTATGTTCCCACCTTTGTCCCTGTACCATGTATATCATTTTGCTGATCCATTTTTTTATAACACCATCTTTCCAGAATTCCTTTCCATGCTGATACATCTTAAAAAATATCTTATCTCCAGGTTTAAAGTATCTACTTATATTGTTATTTCTTGATGTTCTTGCCTTGCGTTCTTGTAATAACTTATTGAAAATAGACTTAATCTTCCTGACAAACATCAACTCTGCAGGTGATATTCCAGTCTTTTTAGTGCGGTTTTAACATATCAACAAACCATTCCACTTGTCCGTTTGATCTTGGGTGATAAGGAGGAGTTGTAATATGTTCTATTGCTAATGATTTGCAAAAAATCTTAAATTCACTAGACATGAATTGAGTCCTGTTATCTGAAATGATAGAGTCAGAAACACTGAACCTTGCAAAAATCTTGTGTAGGAAATTTATCAGCAGTGGTCGGTCTTCTACATTTTAATATTTCTGGCCATTTATTGACTACCATTGACTATTGATAGTATGCCCTATTTAACGGTCCTGTGAAGTCTTCTGGACCATGGCATATCAGTTTTTTGCCAAGGCTGAATCTTGATTGGTGGTGATTTTACTGCCAGAGCATAACCTCTGTATGATCTCACTAAATTTTCGATATCCTTATATATTTTTGACCAGTAAGTATAACACCTCATTAAGGATTTCGTTCTAGAAATTCCTAGATGTCCTCTGTGAAATTCTTTTAACTTACATCTTTACAACGATGCTGGTATCACCACTCTCTCTGTGTACATAAGTACATCATTACATAATGAAAATGCATTTTTTCTAATAATATTTTTTCCTTTAAATCTTAATTTCTCCTTCATTTTTATTATAAAGTTGTTTTTTCTAACTTAATTCTTATTTCCTCCAATATTATGGGCAGTTCTCGTACATTATTGTATAATACATTATTAATTTCATTTTTGGCCCTTATTACCACAATTACTGTGTCTTCAAGTAGTTCACCGAATTTTGGTATTAGTCTAGACAATCCATCTGCATGACTTAACTTTTTGGATGGTAGAAACTCTATTTTATAATTATAGTTCAGCAGGATAGTTCCCCAGCACTGCAGTCTATTTGCTGTATGTGTAGGAACACCCTTTTTTGATCCATATATGGACAATAATGGATGATGGTCTGCCTGTAGTATGAATTCTCTACAATGTATAAATTTGTGAAAATTTTATGGCAAATATGATGGCCAGTGCTTCCTTTTCTATCTGGCTGTAGCTTCTTTCATCGGAAATTAATGATCTTGAAACATGAGCTAATGGTTTAGTTGTTCTGTCCTCATATTTGTGTAGTATCACTGCACCAATAATTGAATCACTTGCATCTGATTTTAGGGTCAAAATAAGATAGTGACAAATCCAATGTTAAGACTTACTTGATCTCTTAAAAAGCACTTTGACATTTATCTTTCCAATTCCATTTCCATTCTTTCTTTAGCAGGTTATTCAAGGGTACTCTTAATTCATGCATATTAGGTATATATATATGGTAGTAGTTAGCAAACCCTAAAAATACTTGTAACTTTGTTACATTTGTTGGAGTGGGTATGTCCTTTATTGTGCTCACCCTTGATGGATCTGATCGTTTACTATTTTCATCAATAATTTGTCCTAGATATTTAAGTCTGGACATAAACAATTCACATTTTCCTTCACTAATCTTAAAACCATATTTTTTAATTCTCTCAAATATTTTCTTTACATCTTCTGCATGTTGCTTTTGGGTCTTACTTTTAATAAGTACATCATCCAAATATGCTTGATCACAATCGAAACTAGCAAGCATGGTATCCATTATCTGTTGGAATATGCTTGGTGCTACTTTTATACCGAAAGGACGTTGGTTGAACTTGTATAACTCTCTATGAGTGTTGTTAATATATTTGAGCACTCATCATCCATAGTACTAGTAGATAAGTGTCTGACAGATCCAATTTAGAAAAAAATTTACCTCCATTCAATCTGGCAAAAATTTCCTCTGGACTTGGTAATGAGCAGTTATGTCATTTTAAATTTTCAATTTTAGACTTGAAAATATTGTCAAGATAAGAACATAAAATGTTGTCTGTAAGAATGTCATAAAAACAGCTCTGAGAAATAATAATCAATAAAAGTAGGTTGACCAGCACAAAAATATTTGCAAAAGTTGATTTGTAGATGTAAAACCATTGGTTAAAGACATGAAAGCAATCAAATTACCACCTCGAAGGACACATCACAAACTTAAGTTGGGTGAAGAAGTATATGAAAACTGATTTCTTAACAGTAATTATTAGTGATGAATGTAGAGCTACATTGGACAGACCTAATGGCTATGGTTGAGGTTAGGTCCTTTATGGAAATAGTTGACCAAAATGATTTAGAAAACAGTGGGAAAGTGGAGTAATACTTTGGGTTGATATTGTAGGCAGTAAAATTGTAGGTCCCTTCAATGTTGATGATAATGAAAACAAAACCAAAATTAATTATTCTATGTTTATGGACAAGTTACTTTTTAAGTCACACTCAAGAAGTTTTAAGCTAAAGTGTATATTCATATAAGACAATGTTCCCTCACATTCTGCAAAAATACTCAATACTATTAAAAAATAAATTATTCCCAGCCTAAAACTTTCAGTCTTTCTCAAATGAGAATGGAAAGCAATATTCAAGCAACAGTTTCTGGGAAACAATAAGAAAAACTGCTACAATTAATGTTAAAGTTGAAACTATAAAAAGAATTCAAAATCAATGGTTGAAAGATTCAAAAATATTATAGAATGTTAAAGATTAATAATAATCTATTTAGGTATATAGGATATTGTGTTAATTAAATATATACCTTTCTGTGGATTATTTCTTTGGGAATTATTTATAAATTAAAATCTGACAGTCCTAAAGCAAGTTATTATCAATATTTTTAATAAGAATAGATTAAGAGCTACAGAAGACAGGAATTTGTGGAGAGCCATGATTGCATACATCCTGAGGGGACACAGCACATAAAGAATATTATAAGCTGAAACATACATGATATAATATTTATATAAATAGAAGTAAATCCTTAAAATGTTATCAACATTGGTTGATTAATACTTTTATCATGAGAACATTGACTTGCATCATAAAATCTTATATAACATAAGTATTCCAACATATTTTGTTGTAGAGACATATGTATGTATGTATGTAGTGGTATGTAAACAGGGCAACCAGTGTTTGACTTGTTTGTGATCAAATTAAAGGAGCAAACACAAAAACTAATAGATACTGGCAAAAGGAACTAAATTTACAAAGTCAACCAAAAGTTGGTATATGCACCAATTCTGCTTTTTTGTTTCCTAGGAGTTGGTTGACTATTATTACATATGCAAATGATTCATTTAATATCTTGTTATATAGCAAAAGTGGTTTTGGAGTGCAAAACTGAAAGCATTTATATACAATAGTTTACTTTAGCCCCTTACCAGATCATTTTTTTCATTTTGGAATATATTTTTGTCTTATACATGAAACACAGTTTTATCTTTTATCAATTTTTTAGCTTAAAAAGTCAGATCCCACCATCCAGATTAAAATTTGTTTAACAAAAAGTTAGAAAAGTGAATGTGGAAAAAAAAAACAAGAAACAAGTAAACAAAGATAAGGCAGGTTTATTTTATTCATGGTAAATTGCAAAGAATCTCTTTTTGATTTTTCTTTTGACGTTTCACAATGTCTCAAATAAAATATAAGGCAAACTCATTTTACTCACATTTTATTTTTGCTTTAAGCCAGAATTAAAAGTTATTTTATAAACAAGTGAACTTGTAATTTTCTTTAAAGAATAAAATATACTAAATGCCTCCATGAAGAAGTTAATGTTTTCTGTTAAACAGTAAAGGTGTTTGTTGAGTGAAAGCAATCTCATGTAAATATATTAAATGCCATGTAAAATGAAAGTTGCATAACACCAAAATAATACTTTCTGTTTCACATAATCATCATATACTACATCTTCATTCTTAATAATTCTTTCTAGGCTAGTGATTATCAGCTTAGAGGGAGGACTGTCAAAATAGAGCTGAAATATTTTCAATTATTCATTGTAGTTATTTAGTATTTTGGCAAGAAACAGAATGAGAGATTGCATGAGTGATGTAGTTTGTTGTTCATTTAAATCATTAGATTACAAGGATCCCATGTCTTCTGATGGCTGCACTGCTTCAAATCCACAAGGCTGAATGTTAAATCCTTCAACTGATTCCCTTGAATCTTCAAATCAAGTAGTCAGCTGATCATTTTCTCTATTTCTCTTTATATATATATATATATATATATATATATATATTCATAGCAAAAATCATGTTTTTCACACACACATACACATAATTAACAATGACAATAAATATCTGGAAAACTGGAAGTCAAAATGGCTACAATTGAAAGAATAGAGGAAAAAGAGAGAAAAGGTAAAAAAACTAATAAGGAATGATTGTAAAGTGAAGAAAGACAATGAAAAGGACAAATAACCACAACATTATACATATACGTACATATGTGCAGATGTAAAAAAAAAACTAGCATATAGAAAGTTCATATAAAAAATAAAAATTTAGAAGTATATGCAGTCAATTGCTGTTACCCACTGATGAGTGGACAGAGTAATTCCTAGATGGCCTCTCTATGAAACTCTGGAGTCAGGATACTGAAGGTAACATCAATCAGTTAAGTGACAAACTTTTTACTTGTATTAATTATATATATATATATATATATATATATATATATATATATACACACACACACACTGAAATATTTGAATTCTGATCTGTGATCACAAAAGGATCGCTTGTGATAATTTAGTGCTTTGAACCCAGAGATTACAAAACTTTTTATGAAACAATTAGCTTAAGCATTTATTGTGAGAGTATCTAAATCTAATAAAAAAATATTTGCAAACTCAACATAATCACATGCTCTAGATTTGAGGTTATGTTCTAAAGGCCACATTTTCTTAATTAAAAACTCTTGAAAAGCCAAGCCAGCAGACAACAATTACACTGTTTAAAAATCAGCAATGTCTACTCAAACACATGTACCCACTAAATATAATATTTATAGTAATAAGAAATAATATTGGATTATAAATAAAATCCATTAATTTCTTTGAAATTACTTTGTTTTGTTCAGATACAAAAATAAAGTTAGCAGATATAGGGCTTCAAAAGATGTTAATGAGAGATGTGCTTTCCTCTATAAGTGTAATTGAACCCTAGTTTACCATGAAAGTTTTCCTTTTCTAGACAGTCTAAAAGCATAACAAGCTATATGGTGGTTTCCTCTACATAAAGGGACACAGGTTCATACCTTACTGGATGACACATTGTTATCAAAGAATCTCAAAAAACTCAAGCCAGTAGATGACAATTATTCTGTATAACAATCAGAGATATCTACTCAAACACATTTATTCATTAAATATAATGTTTATAGTAATAAGAAATTTGAAGTTATGCAAAACTTTTTGTTCAAAAGAAATGTAGCTTCCTATTTTGTTGTAACTATAAGTCATTTTTATAATAAACAGGAGATAATTGAAAAATATAGACAGATTAGGAATTATTTTATATTTTGTGATATTTGTATCACTGAAACCACCTTTAAAAATAGAAAACACAAAGACAATATAAGCAAATAAACTTGATTGCTTTGCCTACAAATGACAAGTAAGACATTTTTGATGAAACTCATAATGATGAAATAGTTTGGTATGAATTTATTTCTCTTTTTTCTTTATCAGACTTATGTGTTTCCTACTTTTGAGATCTCTCTCTCTCTCTCTCTCTATATATATATATATATATATATATACACACCAAGAAAACAAGTATATTATAAGGAACATTTATATTGGCATTTGAAAGCCTCTACAAAATGTGAACTAACAAGTGAGTTTGTTAAAATTTCTATCTTCAATGTTGATTACTGCCATTGATGCAAGAAGAAAATTTTGCTGCTTTTTGTTAAAAACAGTTTTCCATTTGTCATTGCTATAACTGGCAGAAAGACATTACTTTGAGGGTGGCATTTTGAGCTGTTTAAAAAATTGGTTCATATTTTGAAGAGGCTATACATCCATATTGATAAGATTGGAATGACACAAGAACTGCGATTTATAGATGTTATTATAATGCTATGGAATTAATTTTAAAGAACTGTAATAATACTGGATAATGATTCCAAGAAGCGGTTGTTTCAAACTTGTATTTTAGTTTTCTATGAACAAGTTTAAAAATGAATCTGATCAGTTTTCTTTTGAATATTATATAATCTATTAATATTATAATTAGCTTTTAAAAATTAAATTCTTTAAAAACATTGGTTCGTAATCAATTTGAAGTGTCATTACATAAGTCAAAAACCCTGCAAATACTTCAAATATTAGTACTCAACAGGTTCACTTTGGAACCAATAATTTGTTTTATATGTTGACATTTGTATAATTCATAATATAAATATACAAGGTTTGTATCTGAAAGAATTTTTTAGTTTTGAAAAATATCAAGTTTATAGTTGTTTTGCTAGATTTTTGTCAGTGTTCTTTAGTAGATGTGTTTAAGTAAAGAACATAAATCGTGGACCAAAAATAATTTGGAAGTGTTTAGAAGAAATTATATATTAGAGATGATGACAATATGAACTGAATAAAATAGATAAAGGCATTAAACAACCAAGTGGATGATACATATTAAAAGTGCTATCATTGAAATAAAAGTTATTATCCATTTATGAGGGGTGCTGAAAAGTTTTCAGTCCGACCCATTTCCCAAAATCTGACCAAATGATAAAGCATTAAATTTTTCTCGCGAAATCTTTTTGATCAGGTTGAGAAATTCTTTTGTCATCTTCACCCTTGTGGCATAATTATGTTTTATATTCTGATATATTAGTGGTTGAAGAGTTATCCCAAGGGACAACTCAGTCTAGTGGTTGAAGAACAAGTTGATGCAACAAAAACTACAGTTCAAGACAAGAGAGATAAAAACCATTATGTTAACTGCATTCGACTTTGACTAACAATCAAATGATTAGAGAACTGAATAAGAAACTACCAAGTTTACAGTTACTTCATAAACATTTTCAGAAATACCAGTGAAAAGGTATTAAATAGCTTGCTCACTAATCTAGAAAAAACATTGATAATGAGATTGTTATACACTGAGTCTCCAATAAACTTGACAATGTTTAATCTTCTAAATATCATTTTTCCAAGTCTATAGATAAGTAACCATTGATAAATAACCATTTAAGAATTTCAACTAGTATAATTAACAACATTAATAATTGTTGGATTACTACCCCGGATGATAATCACAAGTGGTGAAATTTTGAATTACTGCCCCCAGATGATAATTACAGGTAGTGCAAAATTTGAAAGAATCCATCTCTTTCTCGTGATTTTTCATAGCAAAAAGAGCTATTCTTTTTGCTCTTGGTGACATGTAAGTACTTCAACTACAGACACTGAAGCTTTTGAATTCTTCACATTTAATTTCATTTTAAAGTTCTATCAATATATTTGTTAATATTTATTTGTTTAAATTCTGTGTCTTATTTTCCCCTGGATTCATTGAGTCAGGCAAAATTGTGGGTTAAATGTCCCAAGAGCATAAAAATCTCATCAGAAGTGTTGATACCTGCAACATAATTCTAATTTGAAAATAAATATTAAAAAAAAATAAGTAAACATGTAAGAGTCGATGATGCTTGAATAAAACTGATTTTTCAAGACCAAAACACATTACCAATGATTGTTATCCTGTGCTTTGATGTGTAGTAACAAACCTGACTACCTAGTCTCAAGTATAAGAACTTAAAACAAATGTGAGACAGGAGACATCTGTTTAAAACCGTTAGAAATTAATTATACAAAGGATTAGAAAGTCACTTTCATGTAAGAAACATTTGTTTGAATGTCAAGACATGTGGTTGTACTTGCTTCTATTTGAAGAGAATTATGCTACTCTTATATTTAAACCATCTTCCAGAAATAGTTTGTAAAGGTGTCTGCTTCTGACCAGAGTAATTATTATGAATAAGGTCATGCGACTTACTCTTTAGAAGAAGTAATGTTCCTAAGTTTAAAGTTAATAAACATGATATTTTTAGTCCAATCATTGTAGAACTTCATTTCAGTAGATTCACCACTTGAGATGTGTAATGAATGAATAATAGAGTTAATCATCATAACTGGAAAGTGGCAACAGAATTTTTAGATTATAAGGCTCAGAGCTCAATTATTAGTGGCAATAATATAAGAGATTAATAAATAGTAAAACAAATGCAAAAATTTCAAGTAAAATCAAGGGAAATTTTTACTGCTATAATCGAAATGGATTTTCAATAAGAAAAAAAAGTGAATAATTCAAGAGATAATTTCAAATACCAAATGAAATGATTTGAAAGAGGCAAATAATGTGCATAAATAAAACTTAGATTATAATTTGAATTTATTTCAGTTGGTTGTTTGATTTTGTTTAGCGGCATATCAACCTCTATGGGTTATTTAATTCTGAAATGTAAATATTTTGAACACAATTTTATGACTTGGACTAAATATATTTTGAATGTGATTGTATGCCTTCAACTACAAATAAAATGTATTGTTGGTCATTTTGCTATAAAAGTTAGTGTTGGTAATCTTGCTGGTTATTTTGGTGTAAAATTGTATTGTTGATAATTTTACTATATGTTTCGTTTTATTTTGGGGGTTTACTATTTGCTCATAGCTGGGACCCTAACAGTTGCTACCATCTCAAGTCAAGGTGAACCTGGGAACAACAGCAATTAAGAGGTGGTTTCATGCCTCCTCAAATCCTCCAGGATTTATTTCAGGATTTACTCAAGTACTAGAATAATTCAATAAAGAAATATAATTTTTTATTTATTCATTAAGTCTAAATTCTGCTTGGATTTTAAGAATTTAGTATAAAAAATTCTAACTTGCTTGTTAAATAAACTTGCTAAAAAGGAGAAATGGTCCACTTGATTGCTTGAATAGATTCATGATATTTGTAATGAAAGAGACTGTCTTATTCATATAAACTGACTTATTTGTAATGTTGTCCTCATCTTGTTTATTATAAATTGAATTTTGGTCATTTTAATTTCCAGCCTTCTTCAGGTGTTTATCTTAGTTGGTAACCTTCTCATAATTTTGAGCCAAACCCTTTATTTAATCCATGAGAGTATACTGTTCTTATTTTACTTCTCATGCTAGGACATATCTTGTATTAGTTAATTAATTTAACAAGTCTGATCAGTTCAATAAGGTCAAATTATTAGCTGATCTCAAAAATGACCTACAATCTATTGTTAACTGGGGCAAGAAATGGCTTATTAATTTTAATGCCCCCCAAACAAAACTGCTCTCTTTTGTCTTACAGAACCTTTTTTGTCTTCCAACAGTATGGCTGATTCTAACATCCAGGAGAGTGATTCCTTGCGACTTTTCAGGTTGATGATTCCCACTGACATGAAATGGAAAGATTATATTGAATCAATTGCTAGGTGTGCTGCTAGGAAAGTTGATTCACTAACAGATTTTTTCTTGGTAGAATCTATCTTATACATTTATAAGTCTACCATTTATCCATGTATTGAATGTTGCTGCCACATCTGGTTTGCTGCTTCTCCTATATATTTAGAGATCTTAATAAAATACAAATAAGGATTTGTAATGTTATCAGTTCTGATTTAGTATCTCAACTTCAGTCACTTTCCCACCACTGTAACATAGCTTCCCTGTGCCTTTTTTATAAATACTTTCACGGTAATTGTCCTTATGAGTTTTCCTCTTTGGAACCTAGATTTTATGAATTTAGGTGTTGTACTAGATTGGCAGCAAAATCTTGTCATCTTACAATTGAAATGGCGAGATGTAACTGTAAGTTCTATACCAGCAGTTTCTTCTCTCTCACTTCTCAGTTGTGAGAACTCTCTTGCTTTCAAGTCAACTTTAATCTTAAAAAATTCAAATGCAATGTCAACTGTTATCTTGTTTTAATTCCTGTTCTTTTAATGTTCTCTCTCCTTAATGTTTTCTTTTCCTCTTATTCTCTCACACTCAATAACCCCTTGTGTTTTAGTGACTTTATTGCCTTGCTTGGGGTGAAATAAAAAAAAAAATTCTTCTTTTAATTTATTGCAATGATGTCACTTTTGTTCATTCTGAAAAACCAGTGAATATGAATTTCACTGCCAAAATTATCTAATAGGACAGGCACCTGAAGAAGGCCACTAGATTCAATGATCAAAATAACAACTAAAATGAAAACAATTTGAATAAATCAGTTTTTAATAATAATTTCATCATGTCAAAAAATTAAAAAAGAAAAAATAAGTCTTGTTTAGTTATATGCATAAGATGAAAAATATCAATCCTGCTTCTTTTCAGATAAAAATGAATAAGTTTTTATATCAGATCCTTTTCAAAATTCCTTTTACAAACTCCAATATTAATAATTATTTTGTCGGAAACAAATGCTAAACTAAAAGTAGTTCATAGTTTGTATAACAGTCTTCAGCTATCACTTGGTCACTTGATATTTACTAAAGTTAGACACATGAAAAAATTCAAAAAGCAAAACTTTTAAAGACAAAATGTATTTGTGAACAAAAATTGAAAGGATAACACAGGAACTAATTTTTCTTAGTTAGACAATACCAAATAACCTTGCTGGTATTTATTAATAAAAGAAAAATGATGAAGAAATATATTTTAATTTTACAGGAAGTTTCTCATTGACATATTTTCCTAGAATATTTCTGAAATCTGAAATTTCAAAGCTGCTACACTGCTTCAAATCCAGAAATAACTTTGTGATATTTTCAGCTAAGTCTTGTTCTGTGACATTTCTATTTATAGTCATCTGATAGAACTCTATTGCAAATAGGACAATGGTAACACTAACAGCATCAATAAAATTATTTAGACATCTCTTATGAGGATTAATAATGCCACAAATGTTCCCAATATTTACCCGTTAAAAAATGAATGACATCTGTACTAAACAATTGATCTATTCTCGTATGGTGGTAATTTGAGGTTATCATTTATGGGGGATTTGTGGTAGTCATCTTATTACAATGTCTGTTACCTCCATATAGCATTATATTTGGTTTGGGTATTTATTGGCCTTGTGTAATGATTAAAAGAAAATCTACAGATTGCTGAAAAATACAAAATACATCTTTATATAACACAATATAATAATACAGAAGGATAAGGTGAATGTTGCTTGAGTGGACATTTGGTTCCCTCCAAATTGGTGGGATTATGAATTTCATGGCTCTATTTTCCTCTGTACCATTCTGCAAAAGAGCAAATAAAAATATGAGTATAAAAATACAAATATATTTTACCCAGTTTTATTGAATAATTCTAAAAAATTACAATTTTGATTTTTAAAATTTCTAAAACTTGTGTGCTGGATAAGTAAAATTCTGACTTTGGACTCCAATTAATGTAGCAAATGCCACAAAAATATAGAATCTTGAATACTGAACATCTCTAATATTCCATATTTTTATAGCTCTTGCCAGTGATCCAGTATAGAAAACATCCATGATACTGTGGACACTAATGTGTGATTGTTGAAACGTATTTAATACGTATTTTTCAATAACACTGGTTTTAAAAAAATGAAAGTAAAAAATATTTAAATTAAAAAAAAATTCCAAAACTTTTACACTTATAAATTTCACTCTCCAAACAGGCAAAACTTTTCATCTTTCCTTCTAGAGTCCTTTTGAAGAATTTGCAGGTGAAATGAGGTACCAAGGTTTGTCTTGATCTTCAACAGGCATGCCAAAATATGCCTTATAGGTCTCTCACATTTTAGCAGATGTATAATAATACTTGAAAAAAACAAAAAAAAAAACCCAAAAAACTTGACACAATCACTAGTTAGCTACACAAAATAACAAATTTAGCAGAAGTTAATGACAAAACAAGAAGGTTTCTCCTGGAATATATAATGAAAATTTTGAAAATTAAAAATAATTTTATTTTAATATCAAGATTATAAAATTTCAATTTTAAATGATATTTATTTTTTGTAATATTAAAATATATTAATTACTTCATGTTACATTTATAAATTGCAAAAATACCTTGAGTAATTTTTCTGAGCCTTAAAAGATAATTATGATGAGTTTATAAAGCATTAAGAATATTATTCATTTTTGGTTGGTTTTTCTTTCATTTTCGTGTTGCTTTTTATTGCATCCCTGAGGTAAATAAATCAGAAAAATTGGTGGAGAGTTATAATTACCTTCATCCTAGAGAGATAAGATATTAAAAAAATTACAATTTTAGAATTTATTATAATTTTCTCATAAACACTACCATCTAGGATAGTAGACAGTTTAAAAAAAAAAAAAATCATGTTTAATACTAAATTGTTTGAAAATAAGTGTATATCTTGTATACAAAAATAGTAGACATAAATTCATCTAAATGCAGAAAAAAAGTATGTCATCTTAGTGGATGACTGATTTTTTTTATTATCATTAGTTATTCAACAATTCCAATTTTGTTTTTCTTTTAAATTTGAAAGCTGAAAAATAATTGTTAAAAATCAGAGCAATGAATTATAAAAGAAAAATGTTTGATGAAAATAAATCTGACCTCAGTCTGAAATCACATCTTTATCTGTATTGCTACTTTGGGAGTCATGGTTCAGAAAAAACAGCTGATGGAAATGGTCATTCTTTATTGCTGTATTGCAATTTAACTGTTCTGCAACATCCCATCTAAGAAATTCAGACATTATTTGTTCTAATTGACAATATCGACTACTACAAAATTATATGGCATCCATTTTTGTATGCAATCCAATACTACAAAAAACTCTACAATGAGAAATAATTGAATTTCAGATATTGTAGTACTTAAAGGAAGTAAAGAATTTATAAAAACAATTGTAAAATTAACAAAATTTAGAACTGTAAAACATCTTTCATATTTCACACAATTTTCAAAATTAAGATCCCCAGAAATTATAAATAACATTACTTAAAATACTCTTTAATACTGATTTTATTATTGACTTCATTTCAAATTATTTAGATCAATAGAGATGCTTCTGATCAAAAGAGATGAATTACTTAGTGGGTTATTGAAAAGACTGCTGACATTTTGTGAGTAAAGACTAAATAGTTATAATAATATGGCTCATGTAGGATTATCTCTTCCCTTGATCCACACAATGAGCTTGTAGATTAGTCTCCATGGTTAATAGACAGATCTTGCTTTTCATGAAACAATTTTTAGCCAGCCTCTTAAAAAAAAATGAAAAAGAGAGAAATTATTGGTCCTTTATGTTGGAAGAACATGTCAAGAACAAATGTTTCTTTTTTTTAATACACTAAGTTCTTGAGAGGGAAAACAGACATAAGTATATTTTCTGTAAGGTCATGTACTACTGGTTATGGTTCAGTGGCTAGAGCTGGGAATTTGTTATAAAAAGATCAGAGACAATCACTTAAATGTCAAGAAAGCAAGGTTGATTTCTGCATACAAAGGTTTAAGAACAAAAATTAACCTGTTTTATGGTAATTTAGTTTGATGCAAAAAAAAAAAAAATGTGATATTCAAATAGTATAATTGTTTGGTTTGGTTTATTTTGTTTTACAGTGTGTTATTTAATGCCAACAAGATTTTTAGGATAGATTCATATGAATAGAATGTATTAATTTTTTTTTTAAATGTATTACTTGTATTTTCACTATAAATCTATTTTTATACTTTCATAATGTTTTGACCCCAGTTTGGTGGGGGGTTGGGGTCACTATTTGCCCATAGCTGGGAACCTAATAGGTGCTACCACCCTGGGTCATAGTGGACTTGAGAATAACAGCAATTTAGAGGTGGTTCCACACTCCTGAAAACCTCCTGATGACGGATGTAGTTTATCATTATACATACTACTGGTTATGGTTCAGTTGCTAAAGCTGGTAATTTATATTGTATCAAACTAAATTACCATAAAACAGGTTAATTTGTTTTGTTCTTAAACCTTTGTATATGGTAATCAATCTTGCTTTCTTGACATTTAAGTGATTGTCTCTGATCTTTTTACAACAAATTCCCATCATCGTCATTATTAGAATTATACTTTATAATTCTAATAAAGATGATAGCTTAATAGTAAGGACAGGGACAAGAGACTAAATTTTTGACTTTTTCAACAATCAACATTAATACGAGAACCAAGCTATTTAAGATTTGAATTGAAATATTTTACTTTCATCTGCTACAAAGACAATCATGTAAGTGTTAGAAACATCAATAAGTGCAGGACAGGTGAAGCTCAAAGTCATATAGAAAAACAATTTGAAAAGATAACAATCATCCTCTCAAATAGTCAAAATTCAATTTTATAAATATCTAGTAATGACTGGCTGTTTATATCTGAGTATACCTATCTGCTAGAGCAGTTAGCTAACTCTATTGCAGGCACCTGCTCAGTTACATTTGTATTTGTTCAACACCCACATAACCCACTGGTGGTTTATACTGAAACTATGCTGAATAGACCTTAGTTACAGTTTTTATAAATATCAACCACAAAGAGAATAAGACTAATTTAATCTGTTAGAAAATATAATTAAACAACCATATTTAGTTCTTATTAGACTGAACAGGACAAATTCCATCTCAAAAGCATTTATTAGTTATACATTCAATATACATTCAAGTATATATGCTGCCATTTTGAACAGATCTTTTTTAGTCCACTGTTCACTCCATTTAGGCACATATCATTATTACTGAATATTTGTAATTTGTATAAAGAGATGCAGGAAGTGTTTTTTTAGTAAGTATGTTGATTCTATGATCAGCTAATTTGGATTGCATTTTAATAGTGAGAAAGTTTATCTTGTGGTGTAACAATAGAGTAGTTTCAAATGATGGGGTTAGTTATATATTAAAAAAGCATAAACTCCAACACTCCCATCTACACAGGCACCCTCCCATACATTCACAGCCTTATATAATGACAAAGTAGAATAAACTACATGCTAATTATTTAAGGAAAATGTTACCTTTTTATTTATGAATTTTAATTCACCATTTTTGATAAGATTATTGCATTAAGTGACATCAGATAAGTTTTATATTTTTCATAATTATAAAATTTTTATTTACATTATTCAGACTGTTATCCTCATCATCATTGCCATATTCACAACGTTTCAGCCATTGTATGCTCCAGCTTTCTTCAGGTGATTCAAATTTTGAACCAAACCTTTTATTTCATGCACCAGAGTAGATTTTTCTAGTTCCACGTGCCATGCCTCTTCCGGATGTCACAGTTATTTCCCTTTAACTCAACTCCAAGATTTTTGGTTCACCACTGCTGTAGCATGGTACTGAATTCACAACTCTTTGGGTCTAGTCATTGGATCTAACCAACATTTTTATCCACTGGGCCATGTGTCCTTGAGGACAGCAGTGGTGAACCAAAAAGCTTGAAGAGTTGAGGTAAAGGGAAATAACTGAGAGGCATGGCATGTGGAACTAGAACAATCTACCCTGGTGGACAAAATAAAGGGTTCAGTTCAAAATTCTAATCACCTGAAGAAGGCCAGAGCATACAATGGCAGAAACGTAAATATGACAATGAAGATGAGGATAACAGTCTGAATTATGTAAATAATTATAATATCTCAGAGTTATAGACAGATATAAAATTTTTCATATTGCCTGAATTAAACACTATATTTCATTATTCAATTTGTAAATCAATTATTAAAACCTATACACCTTTTAAAAGTCAATTAAAGCTGTAAGATGTTATTTAAAAAAAAAGTGTATATTAGTAAAAATAAAATACTTTCTCTGAATATAAGTTTATAAATAAATTATATCTTAATTACTGTAATGATGTAATAATTTTGACATCGTTTATTATTTAAAATTATACATCTTCAGTTGCTTGATCAACTAATAATAAAAGTAGAAAAATAATAAATTTTCTTTGTCATTCATGTAGGTATTTATCCGCACGCCCATGTAGTTACAAAATGTGAAGCTGTTCTAAAATTGCCCGAGCACTCCCCTCCCCCAACACACACACCTCAGCACTTCTCCTTTTGGGGAAATCTCAGGCGCCGGGTAATGACTCCAGACACCACCACCGATTTATGAGCTAATATTAATTTCTCCGGCTGTCACTCTGTAACCTTAAAAATGTAGTTTGCTTTAAGTTTAAACTGTAGTTACTTTTTTCTTTTCAGTTTCTTCCCGTTTAGTGTTTATTCCGTTAAAAAATAAAGAAATGATCACCTGCAGAAAACAAGAAAACAATGGCAACATCAGATCAACAAAGATGAACTGATTACTACCAGGTTGTCTTTTTTTGTTTTGTAAAGAAAATATTGAAAAAAAATTTTTAATTATAAAGAGGAAGAGTAAAAAACGGTTTTGTTTTGTAGACTGCACCGAAAAAGGTAATATTGAAATTAATTTAAAATTTACTTCATTCAAAAATCAAAATAAATTCATTAAAGACCACCTTTGAAAAGTAAAACTAAAACATCCTAAGGAAGCATTAATAATTCTAAATCAATGGATAAGGTGTGAAAAATAGTTCTTAATCAGGAAAATTGAAAGATTTTCTAGAATATTGGTTAGATTTAGTTGAGAAAATAACTTTGGCAATGTAAGTTTTCTTTTTAAAAATAATTGGTTTTAGCATTTTTACGAAAACATTGATAGCTGATATTGTTTTCCTTGTGTTGCCTCATTTAAGTGACAAAGAAAATTCTTTAAAAAATCTAGCTAAACAAAATTTTTTTTTTTTTTTTTTTTACTGATTAATTTTTTATTAGAGAACCTAAGGTTTTAGTTTGGGGAGGGATAAAGCATCTTCTTGATCAACTAAAAAATTCACAGAAGTAAGCAGAAAAAAAAAAAAAAGTAAAAATAAAATTGTTATTCATTTGTGCCTTGTTTCAATGTCCTTAATTTAAGTATCAGTAGTTTAGTTTCTTGTCAGTTTCTTCCTGCGTTAGTTTTCTCATCTGTGAACAACAAATACTAAATAGCAACAACAACAATAATAAAAAAAATTTAAACATTCACTCACTACTGATCTATTCCTTGGATGAGAACCTTTTTTTTTTTTTTTTACAATCTATGACAATTTTTTTCACACCAACAAAAATGCTGTGAGTTTGAAATTATGATGGCATATGGAATTATCTACAACAAAATTGTAATAATCGTTGGAGTTACATGAAATTGGTTTTCTTGTTAAAATAAAAATTTTACTTTTGTTTTGAGTAAAGTTAAAGATTAATTAAAGAAACAATGACGAATTTTCACAAAAGAGTTTTTAAAAATAATTCTCAACAAATAACATTACAATAAATAGTGATTTTTTTTTTTTAGGTAATAAATTTCAAAAATGTCTTTAGCAATTATTTAATTTCAGATAATGGCAAATAAAATGTTACTATTCACTTGAGAAAAAAAAGTGAAATTTTAAAAATAATAAAGACCCTTCACTCCGTAATACGAGTGAAAGGTCAGGTCAATGGAGTATGTGGCGAGTTACGTGCACTTGTTCTTTAACTCTTATTGCTAAGAGAGACGCGGTCGTAAAACGTTGACCAGATTCAAGTATCTTTGGCACAACAATAGATTCAACCACAAAAGTGCTAAACTAAAGAGAAACATTACTGCAAATATTTTTTTGTTTAAATCTCAAACACGTGAACCAGGAAAACGTCTTGGCTGAACCATTTCCCTTGACTGACTGATTGACTGATTACATTTACCAAGGAAAAATGGGAGAAAACCTCTCGAACGTAATAAGTATCAATAATAAACCGAGGACAGAAGTCGACCTCTACCTGGATAGTTTGGGGCTATGGCGAAAACCTATCCCTAAGGATGGTTCCTGCTTCTACAGAGCTGTCTCGGAACAGTTGTTTAGCACGCAGGCATTCTATGCCCACCTACAGAAAGCGGTAGAGGAAAAAATGGCTTCGAGAACTTGTTCGTTTTGCAGTGATTCTAGCAACGACACCAGTGTCGACTTAACTTTTAGTTTAGAGGACAGTGAGGTCTGCGGTAGCTACACGGAAATTAAAATCTTGTCGGACATTTACAGGCTGAATTTTTTCATCTATACCGGTATTGATAGCATTTACTCTATATCAAAGACTGGTCACGAAAAACAGATACTTCTGTTCTTTGATGGAATCCACTACGACAGCGTCTACCCGAAGTCCTTTCCACCTGAAGCTGCTCTCTGTCAGTCTGTGGTTTATGATATTTTGTACCGTAACGTGTTCGAAATGCCCAAAGAAATTGAGGAAGCTGTGAATATACTACGGAAACAAAATAAATGCAAGCGTGTTAGGAGCACCAAAAATCCAACCAACGACAAGAAAAATGGCGTGGGTTTGGATTGTGTCGCTTCCCGAAAGGACTGCGAGAACAGGAAACCTAGCCCCCCTTTACCGTACAGAGTAGCCAAAGCTTTAGACCCGGACATATTTCGAAATGTCGAGTTTGACAACTGGCAGGAAGCTAAGAGAGCCGAACTGTTGGCCAAGAAACTATCGGAGTTTCAACCTGGAGATAAATGCCAGGTAATTCTTGAGGGCAGTGACCGTATTTACCACGCTCATGTGCAAGAAATACCTGAAAACAGCGGTCCCGTGGAAGTCTTTGTTGAAGAGCTTGGAAAGAAATGCCAAGTAGCCTATGATTGTCTTCGCCACCTACCATCGTCTGGCAACAGCGAGCGCTACCAAACAAAAAGCGGGCGAAAATGTCGGAAAGCTGTTACTATGGTAGTTCACATGAACGGCACAAGTCAGTTGGTTTCCAGTAATTTGACAACTTCAACTAAAAGCAAAAAGAACGTGGCCAATCGGCAGCAATCAAAAATGTTTATACAAAGTAAATTGAACTCTTCTTCAAATAGATCAATAAAATTGACTCGTGCTTTTAATAAATTTCAAAAGAATTTAAATATGGTGAGTAGTAGCGAGGATGAAATGGCTGAACAATTGAACAATGAAAAAAACCCAGCGGTAAATCTAAACGACAATGCTATATGTGAGTGTCAATATTGTAAACAGTTGCTCTTTGAACATGACCTATCAAATTCTGAAGTGCTTGTTACTTCACCGGTCCAACAAATATCAACCCATGAAGAAAACATCAACAGCGGTAATGCTTTTGTATCGGTCAGTGTCCCGCCGTCGCTCACAAACGCGAGCAACAACATTAACGATATTGCCAACAATGATAATGTCGACAATAACTTTCAATCTCAACCTCTCGCTGTGACTTCTCAAATTACTGTTAACCCCCATATCTGGATTCCCTATTTAGAACGTGTTAGCAATGTCGTCAACATAAATGCTGGTGTTTCTCAGGATCCTTGTGGCAGAGATTTACCGTTGTCTGACATGCCAACATTGAGATTCTTCTATAACTTGGGTTACGAGTACTATCGAGCTGTCAGTCTGTTACAGGCTCCAGCAACCAACACCCCTGTTATTAATAATAATAATAATAATAACTCGTCTCAGGTTCGTTACAATTCTACGGCGACCCCCGCTGTAGCAACTCCAGTTTATTACCCAACTCATCACACGTACACCCAACAGTTGTACGCAATGTATCCACAAAACTTCTCCAACATAGGTCAATCTCCACACGCACAATACATACCTTGTGTTGCTTACATGCAAAATGTGCAGTACACTGGAAATACTGTACCCCCTCAGTGATGATGTAACTTGTGAAATGAAGTTCATGTCTATTTCAGATTTTTTTTTTTATCTGTGTACGAAACTTACCATAACGTCAAGAACTTATTTTACTTGCATGATCCTGTACGAAGAAAGTTTCTTTGCAACGCACATCAATTGATCAACAAAAAAGTAAAACAACCAGTCTTGCATTTTATTTTATTGTTAAAAACAAATTCATGCATTTCTGAGAATTCTTGTAAATTCTGTTTTTCTTTGCTGGCTGGCAATTGTCAAATATTAACTAACATTTTTTGCACACAGAAGCTGTTATGTATGCTTCTCTTTTTAGAGAAATTGAAGATATTTTAAATTTTTTCTAAGGCAGGACGCCTTATTTCTAGACATGTTAATTTTGTTTTCGTTACCGAATGTTCTATTTTCATTTTTTTTAAATTGACTAAACACTTTTACATCAGTTGTTGTCACTCAGATTTGGCGTTTATATACTTTAATTTTTTTTTGACTGTTCATAAGTTAATTTTTTTCAGCTGCTAACATATTTGCAATAGTTACTAACAAATCTTAATGCATTCTTTCATAGTTGTTGGAAATGTTAATCTAAACATACCAACTACTTCGAATTTGAATAGTTTCATTATTCTTAGTTCTTTGCATGTTCCTACTCATAAATGTTTTTGAAGTATACTATTTTAGGCTTTTAAATACATGCATGTTACCTAGCTAAGGTAAAAAATAAATGGTGTGTAATTTAATAATATTCGTTATCGCCCCGAAAAAAAACTTAAAAAATATGGTTCTTATTAAATTTTCTTAGGTTCAATAGTATTTATACTTTAAGCACAAGTGCCAAGTCCTTTTTTGATATTTAAAAAAAAAATAAAACCTTTCTGAATGTAAGTGCTATTTTTGTATTGGCTAGTGTAGTTCTTGTTTTTAAAATTTTAAGTTTCTCCCCTTTATTGACTAAAACAAAACTAATATTTTTCTAACCTTTATATTTATAAAAATAAAATACTTTTTGAGGACAATTTCCTCTTGGGCTGAAACTTAAGACACTGGAACAAAATAAAATAAATAAAAATGAAATGTGCTTTTCGCTTTTCCTAACCCGAAATGTATTATTCGTTGTTTAATGTCAATTTTCAATTTCATTACCTTTTTTCAATTTTTTTTGTTTTTTTTTTATCTCATTTGCTCTGTTGACTAACAAAATTAACTTTATTAAATATTAAAAATATTAGCTAAAATACACATTTTGTATCACTAAGACAATCTGATAAATACCCTCTCCGTTCTCCCCCTTTGTCCATGAATTGCTGAAATTTGAGATGAGGAATTATGTTTGCTATTCAAACCAACATGCTCATATTTGCCATTGTACCCTGAGGTCTTCTACAGGTGTTTGTCTTTATATTAACCTTCAAATTTCAACCACACAGTTTATTCAATCCATTGAGTTTTTCCATGCTTAGATATTTTGTATCAGCTGTCACCAGTCTTATTCACCTTTCTTTAGTGTTTGACCGTTTTTTTTTTTTTTTTTTTTTTTTTTTTTCCTGAACCAGAGTATTTAACTTTTCAATATTATCAAACACAGTCAACTTCCAGGAAACCCAATATGGTTTACTCAACACTTTTTAATCCACTTGGCCATGTATCTCTTGGACAGGTAAATAACATTGCTGAGTACCAATATAAAATACCCACTAAGGATGGCAATTGGAATGAGAACAATTTACCCCAGTGGATTGAATGAAGGGTACAGTTTGACTTTCTAAGAAAGTTCCAGACACTGGAAAAAGGCTGGAGAATACAATGGACAAAATGTTAGTATAACAACTAAAAAGTGACCATGTCAGGACTGGATAGCAAGGCATATAATAAAGAATAGTTTTTATTTGGAGTGATGATCCTAAATTTTTAGCTAATTAGCTTTTTCTTATTGTAATTGTTTCCTGAAAGTAAAAATTTTTTTTCATTTTCTGATACTATAATCAGTTTTTTAAACATTCTGGAGTGTCGGTGGAATTCTCAATCACTCCTTGATATATTCTCTTTCACCCTCTCTTCTATTTTTCATTCTAATGACCTAAAATTCTATTCTTACCTTGTTCAAACTTATTCAACAGATTTTTCTAACCTAAGACTTGTGATATGATTTGATAATAGCCTAAAGCCAAATGAATAAAGTTAATTTTTCTCTACAAAACATGCCTAGATGTAAAATGCAAATTCCATTTAGATGACTAAAAAATTGAGAAAATTATTCCTTCTTCCCTTTAAAATCTATATTTATGGTATGAGATTATGAACTCAAATTTTCTCTAAAATTTGAATTTAGTAATGATTTACTAATACTTAAATTTGAAGTCTTTTCTCTTAGTGCCAAATATCTTTGAAGTGGATTGTCTCCAGTCCTCTTCTCAGTTAGTCACTAATTTTGATAATAGCAATTAATTCCTTTTAAAAATTTACTGATCAGTTTGTATGTTTGCTTTTTAAGATGTTTAACTGATTCTTAACTAAATATGATTAATGTACTACACTTGAATTAGGCACTAGTCTTGAAGGCTGGTTTTTTTTTTTTTTAAATAAATAAAAAAAAAAATTCTCGTATTGAGTTTTGTCTTTCATGTTTTAAAAAATACAAGCTGAAGTTTAAGTTCTAGATGTTTCTTTCTCTCCCAACCTTTTTAGCAATTCATGTAATTATTTTCACTTTTGTTCGAGAAATTTGGGGGTTTTGTAAACTATAGAGATATGAATATTTTCTATCAAGAATTCATAACTCTTTTTAAATTTTATCAAACTTTAAGATAAAAGGAATTTTCCATCTTCATTTAAAGTAAGAAAAGGTTGAATGTGGGTAGATTTTTAATTTAAAAACTTCAACATTTTAACATTAATACTGCTTCTTTTAAAATTTTATGAAAAATTTACTAAAATTAATGTTAATCAGAAAGCATTAACTTTTTAAATCACAAGATCCTATTTTCCAATTCTATCCAGATAATTGAACAATTTTTATCTTGGTTTGTTGGTAGGATAAAAAAATTAAAGTATAGATTTTCATTTCTGTACAATACAAAATATTTTTATATACAGAATGATCTTGATGAATAAAGTAACTTTATTCAATAATGTTTTTACTTAGTTTTGTGTCAGATTTATTTCATGTTTGATATTTCCCTCATGAATATAAAACAATTTTTAGATGTTAGATTTTATGTAAACTCTGGTAACTTTACCATCTATTACATATATACTCAATCTTCTGTTAAATGATTTTATTTGAGTAATTAGGTTATCAGTTTTTGATCTGGAATGAAGTTATCAGACTATGCAACTGTTAATTCTACCTAGAAATAGATTCATTTGTTCCTTTTTCGTCTTGTGCTAATGAAGGATTAACTTCTGGACTACTTGTGAATTTTTTTTTTTTTTTTGTCCAATATGTAAATAAAACTTCAGCTGTGTGTTTCTCTCTCTCACCCCTGACTTGCCTACATCTGATGCTTAAGTTTTGCATTATCTCTTGCTTTCTTTCATTATCCAGCTTTTTAAGGAACAAAAAACTATGGCAATAATTAGTGAAAGCAAATGGCTATAAAAAAAAATTAATACATACAAGTACCCAGTAAATATTTTCTCTTACAGATTTGCAATGCATCCTCTACACCCCAACTTAAATTGTTTTTATCATTTAATTATCCTCTTGTCTATTTATTGTAAGATGCATTGTCATTTGCAATTTTTTAACTGCAACAAATTAGAGATCACTAACACTTTGATTTTCATAGTTCTCACTGCTACTAAGTGTTAGTACTGAAGACAAAAAGAAAGTTTTAAACAAAATCCTTTGATTTATTTGCATTGTTTTTCTTCTCCACTTCAGTACAAATTTTGGCAAAACACTTAAAATAGGTTTTGTGATGGTGGCAAGAAAATGTAAAAAGAAACCTATTGTTGCCTAATGCAATTTTTATAACCTCCTTTTTTTTTTTTTTTTTTTTTGTTTCTTTTCTCTTTATGCTTGTATAATATGTTTTAGATTATTTATAGAAAGTAATATTTACACCTGACCTAAAAACTTAAAGGATTTAAAAAAACACAAACCTTTTTCAACAACTAAAATATTTAAGGCAACTTTTTTATTCTTCAGACAAGGATTTAAAATGATTTTAAAACCATCCTTTAAATTAGGATGAACTTGGGATTTTTATCACAGTAAAATAATAAAGACAAAACACCAAGTTAAATTCAATTTTAGAAAAATTGATTAAATTTGAAAAATTATAATTAACTTGAAAGAATAATGTATTGGTCAGGTTAGACACTTCAGCTCTTAAAATGATCTGATATTTGAGCAATATTGCATTAGTCAATTTGCCTTTTCTCATTTTCAATGTCATAACTTGTTTGTTTCCAAAAATGGATTTGGAGTGTTAAAGTTTTCCATGAAAAGATTTTTTTTAGAAGTGATTATGAGCTTTTTATCTTTTTGATTTTACAAGCCTTTAAATCTTGAATTATTTCTCTTGAACATCCAATATTTTATCAGTTATATTATAGTTGTTAACTATTTCATTTTGCCAATTCCCTAACTTTTTTTTTTTTTTTTTTTTTGTTCATTGCAGCTTAACACTATGTAATCCATTAATGTTAAAAGTCACATTCACTTTGAAAAGTAAAAGTATGATTTACAATGTCCTATGTTCCATTTATCAAGTATTGTTTCTCTGCTTCTGAAAGTGGATCTCTGAATTACCATAAACTGTATCTGAATTGTATTTGCTTCCTGCCTTGCCTCCTATCCACTCCTATGGCAGGAACTAAAGTATCTCATGTCACTTTCACAGACTAATTCTTTGTTCAGATACTTACTAGAAAACATCTGGCTTCTCAAGAAATAACATACATAATTATCTATTATCCAAATGGTTACTGTGGTTATTGGAGTAAGTTAAGCTTTATCCCCAGGAGTGTAGTCTTTGAAGCTGACATATTTGATATATCAAGTAGTGACTCTTTTACCTTCTAGAGGGCTCTATGATCTTTATTGATCACCAACTGTTGGACAAGTCACTGAAGTGATTCTTCATCTTTTTGAGCCAGTGTTTATTTTAATTTAGGTACAATTATTTTCAACATGTACCTGAATGTGGAGCATTAAAATTATTCTGTAACCATTATTTTTATTTGGTGCAATCGCATGTTGATACATCAATCAGCATATTTTTAAAAGTAACTGTTACACAATTCACTGTAGGCTCAAATCTACAAAAAATAAATTTTTCTTTTAGGGGACTATCAGAATCCTCAATCTGTATTTTTGATCTTCAACTTGGTATAAAACTTGTATTTTATTCTGTTAAAGGCACTATTTAAATTATGCTAGCTGAATATTTTAATTTATTAACAAGGGAAAGTGTTAATAACATACCTCTAAAGTGAGACAAAGGAACTTTACTTAAATGAGCTTGAAGGCCTGACAAACATTTTGCTACAGTTCAGAAACTTTGACAATCCCTAGTTTATTAGTTAAATGACATTTAGATCAAAAGATTCATCTTGACAGGCTTCATAAAAAGTTTTTTGCTTCAGGTATTAATGACAGAACATGTTAAATTTTATTATAATATTAAAAATCCAAGACAAAAGATCTATGGGGGTCTACACATTTTGTTTGACAAGTTAATACCAAACTGTTAAAGATTGCAAACACGACTGACAGATAAAATATGAAAGAAATCTGGACATTGACAAAATGTAACATCAAGTAAAATGATTTAGAAAATTAATTAGAATTTTGATGGTGCATTATTGTTGACTAAAGTTAGCATCTACATGAGTTGGGTACTTCTAAACTTCAAAGGGTTTAAAGTTTCTTGTTTGATTTCAACTTGATTACCAAATCAGGCCAAAGACCTTAGCAGTTGGGAAATATTAAAAGAATTTGTGTCTCCAGCTTTATAAATAGAAAGTGGAGAAATATTTCTCACTCCAAACACACTTCTTCATAGCACATAAATGCATTCCAATATATACTAACAATAAATTTGTGATACCATATTTCTCATATAATTTGGTAATATAAATATATGTAACAAAAATACTAAAACTGTAATTATAACACTATATAATTGTTTATATTTTGTAATCCTAATGTAATAATTTATATTTTAATTTTGGGGTTTATTAGAGCAATAACATATAACTATTCAAATGTTAGTCTAATGCCCAAACTATTGAGATATAAAATGTAGAGGGATTTTTATTGGACCTTTTATTTCTCTTGGCTGCACCTTAAATGATAGGAAATACAATAATTACGAAATTTCCAGCCAGCATCAGTTTTTATGAATTTGGGCTGAATTTTTACTGAAGTCTTCAACTTACGATGACTACTAATCTGGTCTGGTAGATTTTTTGACACTTTTTTTTTTTTTTTTTTTTTTTATTTAAACTGTGCTTAGGCAAAAAGATTTGTCAAGCTAGACTCACTTCAAGATTGGCTTAAGGAAAACAAATAGGGATTTCATGAAAAATGTACTGGAGTGGCAGATGAAATTTAAATTGATTATTTTTTAAAAAATAGTATAATTTAAATATTGTTACCTAATAGATTTTCTGGCCCTAACTAAAAAAAAAAATGCATACTAATAATAAGGACCAATGGGATACCTCACATAACATCAGCCTAGTTGACATGAATGAAACTGAGAGGGAACCCTCAATCAACTACATAAACCTTCTTAGAAAATGAGGTAAGAAAAATTTTTCTTACCAATAAATCCACCTAAAGACAAAACATTGAGCACTTGAGATTTCAAAAACAAGAAACCAGAGCACTAGAAGCTGTGGTGATCATGATGTTCAAGAGTGAGTCATTATTGTAGCAAACTTTTTTTTTTTTTTTTTTTTTTTTTTTTTTATTAAAGAACACTGAAAAAAAGTTGGGCACCTACTTTTATAGTGTTGTGAGGTTTAGGGGTTAAAATAAACAGTTGATTTACTCATGCCAAGAAGATTAATGAAGGAGGGTAATGACAAGGAAACAGGTAATTTAACAAAAGATTACAACAGTTTAAATGATCTGATGCAAAATAATATTAAAAATGTTTAAGACAAAGGTATGAGAGTTTGTAGACAAAGAGAGGTAGTTTGAAATACTTAGCTTTCTTGGATTGTTGAGAGAAATTCTTTGAAGTGGTATGTTCTTTGTTAAAAGCTGATAATATAATTGGTGAATAATTTTACACTGGCAATAACTTGAATACTGGTTACAAGGAACTGAAACAAAACATTTCACATGACTTCTGACACTCTTCTCTGATTAATTTTTCTCATTTTATATCAAAGAATTTTGTTTGAGGTTACTACTTTCTTTTTGGCTCGACTAATTTCTGTGAAGACGAGTTTTTCGTTAATACAAAAATAATGTCACATTGGCACACAAATTCTTTTCCATCTTTTTCTCGGTCCTCTGAATTTGAAAGGAGTTTGAAGGGAGTTATTTCACACTAGCTACACTTTAACCATCACACATTCACAACAACATTGTGTGTGTGTGTGTATATATATATATATATATATATATATATATAATGCATTTTCCTTTGATAAACTTCTTTGGACCAATTTTCTGCTATCTGAGAGCAAATTTTAATTTTTTTTTTTTTTTTTTTTTAACATCATAGCAGAAGGATAAAATAATAAATAAAAGAATATTCATCTAAACATGAACTCTCCACAAGGAGTTCACATTGTCAGTTTTGAATTTGTGGACAAAATCAGATTAAAATTTGGATGCATGAGAGGGTGCTGAAAAGTGCTTGATTCCACCAAAAAACTTTACCAAAGAAAATTCTGATATTTAATCAGATATTGTGAAATGAGATTGATAAAGAACAAAAGGTGTTGAATCAGTAAGAATGCTGAAATTTTGGCAAACATTGATAAATGTATCAGCAATAAAGACTGTCAAAGTTTTTATTTCTCAGGATACAGCTGCTTCTTCTTTTTTTTTTTAATTACCTTCACTCTTCAGCAATGTTTCTTTAAAAAGTGATGATTAGAATTGTAATAAAACCTAAAGACATGAAAGTGAATTTATACATTTTTGGTCTTGAGAATTGACAACAAACATAATAAACACTTTATTAGATTATTTACACTGTTATATTGTTTATTGGAATGGTTGGCAAGATATCAGTCAACTGACTCAGACTTTATAAAATGGTAAATAATAAGGATTTCCTTATAGTTGGTTAACATATTTTTATAATTTAGTAAATGTTTAAAAATTTATGAATAAAAATTGTTTTCACATTTATTTCTTTATAAAATGGTAAATGATAATCTAATAGTGTTTTAATATTTTTGTTGTAAATTCTCAAGAACAAAAAATGTATAAATTCACTTTCACTGTTTAGCTTTTATTCCAACTCTGTTTATCACTTTTTAAAGCAAACATTGCTGAAGAGTGAAAGTAGTTAAAAAAGTTGTCATGGGAAAACTGTCCTTTTGACATTGTTTTATTGCAGGCTCATTTATCCATGTTTTCTGACATTCTTTTGTAATCTAAGTTAATCCATGGTTTAAAATTTGTGCTGCTTATCAAAATTGACTGTAAATGTTGATCAGGTAAGAACAACTGTGCAATCTTTTTTTTTTTTTTTTGCTTCATCTTTGAAAATGTCCTCATGTTTTGTCACATACTAAAATAATTGAGATGCAAAAGATTTTAAAAGAAAATATCTTTCACCAGCTGGGAAGTATTTGTAAAAAAAAAAAAAAAAAATCACTTAACTTTCCCTCCTTGTCTTTCTTCAGTATGCTATTGTACTACAGGTTGCTTATTTCTAATTGTAGATATAATGGAAAGTTTTGAATAAAGCATACACAAATGTTTTTTTTTTTTTTTTTTAATCCATATTAATATCAAAGAAAAATAATATAAAATTCTCAGAATTTCCAATATAGTCTACAAGCTAATTGAAATATGCTAGGCCCTATTTGGTTGCCAATCCCTGAACTAGAATATTGGTGGTTTGTGATTTAATGACTAGGACAAGAGTAAAACAGAATACAATCTCTTTAGACAGTCATTCTACTAGAGTGTGGAAACTTAGACTCCCAAACCAGCAAGTGTGCTCACTAAAAATGATACAATCTCCATAAAAAAAGTGTATATAAAGGTTGTTAATTATAATTTTCATAAAATTTATGTCATGAGAAAGGAACTAGAAAAAATCATAATGTAAAAAATGCATATAAAACAATATCTGCTTGCACACTGGGATTCAATGTATCTAACTACTGATAAATACTCAGTAAAGAATTTTGCTTTTATGTTGCTTCATGCAAAATCTTTTTACACTGGATGTTTTTAAACTATTGATACAGACAAAAGATCAAAGTGAAGAAAGTGTTTTATTTGTAAACAGTAATTGATAAACATGATAATTACTAGTTTGTAATAAAGCAATAAGAATATTTTTCAACTCACATAATATGGATATCAAAATGGGCATAATTACCTATGAATTATTATTAAGAATTCATACTTAACAGTGCCATTAATGTTAAATTTTGCAAGTTACTGCTGTTACTCAGAAAAATGGACAAAGAGCACAATAATTTTTTCTGTTTTTTTACACAAAAAATACTATACAAAAAATACTATACAAAGAATTTTACTTTTTTTTTTTTTCTTTTTTTTTTTACACACTGCATTAAAGAACTACAATGTTTTCCCACAGGTCACAAGGCAGCAAATGACACAAAAAAAAGAACATTCAGGACCTGTCTGAAATTCGGAGATAAGTCATTTTTATTATTTCATTGATCAAACTAATATTCAAAATTTGCTGATTTTTATCATTACATTTCTGCTGATACATTCTGCAACTTTTCTCAGAAATGTTACTTTGGCTATTACTTATATGTTGTCTTAAACACTAAAGATGTTCAAATAAATTTATTAAATGTCTAATATTTTCAGCATAAATTAATTGAAATAATGCACAGACATTTTAACTAAAATCCAAGTTTGTTGATTTTTCATAGATTTTTAAAATGCAGGGGAATATTAAATGTTTTAGTTATTTTCATTATATTTTAACTAAACAGTATTTTCAAACATAAATATTTCTAAATTTCTATCTATCATTACATTACATTTCTCTAATTCTTCTTTCTAATGACAGATCTTAGGAAAATAAAATTAACTTTTATATAAAAAGTTTTTTTGTTTTGTTGGTGTCATACCTTTTTTTTCTTTGTCTAAATTCTACATAGTAAAATCATGTTCAAATACAAGTAGAAATAAAAATAGCTATTTAAAGTTAAATGAATCCTTATAATATTATACAATCAACATATTATACAATCTGTGGTTAGTTGGCACCAAATTATAATAGTTGAGATCTCCATGAATGTCTTAGTGATCCTTAGTAAGACCTTCATGGACATCTCAACTGTAAGGATTCACAGGAAATGTTATTTAGCCAAGTTTCCTCAATAATAATGGCTTAGATCAGACTACAAGTATCTGTCCTTCCTGTTTACTTTTTCTCACTAGATTTATCATATTTACACCCAACCATCGACATATCTCAGTTTTAAACACTCCTATTTACTCTCATTCATCTTAATCCTATTAAGAACCATTTTCTTCAAACAAATGCAACTTCCTGGACCAACTAAAACTAACTATTCAACATGAACTGATGAAAACCTTTGTTAGGATTAGATGTAGCTATGTACAAGAAGTTTGAGATAACTTCAAGTCTAGTCTGGCCTGGTTTAACTTGTTTGTTGGTAACCAAAGCAGCTAATTGCAAAGGCTTCAAAGAGATTAGGGAGGCATATCAGGATTTGTCTCTTGTATGCATCCTACATTATCTAGATAAAGATGAATGAGGCATGCTTGAAACTATTCTTGCTTTTTTGTATTTGGCTATCCATGTTCTCTGCTTCTCTGTGTCCTCATATTGAAACCTTTCTTCTGCAGAATGAGAACAAATCTAGTTCTATGTGGTGTTGCTCTAGCTGATATTTTCAACTCAGTCAGGTTCACTACATACACTAAGGATATATTTGTGTTTATAATCAGTAAAGCTAAAATAGAGGAAATTGTAATTATGTAATCATAATTGGAATGAATGAGTCACAAGCAGAATAAAAATGAACCATACCAAACTAGTTGGTTTGTAGCTTTAAACATGGATATGATTGCACTGTCCCAAGTTTGTTTGCATGGAGTGATAGACTGAACAAGATATGTGGTTTGATTTAGGTCTTGCCTTTGCTTAGAAAGTGTTGGAGAATGTTGAAACTGCTATTGCTATTTGGTTTCAATGTAAAGGGCTGAAGTGCGAAGATTGTTTCCTTACCTGTTCATCTTGGTACATCTCTCATCTTCCTATCAAGTTCATTTATGACTGTCATTTAAAGTCACTGGATATATGAACTACATCATAGGAACTATGTTTCTCCTTTTCTGAAGGTAGGCTAGGAATTTCAAGCATAGACATTCAAAAGTAGATTCTATGGCTATATTTCTTTGAGTGGAAATTGTCACAAAACAATACTACAACATTTAAGAAGGTTGATAAAGAGATTATATGAAGGAACTGAAACTGAACACTTAGAATATAGTTCTCAGCCTGTACTTTATTGTATTTTTTTACATTTCTTATCTTTGTAAATTATGACTAAAAAGAGGCAAAAATAATTTATTTTTAATTGTCATTTAATATGTCTTATTTATTAAATAATTTTCACTTAGCACTTCTTAATTAAAGAACAGCCTACTGTAAAAAATGAAATAAGATATAATTCTCTTAATGCAAAATGTTTTGCTTAGTACCTTAGTTTAACCCCCCCCTCTCATTCAGATGTATGGTGTACTGTAATTGATAATGGCTTGGAATGAGAAATTGGAGAGCCAAGTTCAAATTCCAGTCAAGTTCAGTACATTCACTTATGCACAAATATCCTTGGGAAAGGGATGAATCCATCTATTCTTCCAGTTATGGATTGAATAGCAGAACAGACTGGACTGGTCTTGGATGGCAACCAGCCTATCACAAAAATAAATAGCAGCCTACTGTGGGAAAATCTTCTTAGTTATTTATGAATCAAAAGAAATATGAATACCCAAGCATGTATCACATATGGCACTTGTTTTTCTTTCTAAAAGATAACATTCAAGGTTATGAAAAAAGAAACATTTCAATATTTCTGATTTGCAGATCACAATATTCTTGCTATTGTTCTAAAATTGTTTAAAATGTTTGTATTAAGATTATAATTTAAAAAAATTTTTTTACAACATACCTATGAAGATAATATGCAAATTTGTGCTTATTGATTAGAGAAAAAGTATAACCATATTGCAAATTTGTTTCCAATTTTGTGCCAGAAATGTTTTTAAAAAATCAATATATTTTGACTATTTTATAATAACTATTCCAATGGATGCTATAGCTCTTAAAGCTTAATGTTTTGACAAAAGAAAAATTTGAATTAACATAACAATTTGAAAATACTATTTATTTTATCTTATACTTAATTCATTTTGAAGCTGGATTCAAAATGGCTAAAACTATTTTCAAGGACTGCGAAATAAGTGTTTTTTTTTTTTCATACAGTTACTGTCTTGTTTTATACAACAAACTCATTAATTATGAAACAATGTCAACATTTTAAAAACATTCAAATGTTACCTAATTGATAGAAAAAAGTTGCATACAGTTATTGGTGTGAAAACAGCAGCAGTATTTCAAACAAAACTTCCATATTGGGGTCAGGTATTGTTTTGGGGTTAAAACATTATTACCATTAACTCAGGATAATTTAACAATACCTCATATATATATATATATATATTTATATATATATATATATATATATATATATATATGTGAGAGAGAGCAGACCCCGAAACTGTCACAGAAATTGGCAAATCTATGTAGATGCAACCTGTTGATTCTTGGAACCTCAATATATTTCCTCTTTTCTATTGGCAACAATCAGGTATGCCAAAGTTGAGTTGATAATATTTAGGCATCTGACTTTGAATTGATATTTCATTGACAGAAAATAATTATGCATATATGAAGGTTATTTATTTTTTGGTAGCAATTTTTGATTTAGACAAGTTTGATTAAAAACCAGCAAAAGTTCTTTGTTTAAAATTTTTTTGTATTTTTCTACATCTTGGATCGTTTTCCTGGTTTCATATATATATTTGATATCTTTAATAATAGCATATGAAAGCTGAAAGTACTCAGGCATTGAACAATTCATATGAAAATATGTACAGGAAAACAGGAAAGTGGTGCAAAGTATAGGATAAATAAGTTCAAAATATCCTTAAAAAAGAAATTTAGTTAATCTTTAACCAAACATATATATGGGTATGATAAAAAAATATACATATACGCACATATACTTGTACATACATTGAAGATTGTAAGTCTGCATGAAACTTTGAGTTGTACTATTGATGTTGGATATTATGTGTATTCACTAATATATATATTTATATATATATAAATATATAGTAGAACCCCCCCCCCATCTGGATATAGTATAATCTAGACTTCCTTGAATTTTGACTTTTCTTCAAATTCAAAAATTTGTATATATAAGCCTTTTATTCCTCAAATCAGAACAGTGCTCTCAATATTAAACATCTCGGATGCTCGGTTTAGAGGAGTTGTGCTGTATATCCTTATTTTTGTCTTCCTTTACAGATTGTAATTGTTTTTGCATAAGATATTTCTAACCCATAATAATGTCACTAAGTTCAAAAAGGAAGAGAAGTACCTTGACATTTGTGCAAAAACGTGAAATTCTTGAAAATATAGATAAAGGAATAACTTGGTTCTAATGAAAGAATATAATATTGGAAAAGGCACACTTTTTCTATATGAAAAACAGTTATAGAGAGAAAACTTTTCAAATGTCTGTAAATGTCTGTGAAAAATAAAAGAGAAAACAAATATAAAAAACTTTCACAAATTACAATATTGGTTTAGCACAAAGTTTTTCATTACTATTGGTTGTCAATTATTTTTTGTGCATTTATGTATTCACTGTACACTTTAAATAAAAATGAATCAATGTTACAAACTACCCTTTGTATCCTAAACTTTAAAAGTTAATAAACATTTTAAGCTTACCACAGCAGCCTTTTCTTCCTTGAATCCAAACAGTATCCTTAATACTGAACATCTCAGATGTTTGGTTAGAGGAGTTGTACTCTGTGTTTGTGTATATATATGTGTGTGTGTGTGTGTGTGCATGCACACTGCAAAAAAGTTTGATAGTTGGAGAAATATTTTTAATCAGAGGCTCCATTTTTATAAATAAATAAATAAAAAATACTTACAAAATTTAAATGAAGCCAGTTTATCCCAATTAATTTAAAATCTTTGCATATAATTATTTCTCCAAATCATCACAGATTGTAAAAATATGGCACCTTTTCTTATCCTTGTGTAAATTGTTACCTAGTTTTTCAAATTAGTAAAAGTGTGATTATTATTTATTTTCTTTAAATAAAATGTTAACATTAAGGTATTCAATGAGACAAAAATGATAAAAAGGCAGGTGCTAAAGTTATTTAGAAAGAACAGTTGTAGAATATTTCTATTCTGAAATGGTATTCATTGCTTGGCTAGTTTCTTAGAATTGTTTTTGGTCATTTGTTTAACTGCTTTTATATTTTCTATTTAAAAAAAAAGAACCTTAACAGCACTTAAAGGCTTTTGAAGGTCAGAAAATAAAAATTTAAAGCTCCATTGAAACTTTAATTATAAGAGTAGTAAGCATCTTTGAAAATTGCCTGGAGCCAATGAAAGGCCTTCTTTTCTACATTATGACAGCATGTGATCTTCTACATGAAAAATATATTGACTGTACAAAATAATTGAAATTGTTGAAAGTTTCATTCTTGTATATTATTTTCAATTTATTTTAAGAATTTGTATATTTTAGATATTTTACAATCCCTATGATACAATTAATATTGGATATTTAAAAGAGGAACCCATTTAGCCCAGAGCAAATAAAAACAGCTATCAGCCTCAATGGCTATTTTATGTGAATTTCCATGAGCTTGTAACTGTACAAATAATTTCATAAACTCTTAACAGTGTTGGAATTAAGAGTATACATTATTTTTTTTTTTTATAAGCAACTCATTTAAGGGTAACTGTATTTAAATTTGACAAAATCTAAAACATCTCCACTACTGATGTCATTGTGACTTAAGCAATTCGAAAAGAAAAAATTCAAATTAAAAAAACTTGTTACTAAAGGCATTATTTTATTTTGTATTCAAGAATTCTACAAGTTATATTAGTTTAGTTAGATTGAAATAACTTTTTTTCCTATTTATTAGAAACAAGCATTTACTAATTTTTGCACAAAAGTTAAGGAACTGAGGTACTGATCAAAACGGTAAGTTGTTTATAAAAAAAAAACTTATATGAGAATAAGTTTACATTGGTAAGAGAAACTTTAGTAGAAATATTACAAAATATTTTTATAAATTAAGTAAATGACCACCGCAGCATATTCTAGTTAAGTGACAATTTTGTTATGAATAAACAACAATTTGAATACACATAGAAAAACTAATTTTCCAGTAAATTTTGTTCCAAAAGCTTTCAGATGAATTATTTTACTGGTTCAATCAATTTAATTTTTATTAATTCTGTAAACCTTTCTGATTCACATAATACATACATTACTGTATTTTTATCAGTTTTTAAAAATGTTTTTATGCTCATTTATTGGAATGATTGTTAACATTAGAATTTGAAAAGTCAATGTCATACAGGTCAGAGAATTTATACATGAAGACACTACACTTCTTTTTTCTTAACAGTTTTATATTCACTTAAATAAATATGAACTTATGTTTAACATTATTATTGACACATCTCATTCAGGAGGAATTAGCAAGGATTATATATAAGTAAAATAAGCTACAAATCTTACACAAGGGAGCCTCAATGATACCTGTGACTACCAAATAGATTTGTTTGTTACAAGAAATTTAGGTGTCCTTTTGTTAATTTGCCTGGACAAACAACTAATTATGATAGTTCAATGTCATACCTGTAATAATAGTCAAGTTTAGTGTTTTAATGTTATAGAAAATAAAATATTGAAATTTTTAATAGAAAACAAAACATTAAGAAAATATATCACATACTGAAGAAATTACTGAAGAAGTTTAATAATATGCTAACAAGTCATGAAAGTTCAGGAGTTTTAGTCTCAGTGGCTTTCAGATTAATAAAATAATTTTCTGCTTTTACTTTAATATAAAATTGAAACATTAAAAAATTATTTTTTTAAAGAGCAAGAATGTAGTATCAGTTGAATATAAATTCCATCTTATAATTAGATTAAGCATCCATCAGTTTTGGGAGACTATGGAATTTTGCATTAGGTAATATTTCAGGAGCAGCATTTAGACTGCTTCTTTGTCTTTCTTGTGCACAAAGCCTGGATAGTTAAGTATGGAGGCCAAACGGTTACCCATGCAGTAGATAATTTTTTTTTTCCATATTGCTGAAATGATTTAAAAATAGTGATACAAATGGTTCCATTGCAGGAATTACCAGGATGTTGCTGAGTACAGCCACAAACTGCCTTAGGGATTCCGGATTTTTCTTCAGGATTGTCACATAAAGACTTTTGCATGAGTGAGTATAGCTGCAAGGTAGTGGAACTTTTAAATCAGTGTTTTCCTTCACTTAAACAAGCTACCTTTCTAGGTTTATAAGTCCTGTCTGTCCAATGAATACATACGTATAAATGCATGTACACAGACACACATGCACATCATTTGGTAGATTTATTTGTATTTGTATATCAATATGTATCTTTTTTTTTATTTATTTTTTTTTTTTTTTTTTTACTAAAAAGGACAGCGATCACATATTTTCTTTGATAGTTATGAATATCTTGACAGATTCTTGGTAGATATCTTGAGGTTGTTTAACAATAGCAGATCAAAATGGAGATGCAATGAATAAATAGGTTTGTTTCATAAAAAAAAAGTAAAATGGCACAGAGAAAGTCAAGTTATGTTCATATTATTGTTGTTCTAATTTTATATTTTGTATTAACTGCAGTCAGATGTGCAAAAATACCAAATCTCAAAGATAGTTGGTCTAAGAAATTCAAGAATTCAATGTGATGATTGTCTTGAAATTTCTTTAAGATCCAAACTCTACTGATTACATGAATGTTTTCATAAACATTAGCATTTGATTTTGTGTATCAGAAATGCATTTTTCTTACAAAGTGTTCATTTTAAAGGATCACATATGTAATACTAATAAATAAGCTAAAGTTTGAAATTTGGTTACATATTCTATGTATATATGTATTTATAATGGACTCTCCCATCGGTTTCGACATATGAGGATCTGACAGCTTAATTGAGTCAGTTATGAAATTTTGTGCAATAATCTTAAGTGGCATTTTAGACCCACTAGTGATGTACAAAGGAGGCTATATATGGAGCAAGAGTGAGGATTGAGAAATGAGGAGATTGTTAGATTGGCTGACCTTTTAGATATTGCTCTCACTTCTTGAAGATGATTCAGACAAGTAGATTGAAAACTGCTGAATCCAGTAAAACATGTTGATCTCCGTTCTACCTGCTCAAGGGTGTTATGTGGTATATCAATAGCTGACAAGTTGCTTTTCAGCTTGTCTTTGTATCTTAGCCATGGGCGTCCTACATTCTTGTAGCCCTGATCTAACTGGCTGTACATTAGGATCTTGTGTATCCTGTCAGACATTCTCAAGATGTGACCAGTCCACTGTAACTGAGACCGTATGAGAAAAGACTTGATTCCACAAATATTACACCTGTTAAACAGGTCTACGTTAGATGTCCTATCTTGAAGGTTAACTCCACAGATTGCACACACAGCTTTTATGGAAAACATTCAGCTGGCGTATATGGTATCTGTATGGAGTCCACAACTCTGAGCCATACAAAAGGATGGCAAGTGCAACAAACCTGAATTTTCGTATCCAGTCGAATACCCCGCTCATTCCACAAGCGATGATGAAGTTTGCTGAAAGCATTGGTAACCTTAGCAATCTGATGTATAATTTCATCATCTAAAGTTCCACTGTATTTGACTTTGTTACCAAGATAGGTGAAAAACTTTATATAGTTCAGGGCTTTGTCTTCTACTTTCAATGGTCTCTTTGGAAATTTGTAGACTGGTGGTTTTTGTTTCTCACCACAGAATTGCTTCGGAGTAGGACAAGGTTGGTGCACTACTTCAGTTTTCTTTATGCTAAGTGTAAGACCAAAGGCTTTACATGCAGCAGAGAAATTTATTATTTATTAGATGTTGGGCCTCCTCAAATGATGTCGCAACAAGAGCAACATCATCAGCAAACAACAAATCACGAATAATTTGCATACGAAGGTGGGTCTTGGCTTTGAATGTATTATATATATAATATATATATAAAGCACCCATTTAAAACACATGTTTGTATAGCAATTTTTCAATTAAGAAATAGGCAGTTTAGACAGAACTTTTTAATAAAATTTTTTTAAAATGGTTACATTTTTGAATATTGAATCTGATTGAGAAATATCTTACATCAATGCATTTCAAGTTATCGTTTTAAAAAAGTTTTCTTAAGTAGTAGTTAACTTTTTTATCTACAAACAAATGTTTTGAACTGATTGTTTTTTTTACATCTACATTAAGAAATTATGTCAAAAATGTACAAAAAAAGAATGAAAACTAACTTCTAATCACAATTAAGTCTATTGAATGTGTGTGTGTGTGTGTGTGTGTGTGTGTGTGTGAAAACTACATTAAGGAAATAATACTGATTTGACTAATATATAAATGTAAAATAATCTTGGTCTGATTCTTTGGAAAAATATACATGATCACCTATTACCAATTTTTTTTATTTCCTAGAAAAATGCAATTATCTGTAGTATTATAAATTTTTGTATTGGTTTTGATTAGTGTATGATCAATCTGTCTGTGGTGGACATTTGAGGAGTAAATTAATTGTTCTTGGATAATTTGCTCCATGCATTTATTAAACTAATTGAACATTTTATTTATTTTTTAATTATTTCATTTACATTTATGGACTTTGGTTTGTGAAAAGTTAGATAACAATTTAAAAGTTAAATAATTAGTGAAAAAACAAGTCGTTACTTTACAATTGACCTCTAATGTTCAGTCTAACTTGAATATTTGATAAACTTTGGGATCATTACAAAATATTTTTTTAATAACTTTAAAACATTGTTACTTTACTTTCTTCAGCACTTATGTATTATGTTTTTTTTATACTAAGATCGACCAAATACAAGGTTCACTAGGCACCCAAAGTAGAAAATTACTGTTAAAATGCTAATTAAGAATGAGGTGTGTGATATAAATGAAAGGTGTTAGGAAGTGAAATGAGTTAGAAAGAGTTAGGGGGATAATTAATGATTGACCTTTGATTTGAATAAGTTAAGACTGTCGTGTTCAGGAAAGTGTCTATGCAGGAGTTTATTCCACGAAGTGTCAGATTTTAGGAAAACACCAAGTGGAAATTTTTCTTACTTTTGAGATATGAAGGAAATGAGGATGTTTCAACTCTGTGGAAGTAGCATTTCATATTCTACCTGTAAAAACTTGAACTGGTGAAACTAAAGAATAGAGTGTATCTAAACATTTGCTATTAGAATAGTGATAGAGTACTGACAGGATTGCAGCATTGCATTTTTAGGAAGGTGGCTGTAGAGTGTCTCACAAGATCATCTAAACAATTTTGAACTCTATCAAGGAATTGAAAGTAATGAAAGTAAAGGTTGAGTTATAATGACACGTTTCTAGTTCAATCCTGTGTGTAATGCTTGTCATTGCAATATATGAAAAGAGAAAGAAAATTGCTAATTAAAATGCTTCTACTATTGACTAATCAGAAAACTCCATATTATAAATATTTGTTAGTTTTTTTTTTTAAAGATGATTCAAATCTCCAAATCAACAGACCAGTACTGAATTCAGATTTTGTAATCAATTTTTCCTCTGATTTGAAAAAGAAATAAAAAAAACAACATTAGCCTGATGATCAAGTCCAATTAAATCTTCTGCCAATTAGTTTCTCATAATCACAAACTTGACTTTGTTGTCCGAGATTCAACTATTGATCTCTCCAACTGTACAATAATTAATCAGATCAAGAGAGTTGCATTTGCATAACA